>ONZH01021024.1:0-42770 GCA_900303285.1 Rhinella marina | reverse complement strand
TTGGAGAGAGGGCCTGTAGGTGGACCTCCGGAAAAATTGTTTGGACAGAGGGCCTGTAGGTGGACCTCCTGGAAAAATTGTTTGGAGAGAGGGCCTGTAGGTGGACCTCCGGAAAAATTGTTTGGAGAGAGGGCCTGTAGGTGGACCTCTGGAAAAATTGTTTGGAATAGAGGGCCTGTAGGTGGACCTCTGGAAAAATTGTTTGAATAGAGGGCCTGTAGGGGGGCCCTCCTGAAAAAAATTGTGCTAAAAGAGTGCCAGTTGGACCTCTAAAAAATGGCGTTTTTTGGGTCAGCGTTAGGCAAAGACGATATGGAGGAGGAGGAGGAGTAGAGAGAGGAGTAGAGAAGAGGAATCGGATACATAAGTTATTTAAATCTTTAGCTGCTTTCCCCCGGAGGAGATTTGAATTCCGGTGAAATCCAGGCTTTGTTCATTTTAATAAGCGTCAGCCTGTCAGCGCTGTCAGTTGACAGGCGTGTACGCTTATCGGTGATGACGCCACCAGCTGCACTGAATACCCGCTCTGACAGCACGCTAGCGGCAGGGCAGGCCAGCACCTCCAAGGCGTACAGCGCCAGTTCAGGCCACGTGTCCAGCTTTGAAACCCAGTAGTTGTATGGAGCAGAGTGATCGCTACGGACGTTGGTATGGTCAGCTAGGTACTCCCTCACCATCTTTCTGTACAGCTCCCCCCTACTCTGCCTAGACTGGGGACAGGTGACAGTGTCTTGCTGGGGTGACATAAAAACTGGCAAAGGCCTTGGAGAGCGTTCCCCTGCCAGTGCTGGACAAGCTGCCTGCTCGCCTCCTCTCCCCCGCTACTTGGCCCACAGAACCATGCCCTCTGCCGCTAGCGGCGTCAGATGGGAAGAATTGTTTCAGCTTGTGCACCAGGGCCTGTTGATACCTATTCACTCTCATACTCCTTTCCTCTGCAGGGATGAGAGTGGAAAGGTTCTGCTTGTACCGTGGGTCCAGGAGAGTGAACACCCAGTAATCGGTGTTTGAAAAAAATTCTTCTAACGCGAGGGTCACGGGATAGGCAGCCTAACATGAAGTCTGCCATGTGCGCCAGAGTCCCAACACGCAAGAATTCCCTCTCCTCACTGGCCTGACTCTCCATTTCCTCCTCCTCCTCCTCCTCCTCCAAGTCCTCCTCTTCAGCCCATACACGCTCAAGAGTTAAGGACTGAGCACTGGTACCCTCTACTGTCTCGCCGACATTCTCCTCCTCTTCCTCCTCATCCTCATCCCCCTCCTCCGATACGCGCTGAGAAACAGACCGGAGGGTGCTCTGGCTATCAAGCGACGTATCTTCCTCCACCGTCTCTTGTGACAAGCGCAAAGCATCCGACTTGATGCTGAGCAGTGAGTTTTTCAACAGGCAAAGCAGCGGGATGGTGAGGCTGATAATGGCGGCATCGCCGCTGACCATCTGTGTTGACTCCTCAAAGTTGCTCAACACCTGGCAGATATCAGACATCCACGTCCACTCCTCATTGTAGACTTGAGGAATCTGAGAGACCTGACTACCAGTTCTGGTGGAAGATGACATCTGGCAGTCTACAATCGCTCTGCGCTGCTGGTAAACTCTGGATAACATGTTTAATGTGGAATTCCATCTCGTGGGCACGTCGCACAACAGTCGGTGAGCGGGCAGTTGTAGGCGGCGCTGCGCTGCCCTGAGAGTGGCAGCATCTGTGCTCGACTTGCGGAAATGCGCACAGATGCGGCGCACCTTGGTGAGCAAATCAGACAGATTGGGGTATGTCTTGAGGAACCGCTGAACTATTAGATTGAACACGTGGGCCAGGCATGGCACATGTGTCAGTCTGCCGAGTTGCAGAGCCGCCACCAGGTTACGCCCGTTGTCACACACAACCATGCCTGGCTTGAGGTTCAGCGGTGCCAGCCACACATCGGTCTGCGCCGTGATGCCCTGTAACAGCTCTTGGGCGGTGTGCCTTTTGTCACCTAAGCTCAGCAGTTTGAGCACCGCCTGCTGGCGCTTACCCACGGCACTGCTGCTGCGCCTAGAGCTACCGACTGAAGGCGCCGTGCCCACGGATGGTAATTCGGTGGTGGAGGAGGAGGGGTCGGAGGAGGAGGAGGCATAGTACGTCTGAGAGACCGTGACCGAGGTAGGCCCCGCAATCCTCGGTGTGGGCAGTACATGAGCGGCCCCAGGGTCATTCTCGGTCCCAGCCTCCACCAAGTTAACCCAATGTGCCGTCAGTGAGATATAGTGTCCCTGCCCGGCAGCACTTGTCCACGTGTCCGTGGTTAGGTGGACCTTCTCAGAAACAGCGTTGGTCAGGGCACGGATGATGTTCTGTGACACGTGCTGGTGTAGGGCTGGGACGGCACATCGGGAAAAATAGTGGCGGCTGGGGACGGAATACCGAGGGGCAGCCACCGCCATGAGATTTCGAAAGGCCTCGGTCTCTACCAGCCTATAGGGCAGCATCTCCAGGCTAAGCAATTTGGAGATGTGGACGTTGAGGGCTTGGGCATGTGGGTGGGTGGAACTGTATTTCCTCTTGCGCTCCAGCGTCTGCTGTAAAGACAGCTGAACGCTGCGCTGGGACACGTTGGTGGACACTGTGGAGGATCGTGGAGGCGAAGGTGTGGTTTTCCGGCGGGAGGCGCTCGTGCCGGGGTCCTGGGCAGGGGGTTGACTAGCAGAGGCAGCGAGTGACGCAGGGGGTTGACTAGCAGAGGCAGCGAGTGACACAGGGGAAGGAGCAGTGGTGTGACCCGCAGGAGGTGTGAACGGCCTTGGTTCCATTGAGTGGGGTGTTTAGCACTCATATGCCTGCGCATGCTGGTGGTGGTTAGGCTAGTAGTGGTGGACCCTGCTGATCCTGGTGTGGCACAGGTTGACAGTCCGTCGGCTTTAAAGGACTTGGTTGGCGTGAGCTGGAGGGGTGGGCAGGGGTTGACTAGCAGGCAGGCGAGAGGCAGCGGAGTGACTGCAGTGGGGGTTGACTAGCAGAGGCAGCGAGTGACACAGGGGAAGGAGCAGTGGTGTGACCCGCAGGAGGTGGTGAACGGCCTTGGTTCCATTGAGTGGGGTGTTTAGCACTCATATGCCTGCGCATGCTGGTGGTGGTTAGGCTAGTAGTGGTGGCACCCCTGCTGATCCTGGTGTGGCACAGGTTGCACACCACAGTCCGTCGGTCATCCTCACTTTCTTTAAAGAACCTCCAGACTTGCGAACATCTAGGCCTCGCCACGGGAGCTTCACTACGTGAAACAGTTGCTGCTGATGCACCAGCTCTGGCCCTGCTTCTCCCTCTGGCCACACCACTGCCTCTTACAACCTGTTCTGGTGCAGCACTCGCCTCCGCCTCAGAAGCACTGTCTTCACTCGGCATATCAACCCAGCTTGGGTCAGTCACCTCGTCATCCTCCGATTCCTCAGTCTGCTCCCCCTCGGAATTCCTCCCCTAACAACAACTTCACCCACTGTCTGACAACCGTGCCTCCTCATCTTCTGACACCTCTTTACAAACTTCTTCCACTAACTCAACATTGTCATCATCATCACCCACAGACTGTGACAGTTGGAAAACTTGGGCATCGGGAAAGAGGTCAGCAGCAACCTGAGAAGTGTTTATGACTCTGGGAAGGGTCCAGAAAACAGTTCCTGAGAGTATGCCGGATTTGCATTCCAAATTTTCCTGGGAGGGGGCAGACTGGGGGGAAGGAGGTGGAGGTGGAGGAGCCAGAGGAGTGCTCCCTTGGTAACGTGGGTGGACTGCGTGGAAGGACTGACTGGTGGACAAATTACTTGAAGCATTGTCCGCAATCCACGAGATCAGCTGTTCGCACTGTTGTGGTTTCAGCAGTCCTCTACCACGTGTCCCTGTAAGTTGAGACATGAAGCTAGGGAGTGTAACTCTGCGGCGTTCCACAGCTCCCTCATCAGCAGATACTGTCTCACCCTGCCCAGGACCACGGCCTCTGCCCCCTGCAGTAATTGAATGCCCACGCCCAGGCCCTCGTCCTTGACCCTTAGCCCTGGGGTTCAACATTGTTTGTATATAAGTGTATGATATAAAAAAAAAATTAAACGGGCCTGGTGTACTGAAACCCACAAACTTGTTCAGTCTGGTAGAATTAAGTGACGTACAGAAAGTGTCACCTGGACAGTATATAAGGAACGGAGCGAATGTGCTGAACTGTGACACACAGAAAGGTCACACACAGCTGAGTAAAATGGATTTGTATCACTGAACTAAAACAACTGAAAAAATAAATTTTTTTTTATATTTTGTTTTTTTGGGAACGTGACGCGCAGGAACTATGGTAGAACTGACTGACACCCTGTTAACGGCGGCTATTTAGTCTGCGACCCAGACAAATGTCGCACAGAGAATTTTCTGGATCAAGCGGTAGATGATATTGGTAGCAATGACTTGGTTGTATTCTGTGACGTACAGAAAGTGTCACCTGGACAGTATATACGGATGGGAGCGAATGTGCTGAACTCTGACACACAGAAAGGTTACACACAGCTGAGTAAAATGGATTTGTATTACTGAGCTAAAATAACTGAAAAACTAATTTTTTTTTTTATATTTGTTTTTTTATATTTTTTTTACAATTTTGTTTTTTTGGGAACGTGACGTGCACGAACTATGGTAGAACTCACTGACACCCTGTTAACGGTGGCTATTTAGTCTGCGACCCACACAAATGTCGCACAGAGAATTTTCTGGATCAAGCGGTAGATGATATTGGTAGCAAATGACTTGGTTGTATTCTGTGACGTACAGAAAGTGTCACCTGGACAGTATATATGGATGGGAGCGAATGTGCTGAACTGTGACACACAGAAAGGTTACACACAGCTGAGTAAAATGGATTTGTATCACTGAGCTAAACAACTGAAAAATAATTTTTTTTTATATTTGTTTTTTTATATTTTTTAATTTTGTTCTTTTTGGGAACGTGACGTGCAAGAACTATGGTAGAACTCACTGACACCCTGTTAACGGTGGCTATTTAGTCTGCGACCCAGACAAATGTCGCACAGAGAATTTTCTGGATCAAGCGGTAGATGATATTGGTAGCAAATGACTTTGTTGTATTCTGTAACGTACAGAAAGTGTCACCTGGCCAGTATATACGGATCGGAGCGAATGTGCTGAACTGTGACACACAGAAAGGTTACACACAGCTGAGTAAAATGGATTTGTATCACTGAACTAAAACAACTGAAAAAATATATATTTTTTTTTATTTTGTTTTTTTGGGAACGTGACGTGTAAGAACTATGGTAGAACTCACTGACATCCTGTTAACGGTGGCTATTTAGTCTGCGACCCAGAAAATGTCGCACAGAGAATTTTCTGGATCAAGCGGTAGATGATATTGGTAGCAAATGACTTGGTTGTATTCTGTGACGTACAGAAAGTGTCACCTGGACAGTATATACGGACCGGAGCGAATGTGCTGAACTGTGACACACAGAAAGGTTACACACAGCTGAGTAAAATGGATTTGTATCACTGAGCTAAAACAACTGAAAAAATATTTTTTTTTTTATTTTGTTTTTTTGGGAACGTGACGTGCAAGAACTATGGTAGAACTGACTGACACCCTGTTAACGGTGGCTATTTAGTCTGCGACCCAGACAAATGTCGCACAGAGAGTTTTCTGGATCAAGCTGTAGATGATACTGGTAGCAAATGACTTGGTTGTATTCTGTGACGTACAGAAAGTGTCACCTGGACAGTTTATACGGATCGGAGCGAATGCGCTGAACTGTGACACACAGAAAGGTTACACACAGCTGAGTAAAATGGATTTGTATTACTGAGCTAAAACAACTGAAAAACTATTTTTTTTTTATATATTTGTTTTTTTATATTTTTTAAAAAATTTTATTTTTTTGGGAACGTGACGTGCAGGAACTATGGTAGAACTCACTGACACCCTGTTAACGGTGGCTATTTAGTCTGCGACCCAGACAAATGTCGCACAGAGAATTTTCTGGATCAAGCGGTAGATGATATTGGTAGCAAATGACTTGGTTGTATTCTGTGACGTACAGAAAGTGTCACCTGGACAGTATATACGGATGGGAGCTAGTGTGCTGAACTGTGACACACAGAAAAGTTACACGCAGCTGAGTAAAATGGATTTGTATCACTGAACTAAAACAACTGAAAAAATATTTTTTTTTTTTATATTTTGTTTTTTGGGAACGTGACGTGCAGGAACTATGGTAGAACTGACTGACACCCTGTTAACGGTGGCTATTTATTCTGCGACCCAGACAAATGTCGCACAGAGAGTTTTCTGGATCCAGCTGTAGACGATATTGGTAGCAAATGACTTGGTTGTATTCTGTGACGTACAGAAAGTTTCACCTGGACAGTATATACGGATCGAAGCGAATGTGCTGAACTGTGACACACAGAAAGGTTACACACAGCTGAGTAAAATGGATTTGTATCACTGAGCTAAAACAACTGAAAAAATATTTCTTTTTTTTATTTTGTTTTTTTGGGAACGTGACGTGCAAGAACTATGGTAGAACTCACTGACACCCTGTTAACGGTGGCTATTTAGTCTGCGACCCAGACAAATGTCGCACAGAGAATTTTCTGGATCAAGCGGTAGATGATATTGGTAGCAAATGACTTTGTTGTATTCTGTGACGTACAGAAAGTGTCACCTGGACAGTATATACGGATGGGAGCGAATGTGCTGAACTCTGACACACAGAAAGGTTACACACAGCTGAGTAAAATGGATTTGTATCACTGAGCTAAAACAACTGAAAAACTAATTTTTTTTTTATATTTTTTTTTTATATTTTTTAAAAAATTTTGTTTTTTTGGGAACGTGTTGTGCAGAAACTATGGTAGAACTCACTGACACCCTGTTAACGGTGGATATTTAGTCTGCGACCCAGACAAATGTCGCACAGAGAATTTTCTGGATCAAGCGGTAGATGATATTGGTAGCAAATGACTTGGTTGTATTCTGTGACGTACAGAAAGTGTCACCTGGACAGTATATACGGATCGGAGCGAATGTGCTGAACTGTGACACACAGAAAGGTTACACACAGCTGAGTAAAATGGATTTGTATCACTGAGCTAAAACAACTGAAAAACTAATTTTTTTTTATATTTGTTTTTTTATAAAATTTTGTTTTTTGGGAACGTGACGTGCAGGAACTATGGTAGAACTCACTGACACCCTGTTAACGGTGGCTATTTAGTCTGCGACCCAGACAAATGTCGCACAGAGAATTTTCTGGTTCAAGCGGTAGATGATATTGGTAGCAAATGACTTGGTTGTATTCTGTGACGTACAGAAAGTGTCACCTGGACAGTATATACGGATCGGAGCGAATGTGCTGAACTGTGACACACAGAAAGGTTACACACAGCTGAGTAAAATGGATTTGTATCACTGAACTAAAACAACTGAAAAAATATATATATTTTTTTATATTTAGTTTTTTTGGGAACGTGACGTGCAGGAACTATGGTAGAACTGACTGACACCCTGTTAACGGTGGCTATTTAGTCTGCGACCCAGACAAATGTCGCACAGAGAGTTTTCTGGATCAAGCTGTAGATGATATTGGTAGCAAATGACTTGGTTGTATTCTGTGACGTACAGAAAGTGTCACCTGGACAGTATATACGGATGGGAGCGAATGTGCTGAACTGTGACACACAGAAAGGTTACACACAGCTGAGTAAAATGGATTTGTATCACTGAGCTAAAACAACTGAAAAACTAATTTTTTTTATATTTGTTTTTTTATATTTTTTAAAAAAGTTTGTTTTTTTGGGAACGTGACGTGCAGGAACTATGGTAGAACTCACTGACACCCTGTTAACGGTGGCTATTTAGTCTGCGACCCAGACAAATGTCGCACAGAGAATTTTCTGGATCAAGCGGTAGATGATATTGGTAGCAAATGACTTGGTTGTATTCTGTGACGTACAGAAAGTGTCACCTGGACAGTATATACGGATCGGAGCGAATGTGCTGAACTGTGACACACAGAAAGGTTACACACAGCTGAGTAAAATGGATTTGTCTTACTGAGCTAAAACAACTGAAAAACTATTTTTTTTTTATATATTTGTTTTTTTATATTTTTTAAAAAATTTTATTTTTTTGGGAACGTGACGTGCAGGAACTATGGTAGAACTCACTGACACCCTGTTAACGGTGGCTATTTAGTCTGCGACCCAGACAAATGTCGCACAGAGAATTTTCTGGATCAAGCGGTAGATGATATTGGTAGCAAATGACTTGGTTGTATTCTGTGACGTACAGAAAGTGTCACCTGGACAGTATATACGGATGGGAGCTAGTGTGCTGAACTGTGACACACAGAAAAGTTACACGCAGCTGAGTAAAATGGATTTGTATCACTGAACTAAAACAACTGAAAAAATATATATTTTTTTTATATTTTGTTTTTTTGGGAACGTGACGTGCAGGAACTATGGTAGAACTGACTGACACCCTGTTAACGGTGGCTATTTATTCTGCGACCCAGACAAATGTCGCACAGAGAGTTTTCTGGATCCAGCTGTAGACGATATTGGTAGCAAATGACTTGGTTGTATTCTGTGACGTACAGAAAGTTTCACCTGGACAGTATATACGGATCGAAGCGAATGTGCTGAACTGTGACACACAGAAAGGTTACACACAGCTGAGTAAAATGGATTTGTATCACTGAGCTAAAACAACTGAAAAAATATTTCTTTTTTTATTTTGTTTTTTTGGGAACGTGACGTGCAAGAACTATGGTAGAACTCACTGACACCCTGTTAACGGTGGCTATTTAGTCTGCGACCCAGACAAATGTCGCACAGAGAATTTTCTGGATCAAGCGGTAGATGATATTGGTAGCAAATGACTTTGTTGTATTCTGTGACGTACAGAAAGTGTCACCTGGACAGTATATACGGAAGGGAGCGAATGTGCTGAACTCTGACACACAGAAAGGTTACACACAGCTGAGTAAAATGGATTTGTATCACTGAACTAAAACAACTGAAAAAATATTTTTTTTTTTTATATTTAGTTTTTTTGGGAACGTGACGTGCAGGAACTATGGTAGAACTGACTGACACCCTGTTAACGGTGGCTATTTAGTCTGCGACCCAGACAAATGTCGCACAGAGAATTTTCTGGTTCAAGCGGTAAATGATATTGGTAGCAAATGACTTGGTTGTATTCTGTGACGTACAGAAAGTGTCACCTGGATAGTATATACGGATCGGAGCGAATGTGCTGAACTGTGACACACAGAAAGGTTACACACAGCTGAGTAAAATGGATTTGTATCACTGAACTAAAACAACTGAAAAAATATATATTTTTTTTATATTTAGTTTTTTTGGGAAAGTGACGTGCAGGAACTATGGTAGAACTGACTGACACCCTGTTAACGGTGGCTATTTAGTCTGCGACCCAGACAAATGTCGCACAGAGAGTTTTCTGGATCAAGCTGTAGATGATATTGGTAGCAAATGACTTGGTTGTATTCTGTGACGTACAGAAAGTGTCACCTGGACAGTATATACGGATCGGAGCGAATGTGCTGAACTGTGACACACAGAAAGGTTACACACAGCTGAGTAAAATGGATTTGTATCACTGAGCTAAAACAACTGAAAAACTAATTTTTTTATATTTGTTTTTTTATATTTTTTAAAAAATTTTGTTTTTTTGGGAACGTGATGTGCAGGAACTATGGTAGAACTCACTGACACCCTGTTAACGGTGGCTATTTAGTCTGCGACCCAGAGAAATGTCGCACAGAGAATTTTCTGGATCAAGCGGTAGATGATATTGGTAGCAAATGACTTGGTTGTATTCTGTGACGTACAGAAAGTGTCACCTGGACAGTATATACGGATCGGAGCGAATGTGCTGAACTGTGACACACAGAAAGGTTACACACAGCTGAGTAAAATGGATTTGTATCACTGAACTAAAACAACTGAAAAAATATATATATTTTTTTATATTTAGTTTTTTTGGGAACGTGACGTGCAGGAACTATGGTAGAACTGACTGACACCCTGTTAACGGTGGCTATTTAGTCTGCGACCCAGACAAATGTCGCACAGAGAATTTTCTGGTTCAAGCGGTAGATGATATTGGTAGCAAATGACTTGGTTGTATTCTGTGACGTACAGAAAGTGTCACCTGGATAGTATATACGGATCGGAGCGAATGTGCTGAACTGTGACACACAGAAAGGTTACACACAGCTGAGTAAAATGGATTTGTATCACTGAACTAAAACAACTGAAAAAATATATATTTTTTTTTATATTTAGTTTTTTTTGGGAAAGTGACGTGCAGGAACTATGGTAGAACTGACTGACACCCTGTTAACGGTGGCTATTTAGTCTGCGACCCAGACAAATGTCGCACAGAGAGTTTTCTGGATCAAGCTGTAGATGATATTGGTAGCAAATGACTTGGTTGTATTCTGTGACGTACAGAAAGTGTCACCTGGACAGTATATACGGATCGGAGCGAATGTGCTGAACTGTGACACACAGAAAGGTTACACACAGCTGAGTAAAATGGATTTGTATCACTGAGCTAAAACAACTGAAAAACTAATTTTTTTATATTTGTTTTTTTATATTTTTTAAAAATTTTGTTTTTTTGGGAACGTGATGTGCAGGAACTATGGTAGAACTCACTGACACCCTGTTAACGGTGGCTATTTAGTCTGCGACCCAGAGAAATGTCGCACAGAGAATTTTCTGGATCAAGCGGTAGATGATATTGGTAGCAAATGACTTGGTTGTATTCTGTGACGTACAGAAAGTGTCACCTGGACAGTATATATAGATTGGAGTGAGTTTGCTGAACTGTGACACACAGAATGGTTCCACAGTGCTGTGTGCAATGGATTTGTATCACTGAGATAGAACAATAAAAAAAAAAAACAGGGTTAGATATGTCGATAGCTGCACTACTAGTGCCAGCCTGCCAGCTAAGCCAGGAGACAAAAAAAAAATTTCTTCTAGCCCTTAGAAGGGCTGTTGGGTTCTTTGTGGGTTATTCCTGCCTAACAGAGAACTAAATGCAGGCCCTAACACTGTCCCTGAAAGGCAGCAGCTCTATCCCTAACGACATCCAGACGGCATCTGAGTCGAGCGCCGCGGCCAGTCACTAGTATATTCCAGGGTCACCTGATCAGGCCAGCCAACCCCTGCTATCGACATGTAAGGGCCCCACGTGATGCTGGGTGTACCGAAGAGTCTCCTGGCTTGTGATTGGCTGTGTTTATAGGCGCCAAAAAAGCACGATGCGGAAGTTGCCATTTCCTCGAGTATGGCGAGATACTCGTCCGAGCAGCGAGCACTTACGAGTACCCTAATATTCGAACGAGCGCCAAGCTCGGACGAGTATCCTCGCTCATCTCTAATTTATGGTAACTGGAATACCCCTTTAAACAATAGGTCATTTTTTTATGACACATTCCGTTTAACACATTTTTGATTACAGTCAGGACATTTCTGAATGTCAATGCAAAGTAAGCAGCTGGAATGCAGGAATGGGGAGCTGGCTATCCGCTTTTATTGCCCCCTCCTTCTTCACTGGATCATACACACTGAATGCTGTGTACACAGATCAAGCCTATTCCTATTCTGGTCCTAACGATCATGTGATTGCTTGGGCCAGGTAACTGCACAAGCTGATGAGCTCCGTGTATGCATGGAAGCTATATGTTTAAGCTGATCCCTAGTGATCTTGTATAATCTTATGAGGAAAACAATGTATAAAATATAAATAATAAAAACTAAATAACAACAAAAAATAATGAACTAAAATTACATAAAATAAAGTCCTATATATATCAACAAAGGAAAAAAACTAAAAAAATATTTTAATAACTGAATGTATGAACAAGTTATGGCCTTCGAAGATGTATATACTAAATAGACTATACATTTATCTGGCCATTAATGGGGTAAGTGGCCTGGGCTTGAAATAATAAAACCTCTGTTTAAGCCATTTGCAAACTGCAGATCCACAAAACACGTATACCGGAAGTGTGCGCTCCACATTTGCGCAATGGAATGTCTTGCCCTCCATAGAACAGTCCTATCCTTGTCCGTAAAACAGACAAGAATAGGACAGTACAATAATGAAGGATGGTGGGCACACTCTAATCTGGAAAATAAATGAAACTTATTCAATTATGTACTCAATAAAAACTTAGAAAAGATAATATAAAACACCTGAATAGCAGTATTAATACTTTGAAAAAAACAGCGCTGGATACAGATAGATAAAATATAAAATAAAATATAGTGATAATAAAATAAGAATCAAATAGTTGTAGGATCAGCAAAACTATATATATATATACACACTCTCAGGTGTGTTTGACACCCTAATTTGAGGTGTAAGACAGTGTCATATATTCAATAGAACTTTGCAATAATTTGCAATAGTTTAGTATGGCTGAGTTCTTGATAATTCTTTTCCTCCTAATGGAGTATGATGTACTTCCCTTGGTGTAGTCCTTAAGTATATTTAATATAGTTCCCCAATCATTGATGGTTCCTGGGGTAAAGTTCAATATATCACAGTTCACATATAAACATACAAGGTTATCAGTTGTGCTGTTTATAGTACATTACCCATCTGGAAGGCTTGTAAGTGGACAGAGTTCAATCCTGCGTTATTGCAGTCCCTCCGCGATGTCTCCAATGGCAGCACGAGTTCCCTGGCTGAGCGCGCTTTTCAGCGTGTTAGAGCGGCGTCCAACCTGGGTTCCCGCTTATTGGAGAGTATTAGCTGATGGAAGAACGCTGTAGTAATGATGCGCTGTCTATTTGTCTGTTTAGATGTCAATTGCCGATTCAGAACTCCGCCCAGTGGGTAAAGGTTCTGAATGGTGGCTCAAAATTTTTCAGTTATGGAGACGTCTCTATAGTAAAATCCCAGATAGCAGGGTCTACTTTTATGCAGCAGACACGTTTCGAGGTCTCATTCCTCTGCCCCTTCTCAGTGGTTAGTAGACTACTACCTATTATGTGCCACGATGACCACCATAAATTCAGGGAGTGCATGCATGTTGGTACCTGCATTCCCTGGATTTAATGGAGGCCATTTTGACACCAAAAATTATAAAAAAACAGAGTGTTCCCAGCATGCATGTGGAACCTGCACTCCCTGAATTTTATGGTGGCCATTGTGGCACATAACAGGTAATATTTAGTTTTAGGTTCCTGTCTAACAGAGATCGCCTTGACGTTTGGCAGACAGGCCCAAATAATTTTGTACAAAATGTATTTGCCAAGAATCTCAAATTTACTAAATAAGTGTAGCATTAGCACCAGAATGCTTTCTATTACTATGGCATTTTTGTACTTTATTTGGTTTGCAGAGTGCTGTTGCATTGTATTTTTTTTCCTTTGTGTTTCTAGCCTCGGCAGCAGGATGTGCTGACTGACCCCTTTTTTCTTTACAAAACTGTGTAGGTCACTTAAAACCCAGCTTGACTGTCAAATATTACAGAATTGGCAATAATATGGCAATAATGCACCTAGCCCACAGTATTCATGTTGATATATATATATATATATATATATATATATATATACTAGCTGAAGGACCCGGCTTCGCCCGGGTATATTTAATTTATTTCTTTTACTGTTTGTGTGTGTGTGTCATTAAAAGATATCGAGAGTGACCTCTACAGTGCCTGCCCCTTTAACAGTGACCTCTACAGTGCCTGCCCCTTTAACAGTGACCTCTACAGCGGCCCGCCCCTTTAACAGTGACCTCTACAGTGGCCAGCCCCTTTAACAGTGACCTCTACAGCGACCCGCCCCTTTAACAGAGACCTCTACAGTGGCCCGCCCCTTTAACTGTGACCTCTACAGCAGCCCGCCCCTTTAACAGTGACCTCTACAGCGACCCGCCCCTTTAACAGAGACCTCTACAGCGGCCCGCCCCTTTAACAGTGACCTCTATAGCAGCCCGCCCCTTTAACAGTGACCTCTACAGCAGCCCGCCCCTTTTACAGTGACCTCTACAGCTGCCCGCCCCTTAAACAGTGACCTCTACAGCAGCCCGCCCCTTTAACAGTGACCTCTACAGCTGCCCGCCCCTTTAACAGTGATCTGTACAGCAGCCTGCCCTTTCAACAGTGACCTCTACAGCAGCCTGCCCCTTTAACAGTGACCTCTACAGATGCCCACCCCTTTAACTGTGACCTCCACAGCAGCTAGAGTGGCCACACCCTCCCCCCACCCATGCAGCTGACAGAAGGTGATTTTTACCAATATTTTTAATCCCGGTGAAATGCAGCATGGAAGGGGCGTGGCCTGACTGAGTCAGGGGCGTGACTTAGTGGGATCTGGGGGGGGGTGCTTTTAAGTCCTTCTTTTGACGGTGGCCGGAATTACAGGTCGATTCCATAGTAATTTAGGAGGAAGGTGGGTAGCAGTGGAAGAAAACATCTTTTATTACTACTGAACAGTAAATATGTAAAATTTACATTATATGAGGTAATGATTGATGATGAGTTAGTCTAAAACATAAGTTATAGTTATACCATTGTCATCCACAGTGCTCTGCCTCTTTAATGCAGACCTAAAGCAGTGAACTGGCTAGGTTGTCATAGAAACCTGATGTGTGCCTGTGAGCTTCTATTGGCTGATAAGGGTCGTGTGACCAGGCTACTATTGGCTAATGCATTTTTTGGGAATATCTCAGGAACGGTACGTCCTGGAGAGTTGAAAACTGTTTTAAAACCTTCCCGGACACCTGATGTACATGTGTGCCAAATTTTGTGATTGTAGCTGCAGCGGTGCGGATTCCTTTAGCGGACATACACACACACACATACACTCAGCTTTATATATTAGACTAGCAGAAGGAACCGGCTTCGCCCGGGTATATTTAATTTATTTCTTTTACTGTTTGTGTGTGTGTGTGTCGTTAAAAGATATCAAGAGTTACCTCTACAGTGCCTGCCCCTTTAACAGTGACCTCTACAGCGGCCCGCCCCTTTAACAGTGACCTCTACAGTGGCCAGCCCCTTTAACAGTGACCTCTACAGCGACCCGCCCCTTTAACAGAGACCTCTACAGCGGCCTGCCCCTTTAACAGTGACCTCTACAGCGGCCCGCCCCTTAAACAGTGACCTCTACAGCAGCCCGCCCCTTTAACAGTGACCTCTACAGCTGCCCGCCCCTTAAACAGTGACCTCTACAGCTGCCCGCCCCTTAAACAGTGACCTCTACAGCAGCCCGCCCCTTTAACAATGACCTCTACAGCAGCCCGTCCCTTTAACAGTGATCTCTACAGCAGCCTGTCCCTTCAACAGTGACCTCTACAGCAGCCTGCCCCTTTAACAGTGACCTCTACAGCTGCCCACCCCTTTAACAGTGACCTCTACAGAAGCCCGCCCCTTTAACTGTGACCTCCACAGCAGCTAGAGTGGCCACTGTCTTCACCCCAGAAAGCCAGACCTCACTGGCCATTCCCCCAAACGTGAAACAGCGCCCCCAGTTCCCATGAAGGCACATCACTAAACATGAGGCCACGCCCCCCCTGGCTCCGTGAAGACATGGAGGAGAAGCTGTCTGAGTGTGAGCTACTGAAAGGGTGGACATCCCTGTGTCTGTCCAGGCACTGCGTCGGACGGAGAACAGGTAGCCAGAAAACTGGACTGTCCAGCCTAAAGCCAGACATCTGGCCACCCTAACATCAGCCTGCCCCTAGGGTGGACAGAGGTCTTGTTTTAGGCTGGACGGTCTGGCTTTCAGACTCTCTGTCCTCTGTCATGCGCACGGCCTGGATGGACACAGCAGCACTCTCAGCAGCAGCACTGTGCAGTCTGAGCAATGAGCTGCAGGGAGAAAGTCACCCTCCCCCCACCCCTGCAGCTGACAGAAGGTGATTTTTACCAATATTTTTAATCCCGGTGAAATGCAGCATGGAAGGGGCGTGGCCTGACTGAGTCAGGGGCGTGACTTAGTGGGATCTGGGGGTGGTGCTTTTAAGTCCTTCTTTTGACGGTGGCCGGAATTACAGGTCGATTCCATAGTAATTTAGGAGGAAGGTGGGTAGCAGTGGAAGAAAACATCTTTTATTACTACTGAACAGTAAATATGTAAAATTTACATTATATGAGGTAATGATTGATGATGAGTTAGTCTAAAACATAAGTTATAGTTATACCATTGTCATCCACAGTGCTCTGCCTCTTTAATGCAGACCTAAAGCAGTGAACTGGCTAGGTTGTCATAGAAACCTGATGTGTGCCTGTGAGCTTCTATTGGCTGATAAGGGTCGTGTGACCAGGCTACTATTGGCTAATGCATTTTTTGGGAATATCTCAGGAACGGTACGTCCTGGAGAGTTGAAAACTGTTCTAAAACCTTCCCGGACACCTGATGTACATGTGTGCCAAATTTTGTGATTGTAGCTGCAGCGGTGCGGATTCCTTTAGCGGACATACACACACACATACACACACACACATACACTCAGCTTTATATATTAGATTGAGTGAATTGTTTATTAATTAATTAGATTTTTTACAAATTTCATAATAATTTGTCTGCCAAATGAAACTGATACTTTTCAGGTTTGCTTAGAAAAAATCAAGTAAAATGGCATACATATCGGTGAAAAAAACCACAAGGGAAGAAGAAGGGTGTTTACATGACCCTGGGATAAAGTATGTTGGTGGGCTTGCCCTGGTTGGCTCACAGGCTGACAGACAGCCTGTGTCAGCTAATCAGTGGGGCAGCAGGCAGGGAGTTGCCTGAGCAGAATGTCATTCTGTTCTGTGTTGAACTGTTAATGAAGGTGTATAGGTGTATGAAGTGTGTTACAGAAAACAATCTTAGCACACATAGTGAAAAGCCAGGATCTCTTCTAATGTAACAGGGTCAGTGTAAGAAAAGAATAGACATGAATAATTGAGGGACTTTGATCAGGAAAAGCAGTTTGAGGGGGTGAGGGGCTGGGACAAAGTGCTTAATAATACATCTGCAGCAGAACCTCATTCATGCTGTTCTGTGCTATAAAACCAGCCACCTGCAAGAAAAATAAACTCTTTTTTTTCTGGTTTGAGACAGCAGTTTTTTTTCCTCCCAAAACCTCAGGTTTCTCTATATTATTATTGCAAGCACAGCACCCCAATAGCATTCTGCCCATCAGCAACTGCACTTTTTTTCAGTGCATTATATCTGTCCAATGTTATTTAATGTGCTTCACTGTAGAAAAAGCATTTTACAGCAATAATGCAATTTTTATTCTAGTGGAATTAAACACAATGTGCACCGTAGACAGAAATATTACTGCCTTTCCTGCATGATTATGTTGCTGGTGTGTGGGTGTGTGTGTGTGGAGGGGGCAGCAGATCGTGCTGCCCATAAACAATGATCGTGTATGAGAACGAGTGATTCCTTTCCGATAATTGCCTGCTCAGTCAATGAGTAAGTGCACCTTGATCAAGCACATGTGTGTTCAATACAAAGAACTGACACATGATATATTTGCATATTTACAAAGGACTAGGGGTTATTTTTCATTTGTGGAGGAAAGATGTACCGTATTTTTCGCCCTATAAAATGCATATTTTTTCCCCCAAAAGTAGGAGGGAAAATGTCGTACGTCTTATAGGGCGAATACAAGTGAGCGCTTCCATAAGGAAGAGCTCACTTGTACGTAGGGACCCCCATCAGACCTCAGATCAGCCCACCCAGCCACTTATAATAATCTTACTTACCTGTCCTGCGCTGCCGCTGCCCTCCGGTCCCGCTCTCCACTCTTTTCCTGCCGGTGCGCACTCCACTCTTTTCCCTGACGCGTCAGGTCATAGTGCGCGCCGGCAGGGAAGAGAGCGGAGCGCAGGACCGGAGGGCAGCGGCCCTATAAGACGTACCACTGTTGATCTGAGGTCTGATGGGGGCACAGTGGGCTGATCTGAGGTCTGGTGGGCGCACAGTGAGATGGTATGGGGGAACAGGGGGCTGATATGGGGCCATAGTGGGCTGATTTGAGGTCTGTTGGGGGTCTGACATGGAGGGCTGATATGGGGGTCTGATGTGATGTCCTGAAATTTATGGGCAGTCTGATAAGAGGATCTGATAAAAAATATTTTTTTCTTATTTTCCTACTCTAAATCCTAGGTGCGTCTTATGGGCCGGTGCGTCTTATAGGGCGAAAAATAAGATAGACATCAATACAAGAAAGGATTCTTTACAGTTAGGCCTCTTTCACACGAGCGTCGCGGATTTGTTCAGGATGCGTTGCGGATGCGTTGCGGATGCGTTGCGTTAAAAACGCGCGGATTGCATGCGGATGCAATGCGTTGCGTTGCGTTTTTAACGCACCCCCATTCATTTCTATGGAGCCTGGGCTGCGTGAAAAACGCAGAATATAGAACATGCTGCGTTTTTCACGCAACGCAGAAGTGATGCGTGGAAAAAAACGCTCATGTGAAAAGCCCCATTAAAATGAATGGGTCAGGATTCAGTGCGGGTGCAATGCGTTCGCATCACGCATTGCACCCGCGCGGAAATCTCGCCCGTGTGAAAGGGGCCTTAGAGTATTCAAACTATGGAATGCACAATCCCAAGAGGTGGTAAACGCTGTATTATATGTCATCATTTTAAAAAGGGCTAGATGCTTATCTGATAGCAAAGTGGCATTGAGGGATATAATTAATAAAACAATTAATCTTGTATAATTGATCTTGAAGAACTTGTGCCTTTGTTTAAGCCTATGCAACTATGAGGATGTTATAATGTTATGAGTGCGTAGACAAATGCATAGGTGATATATATCTATACCCTAAACAACCTAAAAGTTTATTTTTAGTAGGTGCAATTCCCAGATAGTGATTCAAAGGTGCACAGCTAGAAGCTGTAGTAATAGACCGTTCTATTCAGGCGCTGCTTGGTAGAAATCCAAACTACTAGGATAGGTGGAAGCGTTTTATTCACAAATAGTCAACGCGTTTCGAGGGTATAAGGTCCCTCTTCATCAGGCGGCTGCAGCTTGGATAAACCGTAGGCTGGCCGGTGATTAAAATTACCAGCAGAGCGAACTACAGTGGTTGTGACTCCTCACAACCCCATATGGTGAGCACCTTTTTATTCTCACTTATCATTTGACCAATTGACACCGCACATGTGGCACTGCCTCCATCTTCTTTTATCTTACAATTCCCAGATAGGGCCACAATTAGAGATGAGCAAATGTCTCATTCAATTCGGCCGATTCACCAAATTTTCTGAAAAAAGTTTGATTTGATAACTTATTTATGGCGAATCGTGTTAAAAAAGGCTATTTTCTAGCTGTAGAGAGCCTGTATACTGGTGTAGAACACTGTGCCTTGCAGTAACATGTATAGGGAGTCTGCTGTGGTAGTGAAACAATACTGTCAGTCAGTATGACAGGCAGATGACAAGCGTCGCTCTTAGAATCACTGCACACTTAACATATTTGGGCAGTTATGGGGCCAAATCTGACCAAATAACTCAATGTTAGTGCCAGGTATAAAGAACCATGCAGAGACCCTAGATCATACTATAACATGAAAGAGCCCACTCCTTTTACACCGATTCACTGATTCCACATAGATTTCTACAGTACCTTTTCTATTAAACGCTTATACAAGTAGAGCCTGTAGTTTGTGTTGATTTCACAGATTATTTTGCCCTTCCTCTGATCTGTCACAATAATAACCCCCAAAAAACAAATCCTGTCTGTTGAGCATCCACCTTCACTTGATCAGCATTTGGTCAGTAATCCCTCAGAATTCCTAAAGCCAAAACCACAGGAGTGGATCCAAAACAGAGATGACACGAAAATGTAAAATGTGCATGTTTTCTGTGTGTTGTACCCACTCCTGCTTTTGGCTACCAAATCATAAGTCAATTCTGATGCGAAATAATGACCATGTCATGCAGGCCTTACAGCTGCTACATAGACAAAGATCTGTTGATTTTTCCTTCCTTCTGACATATCAGAAGAAGGGTCAAATAAATAATGATGTCAATCAGACAAAAAAAGCAAAATAGTGGCCCAGTCATGAAGTGGGGAGGGTGGGAACAGCATGAGAAGTCCACAGGGTGTTCCAGTGACAGAGTGGTTAGTTGGCAGCAGCATGCGGAGACCACAGAGTGGCCCAATGAAAGAGTGTGGAGGTGGCAGCAGCAGCAGCATCAGGAGACCACAGAGTGACCCGGTGACAGAGTGGGAAGTTGGGTGGTAGTAACAATACCCACTGGCAATGGTGGGTGTAAGAAGGAGCACTTGGCATCAGATGTGTGGCATCAGGCGGTTGGCAGCATCAGAATAGTAGTTGAGGCAGGTAGCCAGAAGAAACTTGTCTCTTTTGTCAAGGTTTGGGTGAGGCAGCATGGATGATCTAATCTGATGCATCAGGCATTGGTAGGTGGAAATGCTGGCTGATCCACACCTTATTCATCTTGACAAAGGTCAGTCTCTCCACATTTTGGGTGGACAGGCGAGTTCTCCTTGGGGTAACTATGGCCCCCGCCGCACTAAAAACCCGCTCTGATGCCACACTACTGACCGAGCAGGACAGCTTTTCCAAGGCAAACTCTTCCACTTGTGGGCACAAATACAGTTTGGCTGCCCAGTAGTCCAGCGGATCTTCAATGACGGGTGGCAGGGTACACTCCAAGTATGCCACCACCTGCTGGTTCAGGTCCTGCTCCAGGTCTAACTGATGCTGCTGGTGAGTAGTTTCTTCACTATGCAGGTGAAGAAAGCTGCTCATCAGCGACTCTAGACTCAGGCTACTGCTGATGGAGCTGGTATTGCTCCTGGAACCCACCCCCAGCAGCCATGGTAGTGGAACATGAGCGCAGAGGGCCCCCCTGGTCAGATCTGTGAGAGGATGGATGATGGCACAGATAGGTAGCGGCTAACTTACTACATAGGATGTCTCTATAGTAGTTCAGTTTATCCTCCCTGTCAGCGGGTGTAAAAAAGGCCCCCATTCTGGACCTGTAGCGAGGGTCTAGCATGGTGGAGAGCCAGTAGTCATCCCTCTGCCTAATGGTCACAATTCAGCTGTCACTACGCAAGCAACTGAGCATGCATCGGGCCATTTGCACAAGTGACTCGGAGGGACTCCCTGCCTTCATCTCCACTGCCTACTGCCATGGTGTGTCTGGGTCCTCGGTCTCATCTTCCTAATCACCCTGTAGCTCCTCTGGATGCTCCTGCTCCTCCTCTCCTGTCACCTGTGTTGAAAAACCACCCATTTCGCTACACATTGCTTGTGCTCCAATGTCCTCCTCCTTCTCCAGTTCACCCCCCACATGGCTCATGTGGCCATGAGATGTAGGCGCCACATCTGCAGTCCCCTTACCAGCCAGATTTAACAGCATCATTTCCAGGATATGAATCAGTGGAATAACATTATTCATCCCGTAGTCATGGCGACTGACAAATAAAGTGGCCTCCTCAAAGGGCACAAGCAAAAGGCAGGTGTCACACATGAGCTGCCACTGGCTTACATTGAAGTTACACAGGGGAGTACCTCTGTCCGCTTATCTGTTCACACAGTCTGTCCAACATATGGAGGGTGGAATTCCATGTCGCATATCAGCCTATGTTAGGGGATGCCGTTCTGCCGCTGTAGCTCAAGGAGAGTGTGCTTAGCAGTGTACGAGTGGCTGAAGTGCATGCAAAGTTTCCTGGCCATTTTTAATGTTTCTTGCAGATGGGCGCTTGACAACCAGATTGAACATGTGCGCCATGCAGGGCGCATGGCACAGCCCTCCTTGATGCAGCGCCAACACAATGTTCTTCCACTTGTCAGTCACCATGATTCCGATTTTAATTTGTCGCAGGGACATGTTGTATGCTGGAGGGACAATGTGAATTTTCCCTGCAGTGAAGGCTGAGGACATGGTGGAGGATGAGGAGGCAGATATTGTCACAGGAACAACGGCATGAGAACGTAGAGGCGGATGCGGCATTACCTGGCCAAGTTCCTGGTTTGGCTGTGCAGGAACCACATTTACCCAGTGGGCCATAAAGGACATATACTTTCCCTGACCGCAATTACAGCAACACACGTTGGCGCTGTTGTGCACTTTCGCCGACACCGACAGACCAAGGACTGGCCCACCTTCTGTTCTACATATTTGTGCAGGGCTGGTACTGCCTCTTTCGCAAAGAAATGACAGCTTGGAAATCTCCACCTCGGCTTGGCACAAGTCATCAGTTACCAGCAGAGTCATAAGTCCACCACTTGGAAAGGGAGGGACTGCAGCACCAGCAACTTGGCCAGGAGCACGTTCAGCTTCTGCGTCATAGGATGACCACATGTGTATTGCTGTCTCTTGGCAATCGCTTGATTGACCCAATTAGTCAGTACCTACGGAACATACACTACAATCACCAAGCAAAGGCTGTATAACAACAACAACAAAAAAAATCTACTGAATGGCTATTCAATACAATTAGTCAGTCCCTACGGAAGATACAATACAGTCACTGAGCAAAGGCTGTATAACCAAAAAAAGTCACCACTGAATGGCTAATCGACATGATTATTCAGTCCCTATGGAAGATGCAATACAATCACCGAACAAAGAAGAGACTGAACAAAGTCACAGAGCAGGGAGATACTGTCCAATCAACAATAAATTTTCCAAAAAAAGGCTGTATCAGCCAAAGAAAAATGTCACCAATGAATGGCTAATCGACGCAATTATTCCCTTCCCAAAGAAGAGACTAAACAAAGTCACAGAGTGGGAAGATACTGTCCAATCAACAAGAAACTTTCCCAAAAAAGGCTGTACAACCCAAAACAAATTTTACCACTGAATGGCTAATTGACACAATTATTCCCTTCTCAAAGAAGAGACTAAACAAAGTCACAGAGCAGGAAGATACTGTCCAATCAACAAGAAATTTTCCCAAAAAAGGCTATACAACCCAAAACAAATTTCACCACTGAATGGCTAATCGATGCAATTATTCCCTCCCTAAAGAAGAGACTGAACAGAATCACAGAGCGGGAAGATACAATATAATCACCGAGCAATTTGCCCAACAAAGGCTGTATCAGCCAAAAAAAAAAAATTCACCACTGAATGACATTGTAAATTCACCACACAACGGCGAATAAGCCCTTTTCTTTTTTCCCCACTAATACACTCCAAAAAAGGCTTCAGAATGTATAGCTGTAGCGCTATATGCCAAATAAAACTTTTTTTTGCCACTAATAAACACCAAAAAGGGCTGTAAATTTCTCACTTCACCACACAACAGCTAATAAGCCCTTTCTTTTTTTTCCCCACTAATACACGCCAAAAAAGGCTTTAGGACATATAACTGCGGCGCTATACGGCAAATAATACTTTTTTGCCACTAATACACACCAAAAAAAAGCTCAAAATTTCTCACTTCACCACACAACAGCAAATAATCGTATATATATATATATTTTTTTTTTTTTGCCACTAATACACGCCAAAAAAAAAGACTTTAGAAAATATAACTGCACCATACAAGGGCTAATAATTGGAGTTACAGAGGTATGATCTATTGCAAACCTGAAATGAGCAGCTGTATCATGGCAATTTTGAACCCCTGTCAGTGCAGCAAGGTGTAATAGGATTGTTCCTATTATCCAGGCTGTAAACACCCATATTGAGCCCTGTTCTGCTTCAATACTGTGTAATAATTCCTCCCTATCCTTTCCCTACACTTCTAATGCTCTTTCCCTGAACTTCTATTCAACAAAATAAAAGTCTATCCCTGCACTAAGTACACTAGAAAATGGCAGAATCCAAGATGGCTGAGTCTATTTATAGGGCTGTGACATCACAGGACTGGTTGGCTGCTGATTGGCTGCATGCATGGCATTCCAGGTGATCCCTTGTTCCCAGAGTTCCTTGCTCCATGTCCAAACATGTGCAGCAGCCATTTTAGGAAAAAATGCAATTCGCTACCACAAAGTGTGAGAAAATTCATATTCGGTGGGAATCGAATAATTCCTGAAATTCAGATTGAATTCCACTTCGTCAGTCTCAATTTGCTCATCTCTAGTCACAATTGTCAAATTATAATGTGCATTGTTAATGAAAAATTATACTTTGATGTAAAATTGAATGAAGGTGCCTCTGTACTTAAAATATTGAGTAGTATTTTCACATTTCCAGACATGTACTGTCAGATAATAAACGGATAAGGTTAACTGCATTTTTTATGTTATTTTGTTTTATAATTTAGGTTTGCTTTTTACGTGTCAAAACTTTGACAATTGTCTAAAATTTTCTGGCCGCAAAAAGGATTAAAATATTGAGCGCAGTATCTGATATCTGGCTTATTTTTCATGCAGTTTTTAAGGGGATCTCATGGCTTTTATTATTGACAACCTTTCCTAAGGATAGGTCATCAATAACAGATCGTCGGGGATCCGACACCCAGCACCACTGCCAATCAGCTGTATGAAAGAAAGGCATTTGCAGTGTGTGCATGCCATCTCCCTTCTCTCTTCCTTTCATCCATAAACATAGCAGCAGCAATCAGGTAGAGAGAAGGGAGATGGCACGTGCTCACTGCATGCAACTTCCCTTCATATAGCTGATCAGTGGGTGTGCCAGGTGTACATTTATCTATATACACTCAGCGGCCACTTTATTAGGTACACCATGCTAGTAACGGGTTGGACCCCCTTTTGCCTTCAGAACTGCCTCAATTCTTCATGGCATAGATTCAACAAGGTGCTGGAAGCATTCCTCAGAGATTTTGGTCCATATTGACATGATGGCATCACACAGTTGCCGCAGATTTGTCGGCTGCACATCTATGATGCGAATCTCCCGTTCCACCACATCCCAAAGATGCTCTATTGGATTGAGATCTGGTGACTGTGGAGGCCATTTGAGTACAGTGAACTCATTGTCATGTTCAAGAAACCAGTCTGAGATGATTCCAGCTTTATGACATGGCGCATTATCCTGCTGAAAGTAGCCATCAGATGTTGGGTACATTGTGGTCATAAAGGGATGGACATGGTCAGCAACAATACTCAGGTAGGCTGTGGCGTTTCAACGATGCTCAATTGGTACCAAGGGCCCAAAGAGTGCCAAGAAAATATTCCCCACACCATGACACCACCACCACCAGCTTGAACCAAGGCAGGATGGATCCATGCGTTCATGTTGTTGACGCCAAATTCTGACCCTACCATCCGAATGTCGCAGCAGAAATCGAGACTCATCAGACCAGGCAACGTTTTTCCAATCTTCTACTGTCCAATTTCGATGAGCTTGTGCAAATTGTAGCCTCAGTTTCCTGTTCTTAGCTGAAAGGAGTGGCACCCGGTGTGGTCTTCTGCTGCTGTAGCCCATCTGCCTAAAAGTTCGACGTACTGTGCGTTCAGAGATGCTCTTCTGCCTACCTTGGTTGTAACGGGTGGCAATTTGAGTCACTGTTGCCTTTCTATGAGCTCGAACCAGTCTGCCCATTCTCCTCTGACCTCTGGCATCAACAAGCATTTCCGCCCACAGAACTGCCGCTCACTGGATGTTTTTCTTTTTCGGACCATTCTCTGTAAACCCTAGAGATGGTTGTGCGTGAAAATCCCAGTAGATCAGCAGTTTCTGAAAATACTCAGACCAGCCCTTCTGGCACCAACAACCATGCCACGTTCAAAGGCACTCAAATCACCTTTCTTCCCCATACTGATGCTCGGTTTGAACTGCAGGAGATTGGTCTTGACCATGTCTACATGCCTAAATGCACTGAGTTGCCGCCATGTGATTGGCTGATTAGAAATTAAGTGTTAACGAGCAGTTGGACAGGTGTACCTAATAAAGTGGCCGGTGAGTGTATATATATATATATATATATATATATATATTTTTTTTTTTTTTTTTTTTTTTCTAAAGCTATTTCTTTCCTAGAAATACTCATTGTTGTATTTGTACAAAATAGAGAGGTAAATAAAACATCCACCATTTTTTAAATATTTTTTCAATAGGCCCTCATATACTTTTGTTGGTCGAACCTGCTGTTCTCAGCAGGTTTGGCCAACAGTTTAATGTGTATGGGGAGCTCCCAACTGTTCCCCAATAGAAATGTTGAGACTTGAGACTTTGCGTAATAACTTCATAAATTCATTTTTATTGTAAAAAAAACATTTCCCAAACTCAGGTCGGTTCCAAGGTACCACTTGGAACTGAACTTGAGTTCGGAAAATGTCAATTCGCTCATCCCTAGTGATAATTGTACAAAAAAAATGATGTTTGTCAAAATATTATAGATATTTATGTAAAAGTGAAAGTTTGTTTGTATGCGTGTTCTTCATAGGCTCCTATATGCCTTGATGGAACTCAACGAAACTTGGTACATTTACTCTGTACAGTATTAGAATTTACTTTTATGTAAATGTTTCCAAAGTCGATTCGCTCATCCCCAATTATCACATTTACATGCAAAATTACTTTAAAGTGATGTAAAGAAGAACAGGAATACAGTTCGTTCACAACTTATTCCAGTCCTCAAATAAGTAAAATGGAAATAACAATTATCCTCATCACCCTATCAATTTTATAATGTAGCTACATTAAAAGGGTTGTCCAAGTTCTGAAAAAAACATATATAGCACTGTAAATCTGATGGTCAGCAATATATACATAAACTAAGCAAGTTTTAGGCAAAAAATATATATATTTAGTAATTTCCCTAGTTCTCTTCTGGCCCTTTGTTTACCTGCAATAACAACAATCTCTGAGGTTTTCCTCATGAATATTTGTGCCTCTCCTCCTGCTCTGAAAGGAAGTGAATAAAAGTGTTGCCCTGTGTGAAATGTCTGATTGCTTTGATACTGAGCAGCATGTTATATGTGTAGGACTACAAGTCCTAGCTTTATAATGGCACTGCTGATACACACAGGATTCCCCCGCTACCTGTTCTTGTGCAGTGCCCTGTAGAACTCCTCCAGTCTGTCAGCTCTGTGTCTGCAGATCCTGTGTCTCTTCACTGCCTGCAGCTGTTTAGCAAAGCCTCCAGCCCTGAGTCTGTGCTGCTGATGGTAGAAGAGGTTAAACTTTCTTGAAGAATCCAGTGCAGGGAGGCGTGGCCATTTCAGTAATTAAAGTATATTACAAAAATGGTCAGCATCACTGCCCCTATACATTATACAAATAAAAATAGAATGGCAGGTACACTTTAAAACAAAATGCATCTGTTCACTCACCATTTCCTCAGTAGAAGCATCTGCCAGTATGTTGGCCAGTTCAGGACACTTAAAGGCGTTATCCAATGATTTATGTAAAAAATGAAAATCAAATAACATATAGCACATGTCAAAATCTTTCTAACAAAAGCAGAACCAGCCCTTTACCTCACATGGATCTAGAGGTCTCTTCATTCTTTGCTTGAGTTACTCTACAGGATAAAAGCTCAGGGGCATGTCCTTTTGGCTGCTGCTCTCTCGGTCACTGTTATGATTTTTAACAGTAGATATGGTTGGTGACAGTTGAAGATTGGAACTGAGTATGTGCAATCGCCTGTGTGAAATGGATGGATAAATAAGGAAAAGAGCAAACAGCAAGTGACATTTTATTTTTTTTATTTTTTTTAATTTTTTTATAAGTTTATTAAAAACAAAGGTACAAGGTATTCAATAAGACACAGGCATGAAAGTGGTATGGTACAATAAAAGCATACATCATGAGAATCAAGCTTTCCAATGTTGTGGGTGTGACCACCAAACAAAGACAAGGAATAATACATCAAATATGATACAAAAATAAAAAAGAGAATGTGCCTCTTTTAAGTGCCCATTGAAGCAATTCCATATCCAGTATAGCAAATTACACGGGAGTCATGTCATAGGTTAAGTAGGGACTGCGACCGCAGTGTGTCTATATGAGGACCACTGGCGCCATTGGGTAAGGAATTTCACATGGTTGCGATTCTCCCACGAGGAGATTTCCTCAAATCTGTATATCTGATCAACTCTCGATTTCCACATTTCTATTAGCGGGGTATCTGTGGAAAGACAATATTTTGGTAACAGCAACCTAGCCGCCATCAGGAGTAGCCTAAACAATGGGCTTGGTGAATTAGCACCCAGTGGCTCGCAGAAATTAAGTAGGGCCAAACTGGGGAGAATGGGAATATTGGAAGAACAGATTAGGTTGCTGATGTCAAATATCTCACTCCACCATTTGTTGATTGGGGGACATTCCCACCAGATGTGGTGAAAGGATCCTCTTTCCTCCAGACACCTCCAGCATCTGTCTGAGGCCAAATTGTACATTAGGCTTGTCTTGTTGGGGGTGTTATACCACCTTGTGAGTAATTTATAACCATTTTCCTGTATCCTAACACAGCGTGATAATTTATGAGGGGCTAATAGGATATAAGGTAATTCTAGGACAGGAAAGGCTATATTTAGGTCCCGTTCCCACAATCGAATATAGGCCGGTTTTGTGTTAAGATTTGGAGAACTGAGCCTAGCATAAATTTTCTATATTGTTTTCTTGGGTGGGGTTGTATTCTGGATTAATGATTCCAGCCAAACCAGAGGTCGACAAAAATCACCTCTCTTCATATGTTTAGACATGTTTGCATATATGAATGATGCTTGAGGGATCAGATAGGAGAAGGAGGGTAAAGCAGATATTATGTCCTCGAGTTTGAGAGAGGCCCCATCTATATTGTATATAGAGGAGATAAACATAGGTGATGTTTTTATCTCTATAGGTGAGGTATCTAAGAAAGTCTGGGAGGCTGTAGAAAGGATATCTCCCAGGGACAGTAGTGGTGAAGGGAATGGGATTGAACAATGTGTGGATTGAAGCCATTTCCATGACGCAAGAGTCACCCTGAGGATTGGATAGGGGGAGTGTGGGAGACAGGAGGAGTTAGGAAGACCTAGAAGTAGTGAACGGAGAGAAGCTCCTAATAAATCACGTTCCATGGCAACGCAAGATTTATGCTTGCTGTGTTTCTAAGTCAATCCACTACTCTAGAGATAAGTATGGCCCTACCATACAATTCTGGATTGGGAAGAGAAATACCTCCTAGAAATTTTGGCTTGGACAGACTCGCCATTCCAGATAAATGACCTTGTTTTCTTATTAAGGGAGTCATAGAAGGCAGAAGGAATGGGAATAGGGAGGACTTATTGAATATATGTTAATTTGGGAATTATTGACGAAGTCAGAAGGTTTTAACGGCCAAACCATGAAAGTGTTGGGAAATTTAAGTTATCAATTTTTTCAGAAAGGGACTGGAGTAGGGGAGCGTAATTTAAACGAAACAGGTCAGCAGGGCTTGCGCTGATCTTCATTCCTAAGTAAGTTAAGAAAGGGGCAGACCAGTCAAAAGGGGAGTCTCGAGCAAGGCGGTTTTTTAGATATGTGGGAATGCCCACACAATGATTTCTTCATGTTAATCTTGAAGTTAGATATAGAGCTATATGAATCTAAATGAGTATATATGCGTGAGAGGGAAACAGTGGGATTCGTAGTCATAATCAGAATATCATCTGCAAACGCTGCGATTGTATATTCCTGATCTCCCAGAGGCAGACCCCGAACTGTCGGATCTGCCCTCATCATGACAAGGAGGGGTTCAAGTGCTAGGACAAATAAAAGGGGGGAGAGGGGGCAGCCTTGGCGCTTGCCATTTTTTATTTGAAACGGAAGTGATAACAAACCGTTAACCATTACTGAGGCTGAGGCATGTGTTTACATAGCGAAGGTGGAATGGGTAGGCCAAATCTTTGCATGACGGCCCTCAAAAAAGTCCAGTTAATTCTGTCAAATGCTTTTTTTAGCATCAGTGCTGAGAAGAAGTAGGGGTTTTGAGGTGTGTTTTGAATAAAAGGTAGCATTTAGCATCCGAGTAGTATTATCTCTTTCCCTTCCTTAGGGATCAATGCTATATGAGCCATTGTCATGTCTCTAGATAAGGGAGTACCTTGCAAGGATAGATTGCAGACTTTAAGTAGATGTGGCAGTAGAATATTTGGGAATGTTTTGTAGTATAATATTGGAAGGCCATCAGGGCCTGGGCTTTTACCAGTTGGGGACTGGCATAGGGCTAATTTTAATTCATCCAATGTAAAGGGGGCTTCCAAGGTCTGCCTCTGGGAGAGAGGAAGCTGCGTGAGATCAACAGAATCCAAGAAAGAGGATACTAAATTGGTATGGGGCCCTGATGATGGAGATAAGGAAGGCAAGTTATAAAGTGCTTCATAGAAGTCTCTAAAGTGGGTTGCAATTTCTGTAGCAGAATAAACCGGTGTTCCCTTTACTGATTGAATTTGATGAATGTAATTGGATAGTTTCCTATTTTTGACTCTATACATCATAAACTTGGTGGCTTTGTCTCCATGGGCAAATAATTAGTGTTGTGAATTTAGGAAGTATTTTGCCGAATTAGAATGAAGGATGGCTTTTAATTCTGCTCTTAATTTAGAGAGATTTTGAAGTTGTGGCTCTGAAAGGGTGCGCTTATGGTGTGATTCTAAGGTCTGTATTTGCCTGGTGAGATTATCAATCTGTTTTTTCCTCTGTTTTTTAATATGGATCCAATGCTGATAAATTGGCCTTGAATACAAGTGGCATTTTATTGAATAAGCCAGCAGCCATGCTATAATTTTAATGACATACAATTGCAAAAGTATGAAGATCTAGGTGCTGGTTTGAAAATTATAGAATATTTTTGGGACAACTGTAGAATTTTTTTGTAGGACAACCCCTTTAACGTTGTTTTAAAATTATTTAAATTATCATGGCTTTTCATTTCTACTGTGTGCCATGGTTTCAGAATCAAATATACCATACTTTTTATGTATATTGACATATGAAAAGCAGAATTCATCTATGAGTTTGGCACATATCTGGTTTTATTGAAATTCATACTTTTATGCTTCACTCATCCAACATGATAATGTGGTCTTTCTATCAAAAAGTAGTAAAAGCACATGTTTAAGACACTGTACTGATCATTCATAGTTCGGCTGCCTCTGATCTGTGTAATTCTTATGGGTACACATATTCACACATTTTTCCAAACATGGACCCACGTGGGATGCAGAAAATGATGTGGGGGAGGAAGAAAAGTTAGTGAGATTGTAAGATATGCATATTGAAAAGTTTATTATTTTACAATTATATACCCTGAGAGCACTTGATGTATATCTCAGAAAACCCTTAAAGTACACAAAATATGACTACGTTTTTTTGTTTTTAAGTTAAAGAGGTTCTTTGCGACTTATAACAATGGAACTGCTGACAATCTGTACAGAGAACAGGCCCATGATTTACACAGGCAGGACTGTGCCTGGTATATCAGCTTAGCCTGTTTGACCCTTTTAGGCTGAGTTCACACTTCAGTTATTTGGTCAGTTATTTCCATCAGTTATTATAAGCCTAAGGCTCCATTCACACGTCCGTATTTTTCTTTTCCAGATTTTCGGTCTGTTTTTTGCGGATCCGTGTTTCCGCAGAAACCTTAACATAGTAACATAGTAACATAGTTTATAAGGCCGAAAAAAAAGACATCTGTCCATCCAGTTCGACCTGTTTTCCTACAAGTTGATCCAGAGGAAGGCAAAAAACCCCTGTGCAGTAGAAGCCAATTTTCCTCACTTTAGGGGAAAAAATTCCTTCCCGACTCCAATCAGGTAATCAGAATTACTCCCTGGATCAACAACAACCCATATCTAGTAACTATAACCTGTAATATTATTACCCTCCAGAAATACATCCAGGCCCCTCTTGAACTCTTTTAGTGAACTTACCATCACCACCTCCTCAGGCAGAGAGTTCCATAGTCTCACTGCTCTTACCGTAAAGAATCCTCTTCTATTTTTGTGAACAAACCTTCTTTCCTCCAGGCGCAGAGGATGTCCCCTCGTCATGGTCACTGTCCTTGGGATAAAGAGATCATGGGAGAGATCTCTGTACTGACCCCTGATATATTTATACATAGTTATTAGATCTCCCCTCAGTCGTCTTTTTTCTAAAGTGAATAAGCCTAATTTTGATAATCTTTCTGGGTACTGTAGTCCACCCATTCCAGTTATTACTTTAGTTGCCCTCCTCTGAACCCTCTCCACCTCTGCTATGTCTGCCTTGTTCACAGGAGCCCAGAACTGTACACAGTACTCCATGTGCGGTCTGACTAGTGATTTGTAAAGTGGCAGGACTATGTTCTCATCACGGGCATCTATGCACCTTTTGGTGCAACCCATTATCTTATTGGCCTTGGCAGCAGCTGTCTGACACTGGTTTCTGCAGCTTAGTTTGCTGTTCACTAAAATTACTAGGTCCTTTTCCATGTCAGAGTTACCTTCTGTTTTTACCAATTGCACATCCGCATACGTTCCGTTTTTCCGCAAAAAAAAGAAAGGAGGAATATATGTTGGTAGGGTATTTCTTTCTATTTCCTGGAAACGGATCCGCAATTGTGGATGATATGCGGATGACATATTGATGCATTCCACATATCATCTGCATTTTTTGCGGGCCCATTCACTATAATGGGACCACGGACAGCATATGCGGACAAAAGTAGGACAAGCTCTATCTTATTTGCGGATCCGCATAACGGAACGGAACAACAGATGCGGACAGTATACGGAGTGCTGTCCGCATTTTTTCAGGACCCATTGAAATGAATGGATCTGCATCCTATCCGCATGATTTGCGGATCGGATGCGGATCGGATCAGGAAAGAAAAACAGGACGTGTGAATGGACCCTAAGGCCCCATTCACACGTCCATTTTTTTATCCGCATCCTCTCCGCATCTGTTTCCGCATTTGCGGACAATTATGCGGATAGGATGCGGATCCATTCATTTCAATGGGGCCGCAAAAGATGCGGACGGCACAAAAAGATGCGGACGGCACACTTCCGTTCCGCGGCTCCCCAAAAAAATAGAACTTGTCCTATTCTTGTCCGAATACACGGACAAGAAAAGGCATTTCTATTACGTGCGTTCCGCAAATTGCGGAATGCACATTGCCGGTGTCCATGTTTTGCGGATCCACAAAATACGGACGCGTGAATAAAGCCTAAGGGCGCTTTCACACAAGCGGATGCCCTGCGTGGAATCCGCTGCGTGAAAGAGTGTCAAGCCCCGTTCCAGGCAGCAGAAACACTGAGCATTAAAGGGGTATTCCGGTAAAGTAACTTAATTTTTGAAAGACTGCATTAAGGCTGCAAGCTGTGACCCAACCAGAACCCATACCTATACATATAACCAGAGCTTCAATTTACCTTGCAATCCATTTGTCTAGCTCCCGTGTGAGCCTGCAGCACACTGAGAATATCATGGCTCCTGATCTTCCCTCACAAAACTACAATCCCCACAATCCCTAGCTTTCCTGCTGTGAGTGTTGATGATTACTGATTGGCTGCCTGATATCACAGTGCAGGCATGCCCCCTCTACTCAGTAATCAGCAGCACATTAACGTTTAGCTATCAAATTGATAGCAACACACTGAGCATGCTCAACCTAACAAAGGCTCAGAACTACAGGTCGATGCCATGGTAACTTATGAGGAAACACAGTGGGTAACAGAGGAAGAAAATGACTTTTATAACTACTGAACGGTAAATATGTGAAATTGACATTATATTTGGTAATTATTGATGATGAATTAGTCTAAAACACAAGTTATATTTATGGTAACCAGAATACCCCTTTAACATGATTAATAATGCTCTGTGCCTCTCTGTGAGCTTTTTACTACAAAATCACAATGACAACTTTATCTCACTGTGATTTTGTAGTAAAAAGATCACAGAGAGGCACATAGCATTATTAATCATGTTAATGTTCCATGTCTCTGCTCTCCTGAACAGGGCTTGGCTCTCCTTCACGCAGCGGATTCCACGAGGGCATCCGCTTGTGTGAAAGAGCCCTAAACCAGTAATGGAACCTGCTCAGAGATCAAGTATATTGGAAAGATCTCCACCTGTTCTGTGTTTTTGACCCACACCTGGTTTTGGCTCACAATAACTGATGGAAATAACTGACCAAATAACTGAAGTGTGAACTCAGTCTAAGTATGTTCTTAAAGGTAGTCTATCACCAATGTTAAATATTTTATTCTGCTTACATTGCGTTCTTGCGCGTGCACACACACACACACATACACACAATAATAACAGTGCCTTTCTTCTTTTGGTCCAATTCTGTAAAGCTGCAAAAATTAGTTTATAATGGTATGCAAATGAGTGCTCGCAAGTGCCCAGGGGAGGTGTTCTTGATGAAAATGCTGATGTCCCTCGGTGTTTTGCGTGCCTAACTCCTCCCCAGTTTAACGTCTGGCCAGCCCTTTCATGATGTATGTGCACAGTACACCGCCAGACCCGGGCATGCACACTCCGATAACAACATTGCTGCTGCCCGCTGCTGTCTCTTACCGCTCCACCTCTTAATCTTTGCCTGTAGCCAGGGCATGCGCACTGCTGCAATCGAAGCCCATGCCCTCAGTTGTTATCAGTGGTATTAGTGGTTATTTGGACCAAAACAAGAAAGGTACTGTTATTATCGTGCATGTGTGTGCAAGAATCCAATGTAAGCAGAGTAAAACATGAAAAGTTGATGACCGACTGCCTTTAAGTCTGTTGGTTACCAGTAATTAGAGGCCACCTCTGTGAAAATGAAGGTATTCTTCCTGAGGGAAACCTTGCCTGGTCAGACATTTCTCATTAAAGGCTATCCATGTAATGCATGGGAGCTGAAGTCCACCAGAGTTGGGTCTGTTTGAATGGAGTAGGTCTCCATTCTCGCTCAAGGTAGAAAGGGGGCTAGATCCTGACAGCACAACAGGTGCAGTCTTATTGAAACAACTCTTAATAATTTGAATGGGATGGGTGTTATTTGTTATAATCAAATGATAGAAATATTCTGTTATTTAAAATATGAAAATATATAAAAGATTGGTACAAAAACTGACACCTATGCAATAAACTAGGGGACATTCCTTACATAAAGGAAGTTATTTCTATCATTAAAGGGGTATTCACATCTTGGACATTGTGGGCATATCACTAGGATATGCCCCCAGTGTCTGATTGATTTTTGGTGGGCCCCACCTCTGGGACACGCACCTATACTTAAAACAGAACCCGCAGAGTGCCAGGGGGACCATTTGCGGCTGTCCTCAATTCATTTCTATGGGACTACTGAAAATAGGTGAGCGCTGGCTCGGTTATTTCTTTAAGTCTCATAGAAGTGAATGAAGCGGTGGCCACGCTTGCGCAATGCGCTTCCCATTAATTTCAATTGGACTTCTGAAAGTAGCCAAGCGTGTTGCTCGGCTGTTTTCAGCGGACCCATAGAAATGAAAGGAGAGCGATATGCCCTCAATGTTCAAAATGGGCCAACCTGTGATGTCAGCTTTTTTCCATGCTCAGCTGATATTTCGTGCACAAGCTTCAGAGATCAGATAGGAGTCTGTACACAAGACATCACTGTGCCAGCCACACACCCTGCACTGCCAGCTGCTGCTCTCTCCCTGGATTCTTTCAGATAATATTTTAACCCCTTCAGCCAGCATGGACTGAGTAGCTGCAGGCAGTGAGGAGACAAATACTGGGCACAGGAGCTGATAGACTAGAGAAGATCTGTAGAGTTTTGCACAAGAACAGGTAGGGGATAGATCCTTTGTGTATCAGCAGTGTCATTGTCCAGCTGGGACTTGTAGTCCTACACATACAATATGCTGTTGGGTATCCCAGCAGAATGATATGTCACTCAGAGCAGCACTTGTATTCACTCCCTTTGCAGAGCAGGGGGAGGAGTAGAGATTGTTGTTGCATGTAAACAAAGGCCAGAAGGGAAATGAGGAAATATAGATTTTTTTTGCTTAAAACTTGCTTAACTTAGCTATATATTGCTGCTTTTTTCATAACTCAGACAACCCCTTTAAGCTTCTCTTCTGGTGTCAGAAACAATGAAGGGAAAGACAGAATAAGGGCCTGTTCACACGACCATGTGAATGGGTCCACATCTATTCAGCAATTTTGTTGTGCCGCAGCTCCGCAAAAAAAAAAAAAGAACATGTCCTATTCTTGTCCGCACTTGCGGACAAGAATAGGCATTTTGTGTGGGGTGCTGGTGCAAATTGCGGAACACACACTGTCCGGCATCCGTGTTTTTGTGGATCCAAATTTTTGCGGACATGGCCGTATGAACTGCCCCCATTTGTGTAGAATAAGGAAAGGCAGAAAAGTGTTAAGGCAGGCATTAAGAGTGCAGACCTGGGGATAGATGTGCCTGGCAGTGCCTTCTATCTGCAGTCAGTTCCTTATAACACAACTACAGCTGCAGCAGTGCAACGTGCTGCCCCCCGAGCCCTGTCACATTCCAAGTTTAATTGGAATGCCAAGTGGTTTGGTGTGGTCTATTTGTGTCACGATGCTCCTACCTGGATACAGCGAGACCCGAGGCTTAGGCTCCATAGCATTAAAATGGGGAATTAGTTGAGCGATGAAGGAAAAATAACTTGAGTCCAGACTTTGATATGAAATTCAACAGCAGCTTTACTTGAATAAACTTTTGTCCAAATGATTTGTAGGCTTTGTCTTGGTTTCAGCAGGCTTTGGCATAAACTGGCAGGGAAACTTGATAGCTTTGCTTTCTCTCTCTCTGCTGTACTAACAGGCTTGTTTTAATACTATGCTTCCTTTCCTTATGTTGGACTAAACTCTGCTTAAGTTAACTTAACTTCCAGCCAAAGAACAATTCCTCTTGCTGATAACTCTTATGGCGACTAAATAACAATTTTCTCTGGTCCCTTCCAGACATCTGCTTAGAACTAGAACTCAAACTAACTGGAACTGCTCCGCACCCCCCCCCCCTCCCTTGCTGTAGGAAGCAGGACTGGACCACTTCTGCCCAGAGGAGGGAGAATGGAATGGTGGCTCTGTCATTTACACTGCCACCTGCTGGTGAACCAGGCACCTTACATGTAAAAACAGTTGCATAGTAATTATAGCACTGCACAATGTAGAGGACCTTGAAAGCAACACAAAGATGACGTTTGTTAGCCCATTAGAGACAGTAGTGAATTGCAGAAATGGTAACAACACTCCAGGGTGTTACAGCAGAAGTTCAAAAGCAGCTGCCTGTAAGAACATTTCTTGCTTTTTTCCCATTTGTGGCATGGACAATCTCACCCCCCCCTATATTTACCTTAGAACTGACACTCATCTAATATAAAGTCCCATATCAAGAAAGAAATGAAGGCGGCACTCACCAAACGTCTTCTTAAGGCTTCTGTCTTTATTAAGAAAACACTTACATAAAGCGCGGGCTCGGGCGGACGCTCCACCATGCACTCAGGACTAGCGGCGACGGCCGTTTCGCTTCCGCGCTTCCTCTGGCCACTACGTCATGCCGCTTGTGCGTCACTGCCTCATATACCCCTGCTGTCCCAACCCATTGTACCAGAGCTACAGTGGGTAAATACAACCCACATAAATACAACATTTAAAAACATAACAGGATACGATAGCATATCAAAATAACATATGGCCGAGGAGTATTAATCACCGATGAAGACACGTAAATCATTCTTGTCATTCATCCCTAGTGCTCCCATTGCACCTAACCTGATTATCCATTTTACTTCTCTTTGCAGCAATGCTCTATGCCTGTCTCCCCCCCTGTGTGAATGGGGGTACCAATTCAATACCTGAAAAGTAGGGATGAGCGAACTTTTGAAAAGTTCGGTTCGGTTCGGTTCGGCGAATTTTCTTGAAGTTCGGATTCGTACGAACCGAACCTAAAACGAACCTTGCTATAACGGCTGAATAATTGCTGCAACAATAATGGGAGTCTGGTAGGGTATAGTTTCGTTTACTTGCAGTTGCTATTCCAATGAAAAAAGTAGAAAAAATTAAAGTGATTTGTACAACGGCGACGCAAAATATACGCATATTTAAGAATTTAAACTAATGCGTACGCTAATGCGAACATTCATAATAACGAACATACAGTGTAGCGTTGTTAAAAGTACGCTACTTGACGGAATACGTACGCATTAGCGTACAAATCTTTAGCGTAATATTCGTACGTATGTACGCACGTACGTACGCACGTACGCACGCACGCACGACGTAGAGGCCTAGCGATGGCAAGAAGAGCAGCTGCTTTTAGCTCAGAGGAGCTCAAATACATGGTCCGTGTCATGGACCGGGAGAACTATGATGGACCACACCCCCATAAACATGTGCACAAAAAGGAGGTCATAGAGGTGGTGATCCGAGGCCTCCTACATAGGTGTAGGACTGTGCGGACCTCCGGCCAGATCCAACGCCGATGGTCGGATCTAAAAATAAAAACCCCAGAGTGGCTAAAGGAGATACGGGAGGAGATAAGAAGGGGTAAGTAACAAAATATTTAAAAAGTAAAATCATGTTAATAAATTAGTGTACTGTATTGTATATATACCAGTCTGGGTTGCCAACTGTCCACAAATTTCTGGACAGTCCGTAAAAATAGGCAACTTTTTTCCAATGTCCTTGAAAAAAGTCTGTGATTTTTTAGAGGCTGGTTATACTAGATTATTTTGGTGTTAATTATCATCATTTTTCAGCTTACAGTAAATGGTGGTAATGAGTTCTGATCAGTATATTGAGCTATAGACCTTTATTACTTTATATTTATCCTTCATTATGGTTTTCAAATTTTTCCTTTAAAAATGTTAACCGTCCATGATTTTGGGATGTTGTCCAAAGTTGTCCAGAAAAAAAAAAATTTTGGTTGGCAACCCTGATACCAGTGCCAACAATGAAAACCGTATAGAAGGACAACGTGGGCGTGCGTGGTGCGCTGCAGAAATTTTCTTTCATGCTAGGCCACGCCTCTAACTCCACTCAAACAAGTGAAGATATTCTCAGATACGTGCCCCTTCACAGTAATTTGCCTTAGGCTACTTTCACATATGTGGTGGTGATCCGGCAGGCTGATCCGCGGTATTTGCCCTGCAAATTCCCGGCGTTCTTGCTGGATAGCGGCCGGTTCAGCACCGTCACCCATTATTGTTGATGGGGTTGGCCATTCTCCTTTTTGTGTCAGGCAAATGCTGGATCCGGAGAGATCCGTTGGGCTGTTCCTGGCCATAGCAGCCCACCGGATCTCTCTCGCTAGTATGAAAGTACCCTTAAATATATGCCCCTTCATAGTTAGTGCTTCCTCCTCCAACACACAGACTCAAAGACGTGCTCATGCTGCATCTAATGTGTCTGGAGTGGGCGATATCAAAAATATTCCCGCAATAAAGATATTAAGAAATGTATTGCAATAAATAATACCCATTTAGAATAAAAAAACACTTGGGGCCACAAGGAGAAGACATTATACTGTATGTGGGCAGACACAAGGAGACATTACACTGGACGTCGGGGAAGGTGAAGGGACTGCTCCCTGCTTACCGTCACCCGTCTCTGCTTCTTATGGATGCAAAGACAGCTGACCACGGGACATAGCCACCCATTCCCGGACTCAGCCGCTAAAATCCTGACAGTCCAGCCTAATCCTGAACGGTTGGGACGGGAGCTATGGTATACTAGTGCATTGTATGTGCTGTATTTATATTTGTTATGTTTGTACCTGCAGAATGTGACACACAGACATCTTTTATTCATTCATTCAACCCTCCCAAGAAATGCCCCCTCCATCAAATATGCATCCCAGATATTCTATGATCCCTTAACTTTAAATGCCCACTCCACATCATATCGCCCTCCTCTCACCCATAATATCTTCATAGTAGTATAAAGTGTTAGTATTAAAAACGGTCATCATAACAATTGTGTACGGATTTATGTTGCAGAGCGACGTCAGCGACGTCAACGACGTCAAGGCCAGTTGGCCCCGGCAGGACCTGCAGCTTCATGTAAGTGTAAACATATTTAAATAATTTTTTATCCAGGCTATGTGGGAGTGCAGCAGCAGTGATATAAGAGCACTAGTGTTTAGGAATGGGATCCAGCACCAAACTATTCACATGTATCAACATGAGCAATTACAACTGTTCATTTGAGTTGAATGAAATGCCATTATTTAATGTTTTTTTATAGCTGCTGCACCACCACAGGGGCCCTCTACCCCGCCTGAACCCCAGCCACAGAGGAGCCCACCTGCCACTCCAACAGCCCCCGAGGTAGAAGGTAGGTAGACTGCCGAGACTGACCTCTCTAAACCCCCCACCAAACCACCCTCGCAGCCGGCCAATAAAACACACACCTCCTTAAGTTGGGTAAGGGTCGGTCACAGCTTTATTTTCTTATCTTATCCAAAACTTCAACTTGTTGACCATAAACACCATAACCCGGAGTATTGAAGCGCTATGCCCCACAGCGTTCTGTGGGCAAGTCTGCCTTCTTCTCCGTCTGAAATCGTCAACCGACCTCTGTTGTGACTTGCAATGTAAAACACTGAAACAAACCAGAAATGAATCAGAAAAAGTTAAGAAAAAGATGAAATAATGGGGAAGGGAGGGTGGGAAGCTGTCAGTGAAGATGCTGGAGAAAGAGGCCGTCCCCCTATCAGGGCCATCCTATTAACCCCTTAGCCGCTACCACCACCTCAGCCATCCAGGACGCAGGGGTGTGGGTTAAAAGAAACACCCTCTTGCTGGTAATTAGAAACAGTGTCCACAAGAGAAACACCCCCGCGGGCAGAACCATTTTTTCACCTTACTGCACGCTGAGTTCATTAACCCTTTAATGCACCATCGCTCGTCAGTCATAGACGCCTTCACTTAGTCACCTCGGCGTCCGCTAAAATCAAAAGTGTAATTGGTGGAACTTCTGTCTTCAAAATAGAATCTAAATTTATGCTTTATCTTTTGTAGCTCCAACCGTCAGGGAGGCAGAGTTTTCCCCAGGACCCTGGGAGGACCATGCCGTATGGGTGTCTAGTAAGTACAAAGCCATAATTCACATAAGTGAAATATTCTCAAGCACTAGGATCATGTCACCCAACATGTTATGATAACTAGACTGTGTACACATTATGTTCTCCAAGTGGTTAGTGAAGCAGACATATCACAATAATTTTAAAATCAACGTAGTGAAAGAAGTAGAAACTTGAGTTACACCAAAAATATTTAAGAAAAAGATGACATACATCACATAGTATTATAGTACATTGGCAATCTCTTTTTAACAAAGCGAGAAACAGCCCTGCACCTCATATAGATCCAGAGATCTGCCCCAATTACTCTGCTACATCAAGCTGGTTACTGAAGGGTAGTGTGACTAGTGTCTATTCTGCTGCATGTCAGGACTCGTGTCCATCTCTCCCTATCACAGCTCAGGACAGGAGGCAGTTTAAGATTGAGGAGGCAGAGAAGATTTAAACTGAGCATGTGCGACCTTGTCAGTGAGCTGTTCAAAGACATAAGAAAAAAAAGGCTCAATAAAAATACATTTCACTGAATAACTGAGTTAGTTCGAGTAGATATACAAAATATTTAATGACATGTAACTGCTAAAGTATTCAAATCCAGTTGCTGCTTTGAAAGTGTAGAATATTTTTTGTGCAACAACCCCTTTAACTAGATAATACTAATTGTATTAATGTTTCCACCCCTACAGCTATCCCCACAGACTTCGAATTGGAGGCAGCCCTCAGAAGGATCAATGAGCGGCTCTATGCTGCCTCCCGCATCCAACGAAGCCTGCAATTAGAGGTGTCGGCGATGCAAGCCATGTTGGCGAGGCGTCGTCAACCTCCAGTTTAATATTTATTTTATTTTGTTTTTTATTAATAATTTGTAATTGTTAAAATATTTTTCTTTAAACCTGTGTTTTGTGTTTTTTTAAAACCTTTAACCCCTTACTGACATACTTTGAAGAAAAATTGTTATGAAATATATGATGACTTGTACGTAAAGCTCAAGTCCAGCCAAAAATTTCAAGGAACAGGCACTCCGATACACCTTTTATTACACATAAAGAAGGGCATCAGTCACAGCCGTGAAAAATTAAGATTGATGGCCTGGTGGTGAACAGACCCTTGAAAACATTATGGTAGAAGGCCTGGTGGGGAACAGACCCTTCTAAACATTATGGTAGAAGGCCTGGTGGTGAACAGACCCTAAAACATTATTTTTGAGGGACTTGTGGTGAACAGACCCTTGAAAACATTATGGTATAAGGCCTGGTGGTGAACAGACCCTAAAACATTATTTTTGAGGGACTGGTGGTGAACCAGTAGGGTTGAGAAGAGACAAGTTGAGGAGGAGGAGGAGGAGGCAGCACTTGATTGCACCCAGTATGTTTCCAAATAGACAATTGATGGTGGGGGCATTAGTAAGAGCAGTATTCTTTTGGACCCAGAAGGGCCTAGTACAGAGAAATGAAGTTGGAAGCTAAGAATATGCACGCTTGTAAAAAATCAGTTTTTATACATGACAAAAAGTTGATGTTGAGTTCAGCACAGGACAGTCAACGTTAAAAAAAACCCTCTAACATTACAGCTAGTCTAGTAGGATACGGATACGGTGAAATAGACAGACAACCTCACCCACAGAATCCATGAGGTGAAGAAAGGACATTTAAAAAGGCACAAATTCAAGAAGGCTTTATGCCAGTTCCATTATACAAAATATGTGTCCAATTTTCATGAATGGACACCTCACTGCCACTCGCTTTACAAATTGACGCAACTACTCTGGTGTAAAACCAGTTGAATCTGGGCCTATGGCTGTTGGCAAGACATATATA
>ONZH01021023.1:0-20607 GCA_900303285.1 Rhinella marina | reverse complement strand
AAAGCACCAGTCAAACATTAGAAAAACAGTTAACCCTCTGTGACAGAACAGCTCAGTATTTTTTAATAAAGGCCAATTGAAAAAATGATTTTTAGCCAGAAATGAGTAAAATGCAATCATAAAAAAAAATGCCTCCGAAGGTGTACATAGCTTTTAAGCATAAAAAATGTCCAAGATTGACAGAAGCGCCGGTAAACTTGAATACATTTGTGTCTGAAGAGCCGACAGTGTTATAACATAGCGGTCAGCCCACTTTCCATTATTTTTAATGCATTAATATGATGTACAGAAACACATTTTTCCTACCTCCTCTTGTAGAACGAGATTGGTCATTGTTCTGATCATCACCAAACCCTATGGGGACAAAACATTTTGATCAGTTAAAGGGATTTTCCGAGATGTTTATACTGATGACCTACCCTCAGGATAGGTCATCAGTATCTGATCAGTGGGGGTCCGACACCCCGGAGCCCCGACGATCAGCTGTTTGAGAAGGTACTGGTTCTGTAAGCGCTGCAGCCTTCCCTTGGCTTTTCCTAGGCCAGTGACGTCACGTTCATTGGTCGTGTGGCCTAGGAGTGGCTCTTCACTTGAATGGGGCTAAGGCTGATTCAAAGCACGGCCACTATACAATGTACAGCGCTATGCTTGGTGAGCTAAGAGAAGGCCACGGCGCTAACTGGAGCACCGGTGCCTTCGACCCCCACCTATCACGATACTAATGACCTATCCAGAGGTTACGTCATCAGTATTAAAATGTCAGAAAACCTTTTTTAAAATGCTCTGATGGCCTGAAAGCCTCAGGTAACACATACTGGACGGCACTCAATGAATCTACACCTGGCTCTACATGTGCACTGCTCGTCCCAGGACTGTCCGCCATCACCTCCAACCTTATATCTAATAACCGATTACCTTGGAGAATCCTTAAATATACTGAAAATACAGGATTAATCCTATTATAAGCACATTGAAATGTAACAATCAAATGCAACTTGTGCATGAAATCAATGTCACTGAATTCACATTAACCCCGTTTTGCCTGAGTCCAGCTGAAAAGTAGCTAACTGGAGGGGGAGGGCTGCTTTAGATGGTGATATCTTCTTCAATGGTAGCAGCTAGAAACATGCAACTGGTCTTGTCTGAAAGCTGACAGTCCAAGCTTTCATATAAGACCCAAAATACCAAAATGACAGCTAAAGTGCCAAGCAACAGAGGAGTTAGATGTAGAAATCAAGCGGGAATAATCGCAAGAGAAACCTTTTTTTACTTTCATTTTCAGCTGCATTCACAGCATCCTAATTCTATCAGTGATATCTTTCTCTGTCCTGTGCATATTGCTGTTATTCTGGTATTGTCTGAAAGCTTGGAATGTCTGCTTTCAACAAGATCATTTCATGTTTCTAGCTGCTACCATTCAGGAGTAGCAGCATCTAAAGGCAGCCCTCCCCCTCCAGTTAGCTACTTTTCCCACTGCTGGAGCTCCACTCGGGCAAAACAGTTAGGGGGTTAAGGAAACCAAATTGAAGTAAAATCTGCTTTTTACCTCCTCTGTGAAAATCACGTTTCCGCTCGTGAGATTCATAATCTAAATAAAAGAAAAAAGAGAAAACATTACTAGACCACAACAATGGTGGAACACTGGCCATACTGAGGACTTATTACTCTACACAAATGTTACAGGGATGACACTGGTGCTTATTCTGCCAGGCACACTGAGCCATAATAACAAATACAGAAACAGAATGAAGTCGTTTCTGAAGACACAAACCCTTATTTTTAAATTTCATGCCGTCCCAGACCTCTATATATAGGCCCATCAGGATCCATACTGTATATATTGCAGTATGAAGTTACAAATGAACGTGGGGGAAAACGCATGAAATACAGACCACAAGTCTTGCCATGTCATACAGCAATCCTTAACTACTGAAGAAAAAACGGATCCCAGTTTAGGCCTCATGCACACGACCGGGTGTATTTTGCAGATCAGGAAATATGGAAGACATCAGCGCTGAATCCTTTTTTATGTGACCCATTGACTTCCGTGACCTGCATTTTGCAGCCAAGCATAGGACATGTTCTACAGTTTTGCTCCACAATAGACAGAACATTCCTATCCTTGGCTGCAAAATGCGGACCACGGAAGTCAATGGGTCCAAAAACTGATGCAACATTGATGCCACACTGACGTCATCCGTATTTGAGGATCCGCGTTTTGCAGACTGTGCATGGGGGCCTTAAAAGCATTTCTATACTAAAGTAAAAAATGTGCATCTCTGCTATTGTTGAATGCAAACAGGAAGCCACCAAGGGAAGCGCAATACCGCACCTCAAGTCATGAAAAATGCAAAAATCACATGGATACCCTAGAAACAGACAGCGGGTTCACCCGACAATCTCTTTTGTTGATCCGAGACTCTGTGCCAGAGTTACTTTTTGTTAAAGAACTTCCGCAAAAATGTTCCTGCCTAGAAATGTACATGATGTAATCTGTAGTGAATGTTATTTCTTACCAGTGTCTGTATTTGAGAGTTATATCTCCCTGATGCTTCTGATCTGTGTCATGTGACTACGAATTAGACTCACCAATTTACACAGCACCTTATGTGTGGACAGAAAGTCTAATTCTCTATGTATTCCTATGGGAGCCTCACTTTCAGTCTCATAGAAATGAATAGAGCAGTAACTGGCTTCCTGTCCTGGGTCAGTTGGAGGTCAGGGAGTTGGTCACATGACCCAGCTACAATAAGAAGAAAGTGGAAACTCTCAATTTCAGCCTCTGATAAGAAAATGACATTCACTATAGATTATATCATGCACCTTTCTAACAGGTCAGAGAATAACATTTTTTGCGGGAGTTCTTCTTTAATGTGCAAATTAGGCCTTTGGTGCAATGAGGGTGTCATCATTGCTTTTGTTGGGAACAGGGCCTCAGATCAACAAAAGAAAACAGATTTTTTTTAAATCAGGTCAATCACAGCTATGTGTCTATGCAAACAGATGGAGGTTGCTGGTGCCACAAATGTACACTGGAGAGACCTGCAGGATTATAATGGGCAACCCATACGCCTGCATCAGACCGGTGCGTGTATATATATATATATATATATATATATATATACACACACAACTGGATGCCATTTAGACAGAAAAGCAGATGATGTTTGGAGGAGGTTTTGACTGAAACCTTCTGTAAATCCAGTTTATTAGAGAAAGGTCTACACACCTGACGTGCCATCTCTGCTGGAGAACCCAGTCTGTTCCTGACTTTCAAATGACTCGAACGCTGCAATACAAAAGGAGTAATAATCCGGTCACAAAACCCTTCCCCCGACTGAAGCACACACACCAGATGACCCAGAGAACGCCGGATATCTGCCGGGACGCCGCACCTTCACTGGTGACAAATCAGGATTAAGGCAAAGCGTTACCCAAAGTCTGGTCACAAATGCCAACAGGCCGAGCTGCAGAGATGTGACTGACATCACAATGCCGGGGGCGATGACTTACCTGTAAGTGGTTTACAGAGGGTGGAAGCTCCCATTGCACCCATCAGGGCCACCCCACAAAGAAATCGCAGGGTCCCCATGGTGGCTATGGCAAGGGGATGTCTAACAAAGCTGCTATGTATGGAAGCCTATTAGGTCCTACCAGAGGCAGGGTCTAATATAGTGTGAGGGTAAAACAATACTGAAGTATCACAATGTATTTTATCAATAATCAGTCTATAGTAAGCTTAAAGGGGTTATCCCATGACTAATGTAAAAAATGTAAATCAAGACATCATAAAGTAGATGACAAATAGAGATGAGCGAACGTGCTCGAAACGAGCACTGTACCGCTCGGCTCCCCTGCGCTCGCATGGGCGCCGGCAGCCACTTCCGTCCTCCTCCGGAGGACGGAAGTGGCTGCCAGCGCCTATGCTAGCGCAGGGGAGCCGAGCGGTACAGTGCTCGTTTCGAGCACGTTCGCTCATCTCTAATGACAATCTCTTTCTAACAAAGCTAGAACCAGCCCTGTACCTCGCATGGATCCAGAGAACTCAACATTCATTGCTCTGCTAGATTTATATCAAGCTGACAGCTCAAGGGGAGTGTCTTTTCTGCTGCAGCTCAGGGGGCGTCTCAGCTCTCCCTATCACAGCTCAGGAGGCGTGTCTCAGCTCTCCCTATCACAGCTCAGGAGGCGTGTCTCAGCTCTCCCTATCACAGCTCAGGAGGCATGTCTCAGCTCTCCCTATCACAGCTTCAGATGGTGTGTCTCAGCTCTCCCTATCACAGCTCAGGAGGCGTGTCTCAGCTCTCCCTATCACAGCTCAGGAGGCGTGTCTCAGCTCTCCCCATCACAGCTCAGATGGTGTGTCTCAGCTCTCCCTATCACAGCTCAGGAGCGTGTCTCAGCTCTCCCTATCACAGCTCAGAGGCGTGTCTCAGCTCTCCCTATCACAGCTCAGGAGGCGTGTCTCAAGCTCTCCCTATCACAGCTCAGGAGGCGTGTCTCAGCTCTCCCTATCACAGCTCACATGGTGTGTCTCAGCTCTTCCCATCACAGCTCAGGAGGCTTGTCTCAGCTCTCATCCATCACAGCTCAGGAGGCAGTTGAAGGATGGAACTGAGCATGTGCGACCATCTCAGCAGGACAAAGAAATAAGGAATTAAGTGGCCCTATACAGATACATGTTATTGAATAAGTCAGTATCAATACAAAATTTTTAATTACAAGCAATTACAAAAGTATTCAGATCCAGGGGCTGGTTTGAAAACTGTAGAATATTTTTCGTGGGACAACCCCTTTAAGTCCACTTAGTGGGACTTTTATTGAAAGAAAATCGGGATCACTACTGACCTTGTCACCTGAGAGGTTAAATGACCGGTGGAGTCATCACTGATCCCGGCTGTATCATATAGTCGGCACCTGCCGCCAATGGAGTGGGCTCAGCGCAGCGGCCCATATAACCCCTTACACATAATGATGTACATTTATGTGATTATGTGTTAAGGGGATGAAGCAAGCGCCTCATGGACAGGCGCCCGCCATTAGATGCCCTAAGGTACAAATGGCAGGTTTTGCATCATCTGAGAGACTGCTTCAACATCTACTGAGGATGCAGCAAGAAAGAACGCCCTCCATGAACTTTCTTGTAGTATCCCAAATAAGAAGCTGAGGGGTCATTTAGTAGATACTTCATTTTTTGGGTGAGAAAGCACGCCGTCCAGATAAAATTACCTCTATTAAATGTATTATTGCCGCCTCCTCTTCCTCGACCTAGAAATAACACGTCATTAAATGTATATTTCAGGACCAATATTCACTCCAATTATCACAACTATAAAGTGGTCACCGTTCGCTGGAAGAAATGTCATTAGAACTGATAATTTACACAAATGACATCTGAATGATATAATTCCATTATCACACGTGTCTCCCTAGCGCCGCCTAGTGGAAGGAGCGCCCTGAGTCATTAAGACTTGGAACTAGCCAGTCAGCAGCTTCATGGCATACGCCAGGGATGCTCAACCTGAGGCGCTCCAGCTGTGGTAAAACTACAACTCCCACCATGCTCTGCTGTAAGCTGTCCGGGCATGTTGGGAGTTGTAGTTTTGCAACAGCTGGAGATACGTTTGATTATTCCAATAACTGGCCCTATAATCGTGCACCGATCAGTTTATTGAATGTTATTCAGAACCGCTGTACAAGGCATTTAATGAGGACCTGCCGCTTCTCCTGACATGTCTGTTCTAGTAACGGTTTGTATCAATGCTAGTCCCAGCTAATGTTGTGCCATTCCTTTATTATTCCTACTAGAAGTTTATGAATGAATTGCCAGCAGGTCCCTGTGGGTGTCACCCTGACATTGGCAGCAGTGACCGGCGGTGTCAGGCACCAAAAACCGCTTTTAACTGTTTACAATGGCAAATCTAGTGCGACAGTCACTTCTTTACCTACTGCTGTTCTAAAGGACTGGATAGTTACGGAACTGAAGTGCATTAAGCTTAAAGAACACAAAAAACCTTTAACTTACCCCTACTGAAACTGCCCCGCTCATTTCTATCACCTAAGCACCAAGAGATACATTTTAATTTTTTTGGCAAATGAAATATCAGGAAAATTTACTGAGGGGTGGAGTGAGCATCCTGACCCCATAGATGTTCAGCATAAATCCATGCACAGTGAAACCTGTAATATTACCACAGATTTTTGGGCATTTCAGGACCCCAGCTGGTGCCCTCCGATACACCACACATATTTAATGGTTAGGCGGACATTATTGGGTAACATCATAAGTGTGGACGTAAACTCCTGTATGCACACACCGCAGGGCTCAGAAGGGAAGGAGCGCCATTTAGCTTATGCACGGATGTACATACAGTGAAAACCCCAATAAGTGACCACAATTTTGGAAACTAAGCCCCTCTAGTAATTAAGGCTAGGGCTACAAGGCAAGGCGACATTTGTCGCGCACAACTTCAAGGTAAAACTACATTGAGACATGTCACGCAACATTTATTGTAATGATAGTCTATGGTATTGCACTGCAACATGTGACTGTCTCAGTAGCAGCATATTGCAGTGCAACACCGAGACCAGGGATGGACAAACTGCGGCCCTCCAGCTGTTGTAAAACTACAATTCCCACCATGCCCTGCTGTAGTCTGATAGCTGTAGGCAGTCTTTGCACGCTGGGAGTTGTAGTTTTGCAACAGCTGGTGAGCCGTAGGTTGGCCATTCCTGCCGTAGACGATCATTACAATAAACGTTGCGAGACGCAGTAGCCCTAGCCTAGGGGGTTGAGTGAGCATTTTGATGCCACAAGTATTTTGCAGGGGAACATGCAAATTAAAAATTTCAAGTTTTCCCACAGATTCAGCATTTCAGTGCTCAATATATTGTGCCCAGCAGGTGCCATCTGAGACACCACACCCTTTAAACTGTCGGGCAGGTTCTGCTATTTGGGCACACTGCAGGGTTCAGGAGGGAAAGAGCACATTTGGCTTTTGCAGCGCTGATTCAGTTCAGCCATTTTCTGACAACCATAACTTATTTTTCTTTTGACAGAGCTGCATTTTTTTTTTAAAAAATGTTTTTGTGTTCCCATCTTCTGAGACTCATTTTTTTAAAAATTTTTCTGGCAATGGTCAAGTGAAGGCATGTTTTTTGCGGGAAGAGGCGACGCTGATCGGTACCATAAGACACTTTGATCGCTTGATTTTTTTTGGGAGGGGAGGTTACGAAAAAGTGGCTGTTCTGGCAGTTTTTATTTTGTGATATTTTTTATAGAAACGCAGTGTTATAATGTCTTTTTTTTTACAATAAATTATTTGATAAGGGGAAAGGAGCTTTTTTACACCTCAAACTTTTATTAAATACTTTTAATTTATTTTTATTTTTTTAAACACTTTTTGTCCCTCACATGACCTTCATTTGACATTTAAGGCTACTTTCACACCAGCGTTTCTGCTGGATCAGTCATGGATCAGCAAAAACACTTCCGTCCTGATAAGGCTACTTTCACACTGGCGGCAGGCCTGATCCGACAGGTGAAGGGTGCTGCCGGATCAGGCCTGCCGCAGTGACATGTGTGGAGCCGGAACCGTGCTCCGGCCCCACACATGTCACACAGTACATACATACACACAGATATAGACAAACAAACACACATACATACTTACATGCTCCCGGCAGGTCTTCGGAGCGTCGGAGGGACAGGACGGCTCACACAGGTGATGATTCCCCACAGCGCCCTCTGCTGGGCGCCTGGTGGAATCGTCATCTGTGCGCGCCGTCCTGTCCCTCCGACGCTCTGAACACCTGCCGGGAGCATGTAAGTATGTATGTGTATTTGTATGTCTATATGTGTGTGTATGTTTATGTCTGTATGTGTCTGTGTAGCCGGATCCGTAATGAACTCCATTGAAAGGGCGGATCCGGTTACCATTATGGTCACACCAGACGGATCCACCCCCATTGACTTGCATTGGGGGTCATTCCGGATCCGTCTTGGTGCGGATGCCTGAACCGGAGAGCAAACCGCAGCATGCTGCGGTTTGTTCTCCGGTCTGAAGACGGAACGGAATGCTTTCAGTAGCCTCCGTTGTCTTCAGTTCAGTTTTGTCCCTATTGACAATGAATGGGGACAAAACTGAAGCGTTTTATTCCGGTATTGAGCCCCTATGACGGAACTCAATACCGGAATTTTAAAACGCTAGTGTGAAAGTAGCCTAATACAACCGTCTGCATCCGTTCTGAACAGATCCGTTTGTATTATCTTTTACATAGCCAAGACGGATCTGTTCTGAACTCCATTAAAAGTCAATGGAGGACGGATCCGTTTTCTATTGTGTCTGAGAAAACGGATCCGTTTTCCCCCTTGACTTACATTGTGAGTCATGATGGATCCGTTTGCATCAGTTTCGTCATGCGGACACCAAAACGTAACAAGTAGCGTTCTAGTGTCCGCCTCCAGAACAGAATGGAGACTGAACTGAAGCAAAACTGATGCGTTCTGGACGGATCCTTCTCCATTCAGAATGCATGAGGACAAAACTGATCAGTTCAGGACTGTTTATGAGAGCCTCTGACGGATCTCACAAACGGATCCTGCAAACGCAAGTGTGAAAGTAGCCTTACTTTCCTTTGTTGTATACATTGCTGATTTTTCCTGTATCCTTCTCTGTGGGGAACCCTGCTGTACTGAGGGGCTCCCCCTCCAGCAGCTGCATTGATGCTCTAAAACATCAGAGCAGAGATAAACGCCGCCCGCCCGGAGGTTTACACTCTATTGGTGGTCGGGAATTGGTTAACGTAGAGATTAGATATTTAAAGTTAATTAATCCACAGAAAACCGAAAGTACTTGTGGAAAAAGAAATTCAAAGCTGGAGATTGCACAATATTATCAGAAGTTGAAGGCCAGTCCGTGATTCCATTAAGTAGATTCTACAAAGCAAGTTTAGAAAGTGTGTGCTGCCCCCTGCCCTATAATCGGGGTACACGAATAGTCCCTGTGCAAATCAGGGCTTTGGCAAAAATAAAGCAGTTTTAAGATTTACCTCTTTGCCTACCAAAACCTCTTCCAGATTCATAGTTTTGATTGGAGTCATCTCCTAAAATGCAGAACAGAGTCCATAAAAAATGCAAAGGCATCAGCATGGCACAATGAACAGGATCTTGTGCAGCACAGTACATGTAATGAAGCATCCAGGACGGTCCTTCTCATTGTCCCAGCTTGTGAACTGTAAGACAGGTAAGAGGTAGTGCACACAACTACCAACCACATCGGTGACGTATTTAAAGAGGACCTCTCCCCTGTAATAATTCTGGAACATCTATTCTTATGTCTCTATGTTGTGCCGTTCCTTTATTATTTCTACTAGAAGTTGTGAATGAATTGCTAGCAGTCTGCAGTAAGGGTACAGAGGGGAGGTGACCAGTTGGGGGTGTGTACCTGCACAGTCTGACTCTATCCAATCAGTGCTGCCATTGTCAGACTGACTGTGCAGGGACACACCCCCAACTGGCCACCTCCCCTCTGTACCCTTACTGCAGACTGCTGGCAATTCATTCATAACTTCTAGTAGAAATAATAAAGGAACGGCACAACATACAGACATAAGAATAGATGTTCCAGACTTGTTATTACATGGGGAATGCATGAAGCTATTAAACCTGGCATGTCAGGAGAGGTCCTCTTTAAGCTCCTGATTGGGTCCATTAAAACACGCGGTGCACAATCTGATTGGCTGAGCGTCAGACCAGCGGTCTCTAAGCTTCATACAGCAAACCAGAAGAGCTTATGGGGGAAGATTCATCAATCTATTTACGTCACTACTGTAAAGCTATGGCGCAGGCCATAATTTGAGACTTTTCTAAAAGGGTGGAATTAAGCAGGAGGAACCTAGAAACAGGCCCAAATTATAGGTCACGTCTACACCAACCTCCGGACAGGTCATCAGTGTCTGATCAGAACACCCGGGACCCCCAGATATTAGCTTATTGAGAAGGCATGGGGGCGCACAGAAGCGCTGTGGTCTTCTCCCTGCTCACCAAGCACAGCGCCGTCCACTTGATAGTGGCTGTGCTTGGTATCGCAGCTCAGGCTCATTCACTTCAATGGAGCTGAGAATAGGCCATGAACATAATGTCACACGGCCTGGGCAAAGCAGGAGAAGGCCCCGCGTCCCTACTGCAAACACCAGTGCCTTCTCAAGCAGCTGCACCGATCAGATGGCTAGGACCAGGAGAGGTCATCAGTAAAAAATCTCAGAAAAACCCTTTGCCAGGGATGAGACTCATTTATTAAGAGGCCCTAATAAATCCGGTGCATCCCACCCCGAGGCAAAGGGAATCAAAACTGCAGTATGGGAACACCGGTCTTGATAAATGTACCCCCATAATTCTGCAAAAAGGCGGCTGGTAAGGTAGTGGACTGCATTATCCTCTGCCTTATGTAGATTAGGCTTCTTTACATAAGGTAATTTAGGCGTATTTCTGCATAGTAAGTGACCCCCTAAAAGTGTACATAGGGTAAAATTAGCCTGACTTCATAAAAGATACATAGAATAGTCTAGTAGATTGTCCTATTCCTACAGGTGACAGAGGCCACGTGTGGCATCACACATACATCATGGCATGTACATGATGTACACCTTTGGGGGCAATTTTTTTTTTATTATTGCATTGCACTCATTTTGAGGGGAAAAATCATTTGTTCAACTGGTCTTTATTAAAAAATGTTGAACCACCACTTTGTGCAGCCTTGAGTTAAGGTTGATTAGATGGGCCAAAGTGAAAGCAGGATTCTCAGCCCAGAGAAGAGTTTATCTTGGACAATGGGGGCATATCGCTAGGATATGCCCCCATTGTCTTATAGGTGTGGGACCCGCACCTATATATCGAGATCGGAGCGGGGAGCGCCTGGAGGACCCTGGGTTTCCCGGGGTCCGGCCACCACCTGGCGCAGCTCCCATAGAAATGAATGGGAGCACACAGCGCATGCAAGCCACCGCTCTCATTCATTTCTATGTAGCCGACATAAATAGCTGAGACAGCGCTCCCATAGAAATGAATGATGAATGGAGGGCGGCTGCGCATGCGCCCTCCTCCTTCACTTTGGGGGCTCCGTTCTCGATATAGGTGCGGGTCCCAGCACCTATAAGACAATGGGGGCATATCCATTGTCTAAGGTAAGAATAATCATTTAACCCTCTGTGGCAGAACAGCTCAAAACTATGTTTTTAAGCCAAAAATGAGTAAAATGCAATAAACAAAGTTGCCCCTGGAGGTGTAAATAGCCTTTAAAATAAATGTCTGAAACTTTCCCTTCCCAGTGACATTGGAGGACATTTATCAAACTTGTCCACAGCAACCAATCAGATTGATCCTTTCATTTTCCAAAGGAGCTCTGAAAAATTAAAGCTGGTATCTAATTGGTTATTACTAGGCTAGTTTCCCTTAGCACCGATTTTGATAAATTCCTCCCTTAGTTTACAAAGTGGTGGTGGCCAGCCGGTAATCAGCGTACAAGCCGTGGGTGACAGCACCCATCAGTCAGATCACCCGTCGTTACTACTAACCTTTCACCCCACTGCTGCGCACACAGAAGATAACTTACCTTTTTGACTTCCAAATCCCCTGTCATTAGATCTGAAGTTCTCATTGAAGTCACGGTTTGCTAAAAATCAAAAGGGAATTAACATTATAACATAGGAAAACGTAAAGGGGTTGTGCAGTGTCGGGAGGGGTCGTGACCCCCACCCATCTGATACTGATCCTCTATGATGACGACGGCTGATCAATATCCTGACACTGCACAATAACTAGATAAACATACGAAGCAAGAGAGACCCAAATGGTACAACAGCTAAAATAATCAAGTAAAACACACACACACACCCAGAACATATACATATGTATATATCTACATACTATAAAGTTGTAGGTATCTTAGGAACCATTTGGGGGTACATACTAGGGTTGTCGCGGGTATCGAAATTTCGATACGGAATCGATACTTTTATACCACTATCGATTCGGTACCGGAATTTGCTCTTTTTCGATACTAAAATAAAAAATTCTCTTACCTCTCCTGCGCCGCGGCTCCGCCGCTCCTCTTCTTCTCCGGGCCCGCGCTGCACTGTCCTGACAGCGTACAGCGTCAGGATGTAGTGCGCGCACTGTGACCTGACGCTGCACGCAGTCAGGTGACAGTGCAGCGCCGAGAAGAGAAGCACCGGACCCGGAGCCGCGGCGCAGGAGAGGTAAGAGAATATTTTATTTTGATGGGGGCACAGTGGGCTGATCTGAGGTCTGATGGGGGCACGGTGGGCTGATCTGAGGTCTGATGGGGGCACGGCGGGCTGATCTGAGGTCTGATGGGGGCACGGCGGGCTGATCTGAGGTCTGATGGGGGCACGGCGGGCTGATCTGAGGTCTGATGGGGGCACGGCGGGCTGATCTGAGGTCTGATGGGGGCACGGTGGGCTAATCTGAGGTCTGATGGGGGCACGGTGGGCTGATGTGAGGTCTGATGGGGGCACGGTGGGCTGGTGGAGGTCGGATGGGGCACGGTGGGCTGATGTGAGGTCGGATGGGGGCACGGTGGGCTGATGTGAGGTCGGATGGGGGCACGGTGGGCTGATCTGAGGTCGGATGGGGCACGGTGGGCTGATCTGAGGTCGGATGGGGGCACGGTGGGCTGATCTGAGGTCTGATGGGGGCACGGTGGGCTGATCTGAGGTCTGATGGGGGCACGGTGGGCTGATCTGAGGTCTGATGGGGGCACAGTGAGCTGATCTGAGGTCTGATGGGGATCAGTGGGCTCATCTGAGGTCTGATGGGGATCAGTGGGCTCATCTGAGGTCTGATGGGGCACAATACGCTGATCTGAGGTCTGATGGGGACACAGTAGGCTGATGTGAGGTCTGATGGGAGCACAGCGGGCTGATGTTAGGTCTGATGGGGGCACACAGATTATTTGTGTTTTATTTTTTCGGCGTGGTATCGAATACTTTTTCTTGGTATCGAAATCGAATCAAAATTTTGGTATCGTGACAACTCTAGTACATACAGTGTAGTATACCCTATTTTTCACTTCTTTTCCCCCAAAAGTGGGGCAAAAATGGCTGTGTGTCCTAAAAAGCGAATACTAGTGAGCGCTTCCATTATGGAAACACTCACTAGTATTAATTAGATGCGGAGAGTGAAGCGGTGCGAATGCTTCCAGTACTCAACCTTCCAGGACTTCCTTCCTGTCCTGAGGGTGTACAGCGCACACTATGACCTGACAATGAACGCAGTCAGGGCCGGAGAAGATGGGGGAGCACGACTTCTGCTGGAGGAGAAGAGCCACCGCCGCGCAGGAGAGGTAAGGGGAGGTTTTTTTTTTTCATTTTAATCTGATCTGAGGTTTGATGGTTCTAACAAGGAACTGATTGGGGTCTGACATGGAAGCCTGATATTTATGGGGGTCTGATCCGATGTCCTGATATTTATGGGGATCTGATCCGATGTCCTGATACTTATGGGGGTCTGATCCGATGTCCTGATACTTATGGGGGGTCTGATCCGATGTCCTGATACTTATGGGGGTCTGATCCGATGTCCTGATACTTATGGGGGTCTGATCCGATGTCCTGAGATTTATGGGGGGTCTGATCGATGTCCTGAGATTTATGGGGGGGTCTGATCCGAATGTCCTGATATTTATGGGGGGTCTGATCCGATGTCCTGATATTTATGGGGGTCTGATCCGATGTCCTGATACTTATGGGGGGTCTGATCCGATGTCCTGATATTTATGGGGGGTCTGATCCGATGTCCTGGATTTATGGGGGGGTCTGATCCGATGTCCTGATATTTATGGGGGGTCTGATCCGATGTCCTGATATTTATGGGGGGTCTGATCCGATGTCCTGATATTTATGGGGGGTCTGATCGATGTCCTGATATTTATGGGGGGTCTGATCCGATGTCCTGATATTTATGGGGGTCTGATCCGATGTCCTGATATTTATGGGGGTCTGATCCGATGTCCTGAGATTTATGGGGGGTCTGATCCGATGTCCTGAGATTTATGGGGGGTCTGATCCGATGTCCTGAGATTTATGGGGGGGTCTGATCCGATGTCCTGATATTTATGGGGGGTCTGATTCGATGTCTGATACTTATGGGGGGTCTGATCCGATGTCCTGATACTTATGGGGGGTCTGATCCGATGTTCTGATACTTATGAGGGGTCTGATCCGATGTTCTGATACTTATGAGGGGTCTGATCCGATGTTCTGATACTTATGAGGGGTCTGATCTGATGTCCTGATATTTATGGGGGTCTGATCCGATGTCCTGAGATTTATGGGGGTCTGATCCAATGTCCTGATATTTATGGGGGTCTGATCCGATGTCCTGATATTTATGGGGTCTGATCCGATGTTCTGATACTTATGAGGGGTCTGATCCAATGTCCTGATATTTATGGGGGGTCTGATCCGATGTCCTGATACTTATGGGGGTCTGATCCGATGTTCTGATACTTATGAGGGGTCTGATCTGATGTCCTGATATTTATGGGGGTCTGATCCGATGTCCTGAGATTTATGGGGCTCTGATCAAAAATATTTTTTTCTTATTTTCCTCCTATAAAACCTGGGGTTATCATCAGGTGCGTCTTATAAAGTGAAAAATACGTTAACTTATTTAAAATTTAGTGGAAATCTAAAAAACAGCAATTTTAACATTTTGTGGAATTTTATTTTACACTGTACACTGATAAAACATCACTTTATTATGTGGGTCACTACAATGATGATAATGCCACATTTCCATATGTCTTACTATTTTTCCTCTCCTCCAGCAGCAGCAGGAGGGGGGTGGTGGTGGGGCTTTAACAGCATTATCTTCACTACATGGGAAGATTTCACTGTTAGAATTTGGGATGCAGTGAATACGGCTGAAGGTGAAAGTAAAAGCAGGTTTTACCTCGTGATTATTCCCGACCTGATTTTTAACAGTGATATCTCCTGCTGATTGTTATAATGCTGTCATTTTGGTCTTTTCCATGGTTACAGACCACCCAGTAATCCATCAGTGGTGGTCGCGCTTACACAATATAGAAAAAAGCACCAGCCTCGCTCCTGTGGTCCCAGCCAACAGAGAGGCTGATGCTTTTTCCTATAGTGCGCAAGCACGACCACCACTGATGGATTGCAGGGTGGTCGTAACCATGGAAACGAGCAGTGTATAATGTGATGGAAAAATGAATCCAGCCAGCAAAGGAAGCAATATGGATAATCACAATACATTAGTAAGTGCCTTGTAGTAACTTTCTCTACATGAGAAATGCCACTTGCTGAAGTGAGACAACTCCTTTTAAGTTGAGAGGACTAATACTACAGTATTTCATATACTAATATTTCACCTGGTAATATTACACCTCATCCACAGCTATAGAAATGTCTTTCCATCATAAACATTTACAACACAGCAAATATATATATATATCTATCATTCCTGACTGAGGGACAATTCGTCCCAGAGCAGGATGGGGCGCTCAGCGAAGTTTCTATACCACAGCGGAGAATGACCGTGCACAGAGGCCAGCCGTCACCAAGAGACCAAGCACTCCATCCCTGAGATCAGTTTGGCTCTGAGAGGGCAGACTCCAAACTAACTGAACAGCAGATTTGGTCAACATTCTGTAATATTGTCTGGTATTGACACTTGCACTGCCCCTTATGTCTCAATCTTCAGTTTACCATGTGCAGATTGCTTTAAAGGGTTATTCCTTCTCAGCCTTGTATGGCAGAGATAGGAGAACCTGAGTAAGTGCCGGGGATGGACTGAGATGGAAGCGGCTGTGTGGGATGTGCTCCTGTTCTGGAAGTCCCACAACAGTGAACAGGAGCTTACTAAAAAAGTTACAGCAAGCTACACTGCTTCCTTAGAGGGGTTTCCCATCTTAGACAATGGGGGCATATCGCTAGGATATGCCCCATTGTCCTATAGGTGCGGGTCCCACACCTATATCGAGAATGGGGCCCCGAAAGTGAAGGAGGGCGCACCCGCCTCCATTCATTTTCTATGGGGACGCCGAAAATAGCCGAGCGCTGGCTCGGCTATTTCCGTCGGCTCTATAGAAATGAATTGGAGCCGGGCCGCGCATGCGCAGTGTGCCCTCCTTCACTTTTTGAACAGCAAAAAAGTGCCAGGTAAAGGTAAGAACTCCATCCAGATCAAACAATAAAAGAGGTAAGAATAATGCTCAGAACTCAGCCATGTGTGAATGTGGTCAATGGAGGATGCAACCCCAATGCGCGTTTCTGATGAAGGTGCGCCGAGACACGCATTGGGGTCCTCCACCTCTCCATTCACCGCTATGGGCCTGTCAGAAATAACTGAGCCATCACTTGGCTACTTGCAAAGCTCGCGTTGAACAAAGGGCGGCCGCTCTTGCATTGCTGCAGTCACTTCACGGGCCCTGCCACACAGGATGAGATGGAAAACTCCTTTAAGTAAGAGCCTCTGCAGAATATGAGTGACATACAAGCCATACATGAAGACAATGAGAACCTGGAGCAGCCAGTCTCCGCTGTCCTGCAGCACTGGTGCTGATCTCCGCTGCTGTACAATTCCATAACTATACTTACATGAGAAGGAATTTCTAGGATTTTCCTGAAAATTTGGTTCCTTAGGAAGAAATGAAAAAAAAAAAAAAACATTTAGAAATAGTTTACATGACACCGATCATCACTGTGCGAGATTTCCCACAAACCTCTGTCCTACAGATGAGGGGGCAGCAGACACCTCGGGGGTATCTGATCCGGACAATTAACCCCCTTTTATAAGTGTAGTTTCATCACTAGGTCTACCAGGGGCTCAGCCTCAAGACTGAATGTGACCCTTTCATGTAAGGTGGACGTCCTGGTGCCTGCTCCTGAATACTGCGGGAGCCATTGTCGCTGCAGACATCTGGGGATGTGATAATGCACTTATCCCATGACACCCCATAAAAAAAAAAAAAATCTATAAGATAATCTATAAGAAACTGAAGTATTAACCCTTTCGCTACCAACACCTACACAAAACCGTGGTGGAATTGTGTTTTGTTTTTTTAAAAAAAATATTTTCCACCCCATTTGGAAATAAACCTCTGGTAGTGAAAGTCTTAAAATATAAAACTATTTATCCCCATAGAGGATACTAAAATATAATATATATTATAATAATATAATAGAGGATACTAAAATATAATAGAGGATACTATAATATATAATAATAATATAATATAATAGGGGATACTATAATATATAATAATAATAATATAATAGAGGATACTATAATATATAATAATAATAATATAATAGAGGATACTATAATATATAATAATAATATAATATAATAGGGGATACTATAATATATATAATATAATATAATAGGGGACACTATAATATATATAATAATAATATAATATAATAGGGGACACTATAATATATATAATAATAATATAATATAATAGGGGATACTATAATATATAATAATAATATAATAATAATAGGGGATACTATAATATATATAATAATATAATAGAGGATACTATAATTATATATAATAATAATATAATATAATAGGGGGACACTATAATATATAATAATAATATAATATAATAGGGGATACTATAATATATATAATAATATAATAGAGGATACTATAATATATAATAATATAATAGAGGATACTATAATATATATAATAATAATATAATAGAGGACACTATAATATATATAATAATATAATAGAGGATACTATAATATATAATAATAATAATATAATAGAGGATACTATAATATATATAATAATAATATAATAGAGGATACTATAATATATATAATAATATAATAGAGGATACTATAATATATATAATAATATAATAGAGGATACTATAATATATATAATAATATAATAGAGGATACTATAATATATAATAATAATAATATAATAGAGGATACTATAATATATAATAATATAATAGAGGATACTATAATATATAATAATATAATAGAGGATACTATAATATATATAATAATAATATAATAGAGGATACTATAATATATATAATAATAATATAATTAGGATACTATAATATATATATTAATATATATAGAGGATACTATAATATATATAATAATAATATAATAGAGGATACTATAATATATAATAATAATAATATAATAGAGGATACTATATATTATAATAATATAATAGAGGATACTATAATATATAATAATATAATAGAGGATACTATAATATATAATAATATAATAGAGGATACTATATAATAATAATAATATAATAGAGATACTATAATATATAATAATAAATATATAATAGAGGATATATATATATATAATATATAATAGAGGATACTATAATAATATATAATAATAATATAATAGAGGATACTATAATATATAATAATAATAATATAATAGAGGATACTATAATATATATAATAATAATATAATAGAGGATACTATAATATATATAATAATAATATAATAGAGGATACTATAATATATATAATAATAATATAATAGAGGATACTATAATATATAATAATAATATAATAGAGGATACTATAATATATAATATAATAGGGATACTTAATATATATAATAATAATATAATGAGGATACTATAATATATATAATAATAATATAATATAATAGAGGATACTATAATATATATAATAATAATATAATAGAGGATACTATAATATATAATAATAATATAATAGAGGATACTATAATATATAATAATAATAATATAATAGAGGATACTATAATATATAATAAATATAATATAATAGAGGATACTATAAAATATAATAATAATATAATAGAGGATACTATAATATATATAATAATATAATAGAGGATACTATAATATATATAATAATAATATAATAGAGGATATTATAATATATATAATAATATAATAGAGGATACTATAATATATATAATAATATAATAGAGGATACTATAATATATAATAATAATAATATAATAGAGGATACTATAATATATAATAAATATAATAGAGGATACTATAATATATAATAATAATATAATAGAGGATACTATAATATATATAATAATAATATAATAGAGGATACTATAATATATAATAATAATATAATAGAGGATACTATAATATATAATAATAATATAATAGAGGATACTATAATATATAATATAATATAATAGAGGATACTATAATATATATAATAATAATTAGAGATGAGCGAGCATGCTCGTTACGAGCACTGTAGTGCTCGGCTCCCCTGCGCTCCTCCGGAGGACGGAAGTGGCTGCCTATGGTAGCCTATGCTAGCGCAGGGGAGCCGAGCACTACAGTGCTCGTAACGAGCATGCTCGCTCATCTCTAATAATAATATAATAGGGGACACTATAATGGAAAAAGAATCAAAATGACCGAATTTTTTTTGTTGCTTCATCTATCAGAAAATTACATTAAAAAATTACCAAAAAGTCATACGCACGTCATCATGGTATCATTAACAACTACAGATCCCGCCCCATCTCAAAAAACTAAAAAAGTTCTCAAACAGCTATGGAGACGGAATACATGTCAGAATACGGTGATTTTTTTCCACACAAAGGCTTAATTTTTTTCAGGATTAAAACCCTAGTATAAGTACATGAGTCATTTCTGTAATCGTACCGACCGAGAGAATGAAATTAACAGGTGAGTTTTACCACATACGGAAAGACGTAAAAATGAAACCCATAAAACTGTGGCAGAACTGCGCTATTTTTCCTATTTTATACCATGTGGAATTTTTTCCAGCCTCGCTAGGTCATATGCAATATTAAAGGGGTTGTCGGAGTTATTTTTTTGTTCTTTATATGTTACTAACTTGTCAGGTATAACAACTTTCCCATATACTTTGTGTTTCTAAAGCTGCTGGTTTCTCAGAGTTGACTGAGGGTCACATGACCTGTGATGTCACCTTATCTCCCTGGTCTGTGATGTTTTGTGTACAAGCCTCAGAGTTCAGATAAGAGTCTGTACACGAGAGGTCACTGGCCACGCCCCCTTTCTTTGCGGGGCTCCTGCTATCTGCTCTCTCCCTGGATTCCTTCAGATAAAACAATAACCCCTTCAGGCAGAACACACTGAGGGCTCAAGGCTTTACAACAAACAGTAGCTGCAGCAGTGAGAGGAGACAAATGCTGGGCAAGGAGCTATAGAGGAATTGTACAAGAACAGGTAGGGAGAATTTCCTGTGTGTATCAGCAGTGTCATTGTACAGCTGGGACTTGTAGTCCTACACATACAACATGCTGCTGAGTATTCCAGTGTCATGTCACTCAGCACTTGTATTCATTCCCTTTGCAGAGAAGGGGGGAGGGGCTGAGATTGTTGTTATTGCAGGTAAACAAAGGCCAGAAGAGAACCAGGGAAATGAGGAAATATAGATTTTTTTTTTTGCCTAAAACTTGCTGAACTTAGTTATATATTGCTGCCCATCAGATTTACAGTGCTATATATTTTTTTCATAACTTGGACAACCCCTTTAAATAGCGCCATTA
>ONZH01021022.1:0-87863 GCA_900303285.1 Rhinella marina | reverse complement strand
ACATACAAACAAACATACAGACATACATACAAACATACAGACATACATACATACTCACATACTCCCAGGGACGCCGCAGAACGTCTTCACGCGCCTCCTGCACGCTGCGGATTGACGTTTCCCCACTGCGCCCAGCAGAGGGCGCTGTGGGGGAATCGTCATCACTGCGCGCAGGAGGCGCGTGAAGACGTTCTGCCGGCGTCCCGGGAGTAGTGAGTATGTATGTATGTCTGTATGTTTGTATTGTATGTATGTCTGTATGTTTGTATGTATGTATGTCTGTATGTTTGTTTGTATGTAGTCTGTGTGTTGTTTTAATGTGTGTCATGTGTGGGGCCGGAGCGCTGCTCCGGCTCCACACATGTATAGCGTTAGCACGGATCCGTCGGCACCCTTTAGGTGCCGGATCCGTGCTAACGCTAGTGTGAAAGTAGCCTTATTTGATCAGATATTTCCATCAGTTATTGTGAGCGAAAACCAGGAGTGAAGCCTACACAGATGAAGTATAATGGGAAGATCTGCACCTGTTTGGTGTTTTTGACCCGCACCTGGTTTTGGCTCACAATAACTGATGGAAATAACTGATCAAAAAACTGATGTGTGAACAAGGCCTAACAGGTCAGTCAGTTTCATAGGTACAAATCTGCTGACAGATGTCCTTTAAGCAGATGTATGACCAAATCAAAGTTGAAATTTTATTTGGTCATAAATCAACGTAGAGGATCATTCAGGAGCAGAGAGAGGGGGATGGTAAACCAGTTGTCGGACAACATTTTTAATAATTTTGTTTATTAAAAAAACTCTTAAATCATATTATCTGGAGGTTCTCCTCCCGTTATTTGCATTGTTCCAATCAGTTGCTATTCACACCTGGGGCCGTTTTTACATTCTTAGAGAGGTTCTCTGAGCTTTTTTACAAAACCCATATATTCTTCTACCCTGTGAAAGAAAGCTTGATTAATACATACCCATCCATTGTGCACTCGCACAAGCTTTGGGCTCATCCACTCAGGACCCAAGCAAATGTACAGATGAGTTCCTCTGCTCAGCACTATTATGCAGCTAAACAGGAAGACTAGGGAACACATGCTAAGGGTTTTCCGGTGCCAGGAGCCTCCCCCACTAAACATACTTATCTGCTTCCTGTGACTTCCATCCTCTGTGCTGCCTTCAGTGTCTCCATCTCCCGGTCCCCACACTGTTTTCTACCAGCACTGCATGGGCACTGGTTACATGCTCTGCTGCAGCCAATGACTGGCTTCTGCGTTGAAGCCAGTCATTGGCTGCAGCAGAGCATGTGACCATACCCATGCAGTGCTGGTAGAAAACAGTGTGGGGACTGGAGGATAGAGGCACCACAGAGGATTGGAGTGGTGGGAATCAGATAAGTATGATTCCTTTAGCTTGGTGGGACAGGCTTCTTGCACTTGGTAAAATGGCATTATTACTGGAGAACCCCTTTAAGTGTATGTCTTTTTGGAGTGCAGCAGTTTGAGCATCTCTATGACATATAGTAGTGCCTGCCTTTTGTTTCTTGGCATACTGATCCACAGTGTAATGTTAGTAAAATATATTTATTAATATAATATTTGTATTTTCTATTATATATTATTAAATAATATTAATATTTACCTGTTTGCCATAGATGTAACTGTAAGGGGCTGCAGAAGCTATAGTCTCTCCTTGGTGCACGGGTTTCAGGGTCCCATCTTTGTTCTGTGATATCACTGGTTATTATCTATTTACTATGACATAACTGTGTGCATTGTCGTCTTATCTTTATTATACATTTTATTATCTCTGTCCTGCAATATCACTGCTTTATTTAATATACTGTGACATCATTGTGAGCTTTAACCTGTGATGCTGCAACATTACTGCAGTCCTTGACAATTATATATGAAATCATTGTTTGTTATACTGGTTCTGTGACATCACTGTGACCCTCTCCTGCTATATCACAGTATTTATTATTCTTGTACTGTGCTGATTTTTATACTTCTTTTGCAGTATTACACTGCATTATCCCTGTATTGTGATACACTGTTACCATGATTACTATACTGTGACATCACTGTGTGCAAAAATTGTTTCCTTTGACTTCACAGGGTTTATTATCCATGTTATGTGGTATCACTGTGTGCGACTAGTTATTGCCCACATTCCTTTCATGTGACAGTACTTAAAGGGGTTGTCTCACTTCAGCAAATGGCATCTATCATGTAGAGAAAGCTAATACAAGGCACTTACTAATGTATTGTGATTGTCCATATTGCCTCCTTTGCTGACTTGATCCATTTTTCCATCACATTATACACTGCTCGTTACCATGGTTATGACCACCCTGCAATCCAGCAGTGGTGGTCGCATTTGCACACTGTAGGAAAAGGTGCAGGCCTCTCTGGTGGCTGGGACTGTGGGAATGCACATAGGACACCGCTTTTTCCCATAGCGTGTAAGCACAGCTACCACTGCTGGATTGCAGGGTGGTCCCCATGGAAACGAGCAGTGTATAATATGATGGAAAATGAATCCAGCCAATAAAGGAGACAATATGGACAATAACAATACATTAGTAAGTGCCTTGTATTAACTTTCTCTACTTGATGAAGGCCATTTGCTGAAGTGACACAACCCCTTTATCTGTATTTATTAGTAACCCTTAGGATACCATACATGTACGGCGCTGGAAGCCGGGACACAAATCCCAGCGCCGTACAGCTACAGCGCTCTGATCGGGCGGGCGCAGGAGCTGCGCTCGCAAGATCAGCTGCAGGGGTCCGGCAGTGGCCGATAGCAAAACAGCGAAAACACTGATGCTGGTGCATTAACCCTCGCACTGCCGTGGTCAGCGCTGATGCGGCACATGCGGGTATCCTAAGGGGTTGCGATCCCCATCGGGTCCCCGCGCTGCTGTGACGGGGACCTGATGGCAGGGAAGGCAGCCCAATACCTTGCTTAGGCATCAGGCTGCCTTCTACTTAAGCCTGTGAGATCCAGCCCCCTGGATCTCACAGGCAGGAAGCTGTAAGTGTATTACACTGGGTAATACACTTACAGCCAATGCATTACAATACAGAAGTATTGTAATGCATTGTGCGGGGGATCAGACCCCCAAAAGTTGAATTCCCAGACTGGGACAAAATATAAAGTGAAAAAAGAAGTTAAAAAAATAAAGTTTTACAAAAAAAAATAAAGTTTCAAGTTAAAAAAAAAAAAAAAAGCATCCTTTTCCCAAAATAAAGTTAAAAAAAAATTGTAAAAAATAGGAAAAAAAAGAAAAGTAGGCATATTAGGTATCACCGCGTCTGTATCGACCGGCTCTATAAAAATATCACATGACCCACCCCGCTCGGTGAACGCCGTAAAAAATAAAAACAGTGTTAAAAAAATCTATTTTCTGGTCACCTTGCCTCACAAAAAGTGTAATACCAAGCGATCAAAACGACGTATTAATCCCAAAATGGTACCAATCAAACCGTCATCTTGTCCCGCAAAAAATGAGACCCTACCAAAGACAGTCGCCCAAAAAATTAAAAAAATATGGCTCTCAGAAAATGGCAACACAAAAAAAGATTTTATTCTGTTCAAAAATGCATTATTTGAAGGGTGTAGTTTCCAAAATGGGGTCACTTTTTTTGAGGGTTTCCACTGTGGGGGTACGTCAGGGTCTCTCAATTACAAAATGGTGTCTAAAAACCATTCTAGTAAAATCTGCCTCCAAAATCCGTATGGCTCTCCTTTCCTTCTGACCACTGCCACAAACCCATAGAGACGTTTACCACCACATATGGGGTATTTCTGTAAACTACAGAATCAGAGTAATGTATATTGAGGTTTAGTTTGCTGTTAACCCTTGCTGTGGTGCAAGTAAAAAATTATTAACATGAATAATCTACCAAAAATTAGAAATTTTGAAATTTCACCTCCATTTTCCTTTAATTCTTGTGGAACACCTCAAGGGTTAATAAAGTTTGTAACATCAGTTTTTTATAATGTGAGGGGTGTAGTTTCTAAAATGGGGCCATTTATTAGTGGTTTCCATTACGTAAGCCCCTCAAAATCACTTTATACCTGAATTGGTGCTTAAAAAATGGTTTGGGAAATTTTGTTGAAAATTTGAAAAATTGCTTCTAAACTTTTAAGCCCTCTAACTTCCTAAAAGAATAAAATGACATTTACAAAATGATGCCAACATAAAGTAGACATATGGGGAATGTTAAGTAATAAATATTTTATGAGGTATCACTTTCTGTTTTAAAAGCAGAGAAATTGACATATTGAAAATTGAAATTTTTTCAAAATTTTTGGTGAATTTGGGATTTTTTCATAAATAAAGGTGAAATATATTGACTCATATTTATGACTACCATGAAGTACAATGTGTCACGAGTAAACAGTCTCAGAATGGCCTGGATAAGTAAAAGCGTTCTAAAGTTATTACCACATAAAGTGACACATGTCAGATTTGTCAGCCTGGGATTTAAGGTGACAAGTGGCTCGGTACTGAAAGGGTTAAAGTACTGCAATATCACTGTTTATTAATCCTGTTTTCTGCATTATTTTGATGGATTGTGACATCATTAGGTGGATTATTATTGGGACTAAATTTCATGTGCAGTCCATAGCAAAGTGAAAAATAATAATCCATTTATATTTTATTCATTATTTTCCAGAATAAAGTGGTGTACATGCGCCATTTATAATCTTGTTCAGCAACATATCCAACAAATTAAAAAATGATGCATCAAAAGGAAACTGGCTAAACAAATCATATAGGCTGGATTTTTTTTAATTTGCACTGGTTTTGGAGTGCACCATTTGTTTTTATCTTAACAGTTCAGAAGACATTAAGTACAATGAGATAAATCATGTCAGTCGCCATTAAATTATACCAGAGCTTTGAATACTGGATGACACAAGGGACCAGCAAACTTATGTACATGGGGTTATTGCTTGACAGCAGATCTCGGAGTAAAGGAGGATTGGACATGATGGATTTCACCATGCACGATCTTTTGTTTCTACAGGAAATAGGCAACTGCCAGAGGTGTTAATATGACCACTATCTAAAGTGTTTGGGCACCTTTAGGATACAGATACACTTGGCGGGTCTAGTGTGCCCTCTAAACCTTTGTAGTTGCAGGTGGAGAAGTTAGGAAGCTGGGCGATACATGAAAGGTGGGCAATCTGTTAATAAGAGTGCATTCCCATGTAGCACCCACGGGGTAAACCTTCAGTACTGTGCAACCATCATTTAAAGGGGTAGTCCCATCTCTGACTTTTCTGTGGATATACCATAAAAGTCTGACAGACGCAGACTCTAACTTCAGAGGAGGGTATCATTTGTCTACTGCAATGTATGGAGAGGTATGTGTGCCACACTCCATTTACTTCTATAGGAGAATTTGACCCGTGCATCTATCAGTGGGACCTGCAGTCCTATATATAACACCACAGATAACACTGTGATAACTCTGAGTACAGATAATGTAGTAGATGTCCCCTTTAGTCCTTTATAACACCACAAATAACACAGGGATAACTCTTTGAGTACAGATAAGCTAGTAGAGGTACCTGCAGCCCAATGTATGGGGCTCGAAGCTGACGTTGCCTCCTCCTTCTAGCTGCGCTATGGCTGTGACTTCCTTTTCTTCCAGTGACAATGGCACCACAAGAGGGAGGAGACCGCACCAGCTTCGAGCCCAGCACAGAACTAGACACACTGGAGGCCTGGCCTGTGTTGTGAGAGGGCCTGCAGAGGCCTTGAATGGGGGCATTGCCGCTTAGAGGGAATATGGGGCAGGTCGGCTACAGGCTTTTCGAAGTTGAAAATCTGCAGCAGTTCTGGTCGAAAACTGTTGCAGTAAAAACCACCCAAAATTTGCCATTTTTTGCAGCAGCATAATACCGGCATCACAGCGGATCATTTACTACAGGGATGCCCAACCAACAGCCCTCCAGCTCTGGCACAACTACAACTCCCAGCATGCCTGGGCAGCCTATGTCAGTTTACGCTGAGGGTTTTCTCAACAGTACATGGATGAGTTTTCAAACATCTCATCTGCTTGCTTGTACTGTAAATGCTGTGAATTTTCTGTTTAAAATTCTGCGCCAAAGAATCAGCAGTATTGACGCCATGTGTGACCATGCTTAAAGGAGTCATTGACATGACTAATGTCAAAATTAAAATTAGACAATAGCTAGCACATGACAGTGTCTTTCTAACAAAGCTAGAACCAGCGGTGTACCTCACTTGGATTCAGAGATCTCCCCATTCATTTCTCCAGTTGCTCTGCTAGATTTATTTCAAGCTGGCAGATCAGGGGCATGTCCTTTCACAGGGGGTGTGTCCTTTCCGAAGCTGCTCTCTCCCTATAACTGTTACAGCTTCTCATTTTGTATGTGAGGCACATCCCTTGCGCCTGGTCAGACCATGACCTGGTACTGATAGAATTCAATCTGGACTCCCCATCTAGATGCCCCTGGAGACTGAATTAATCACTCCTTACTGATCCCTCTATTGTGGATCGTATAGCCACAGCTATTAGAGATTATTTTGATGTTAATGTTTCCTCAGACACCACACCTGTGGTCAACTGGGCTGTTCACAAAGCAGTCATCAGAGGGGTCATTGTGGCTGAGGCGTCTAGATTGAAGAACGAACGCTCTAAAGTTCAATCTGATTTAGAATCTAAGTTATTTCATCTGGAACTAGCTAACCAGAGACAATTCTCCTTTTACCTCACCAAAGCCATTAAAGACATAAAGCTCCAGCTTGATGCCACCCTGCTACATCGTTCCCAAAAGGCTCTGAGGTGGACTCAAGCAAAGTTCTATAAATTGGCTAATAAACTAGATAAAATGTTGGCAGCTAAATTAAGAAGAACTCCCGCAAAAAATTTTATTCTCTGACCTGTTAGAAAGGTGCATGATATAATCTGTAGTGATTGTCATTTTCTTATCAGTGACTGTTTCTGTGAGTAAAAACCTCTCTTCTTATTGTAGCTAGGTCATGTGACCAACTCCCTGACCTCCAACTGACCCAGGACAGAAAGCCAGTAACTGCTCTATTCATTCCTATGGGAGCCTCACTTTCAGCCTCCTAGGAATACATAGAGAATTAGACTTCCTGTCCACACATAAGTCTGTGTGTGAGTTGGTGGGTCTAATTGCTGGTCACATGACACAGATAAGAAACTTCAGGATGATATAAGTCAAAAATTCAGACACTGGTAAGAAAATGACATTCACTACAGATTATATCATGTACATTTCTAGCAGGACATGGAATAAAATTTTTGTCGGGAGTTCTTCTTTAAGGGCCAGGCAAGGGCCTTACCCTGCCCTCGTCTGCAAGGGAAACTCTCAATCATGATGTCACAGAAGAGGAAATAGACTTAGCAATAGCGTCCCTTAAATTAGGCAAATCGCCAGGACCAGACGGGTTTTCAGCTTTATACTTCAAGAAATTTAAAGATATTTTAACACCCCACCTCAAAAGTTTGTTTAATTACATCCTTCATGGGGGTAAGTTGCCTTCTGATGCTTAATGCATTGATTACAGTCATTCCTACACCCAATAAAGATCCCTTATGTCCCACGAGTTATCGTCCCATTTCCCTCCTTAATGTGGACCTTAAGCTTTTCAACTCTATCTTAGCTAAATGCCTTAACCATTACCTCCCTACTTTGATACATTATGACCAGGTGGGATTTATCCCAGGTAGACAGGCACTGGATAATGTCAGGAAGATCTGTAATATCATCCAATGGGCTAATAAAAAATCCCGACCTTTTTCTTTATTAGCCTTAGATATTGAAAAGGCTTTTGATAGCCTCTCATGGTCTTACCTTTACTAGGTCATTTCTACAATGGATATATCAGGAGCTTTCCTACGTGCTTTATAGACTCTTTATACGATCCCCGCAGCCTTTCTTAAATTACCCACCGATAATCCCATCCCTATCCACATCAGTCGAGGTACTCGTCAAGGTTGTCCCCTCTCTCCTGCCCTATTCGCCTTAGCTATTGAACCGTTGGCCATAATGATTCGCACCAACCCAAAATAGCAGGGGTCAAGATTGGTCTTCGCGAATATAAAGTGAGTCTTTTTGCAGATGATATTCTTCTCACTATCACGCACCCCCTGACTACATTGCCTAACTTGATGAAATGTTTAAGTACATTTGGTCGTTTTTCTGGCCTTCAGATCAATGCTAAAAAATCGGCGATTCTACATTGTAACACCACAGCACGTTCAAGATTTAACCTCCCTCAAGTTTGGTTTTACAAATGGGGACTATTATCTCCCTTATTTAGGTGTTAACTTACCGAAAACCCTTGACTCCACTTTTAAGTGGGATTACGCCCGTCTCATCCCTAAACTCCTTCAAGATCTAATAAACCGTTAAAATGGTCATCCTGCCCCGGATACTGTATCTCTTTCGCTCCTTTCCCATACAAATTACAGGCTCTGCCCTACGGTCACTACAGACTGAAATTTTTCGCTTTATATGGGCATATAAGAAACCTCAAATAGCCAGACATATTATGCACCTGCATAAAAGAGTAGGCGGACTTTCAGTTTTCCACCTTTATAAATACTATATCGCAGCCAGATTAACACAATTGGTCTCGTTTAATGCTCTCTCTAACCTTCCACAATGGGTCATTTTGGAGTCGAATCTACTGCAACCAGTATCTCCACTGGCATTAATATGGTCGCCTGACATCCCTTTGGGAACAATCGATCCAGCTGCAAAAATTCCCTATCTTATGTTACAACTTTGGAGGAAAGTGCGGTTTAAGTATAAATTGTAAAGTCCTGTCTCCCCTTTGCTCCCTCTATTCAGAAACCCCCTTATTCCCACCAAGTTTACCGCCAACTGCGTTTGTTTGGTGGAAACATTCCAGATTGCGCTATGTTGATTTTCTACTTTGCTCCCAGCTCATGTCCAGAGCATACTTTATGTCTGCTTTCTCCCCTCCACCTTCTGAACTCTTTAGGGTTACTCAGGTCTTCCACTTCCAAACATCTCAGATTCCGGCAAATAGTATGGTTACCTTCACACCGTTTGAAAGGCTCTGTAAATATAGAGCTTTAGAGAAGGGCACTCTTTCTTTTATTAATTCTATCCTGAATTCACCGCTTCCCGATACCAAATTGGCATTTATGCACGGCTGGGAGGTGGATTTAGGGGAGAATTTCACATTGGAACAATGGTTTGAGTGCTGTACAATGATCAGTAAAGAGAGCTGGCAGATGACCTTAAAGCGGCTCTGTCACCAGGATCAACCCTATTAAACCAGGTATACTGGCTGTAGAGCTCATCATGCTGATTAAAACTGTACCTTTATTTTGTCTGTATGATAAATAGCTGCAGAGAAATCAGCGTTTTTATTCATATTCAAATGAGCAATCGGAGCACTCAGAGGTGGGTCTGCATATTCTGAGCACTGCTCTGCACACGCCCCCTTCCTATTGACTGACAGGGCTAGACAGCAGGCTGAGGGCAGAGCTGTGTGCCAGCATGTAAATATCACATACACTACAGCTTCACCACACTGAGATCTGCTCAGAAAGCTAATACACATATTACTGCTGTATTCATAGGCACAATATATGATTATACAGCACAGCTCCTAGACACAGCTCTGCCCTCAGCCTGCTGTCTAGCCCTGTCAGTCAATGGATCGGGCGTGTGCAGAGCACAGGGGGTGTTACAGAGCAGTGCTCAGAATATTCAGCCCCACCTCTGAGTGCTCCAATAGCTAATTTGCATATGAAAAAGCTGATTTCTCTGCAGCTATTTATCATACAGACAAAAGAAAGGTACAGTTTTAATCAGCATGATGAGCTCTACCAGCCAATGGGGTTGATCCTGGAGACAGAGCCTCTTTAATGGAAACTTCTTTAAAGATTCTTCATAGAGTCTATTTAGTGCCCTCCAGATTATATCTTATTTATCCAACAGTTTCCCCCTTATGTTTCAGAGGTTGCCAAAATGTAGGAAACAATCTTCATATATGGAGGACTTGCCCCGTGGTACGAAGGTTTTGGTCTAATATTAAAAGAGGACTATCTGAAGTGTTCGGAAAGGATCTACCTCTGTCAGCACCTATATATCTATTGGGCCTTAAACCACCAACATTCAATTATACAGCATATAAACTCCTCCAATTTATTTTGATGTCTGCCAGGATTCACATAGCATCCAAATGGCATACTACCTCTCTTTCGGTATCTGCAGTCATACATAGGGTTAATTGTATAGCTTATATATGAAAAATTGAACGCTACACTAAACGACACTAGGGAACATTACCTACAAATATGGAATCCCTGGCTGAACTGCTCCAACTCTCCTAACCTACAATACTTACTATCTCTTTAACTAGATAATTTGGGTCTTGGAAGACTTCAATACACGTCCCTGTCCCCTTTTCTTCCCTTCTTTTCTTTGACCGGGGGAGTCCCGAGGACTATTCTCTTCTTATTCAATACTGTTTAATCTAGGCAACTCGGGATTAACAATGAACCTATAAATGTTATATAATTATTCTGTTTTAACAATTGATACCTATTTAAATTGTATCCTATGTATGCTTAAAACCATAGGAGAACTCTATTCATTTATTACATGTTTTTATGTACTATGTACGATTTCTCCATTTTTGCCATCAACCCAATAAATACTTTTGAAATTAACTGTCACAGCTTCTAATGGAAGATATGTCTGGTGGCAGTTGAAGGATGGAACTGAGCATGTGCGTCCACCTCAGCAAGATGGACATAAAAATAAGGAAAAGAACAAACAGCAGGTGGCGCCATACAGATAGTTTTTATCGAAAAGCTCAGTGGCTTTACATAATGTATATGTACATGCAATTAAAAAAGTATTCAGATGAAGGTGCTGCTTTGACAAATGTAGAAAAACCCTTTAAGTCTATTTGTGGGAGAAACCCTTTAAGTCTATTCCATGAGAGATATTTATTATTATTGCCCTGGTCATTGGTTGTTGTGTGAAAAGTTAAAATAGCATTCTGTACAGTGATCTGTATCTTACGTGTGAGCGTTCGGTAATCAGCTTCCTGTTGTGTGAGCATAAAAATATACATTTCTAGTTCTGCAGGACTAGCATTGAGAAATGTTTCAAAGTAAGACTGGGTTCACAATAAGGCTACATTCACACGACCGTTATGTTTTGTGGATCCGCAAAACACTGATACCGGCCCATGTGCGTTCTGCAATATGTGGACCGCACATGCCGCGGCTATCATAGAAATGCCTATTCTTGTCCGCAGTTGGTGACAAGAATAGGACATGTTCTATTCTTTTTGCAGGGCCGTGGCACGGAGCAACGGTGTGCAACCGTGTGCTGTCCGCATCTTTTGCGGCCCCATAGAAATGAATCAGTCCAGATCTGAGCCGCAAAATATACGTCTCGGAGCCCGCAAAAACCACTGTCGTGTGACTGTAGCCTTAGGGTCAGTGAATTGATCTACAGTTGGAATCATTGATTCCCGAAAATTTGATTTAATTTGTTTCAGAAGAGAGAGAGAGAACGCAAGCACTAACTTTTCTGAGGCTCAGAGAGAGAAAATATGTATAAAGAAAAAAATACTTTTCACGTTAAAAGGGTTTTCCAAGATTTTGATACTGATGACCTATCCTCTGGATAGGTCATCAGTATCTGATCACTGGGGGTCCAACACCCGGGACCCCCGCCGATCAGCTGTTCAAGAAGGAACTGTCACTCCTGTGAGCGCCACTGCCTTCTCACAGCTTACCAAGCATAGCGCCTGTACTTGGTATCGCGCTCAGTCCCATTTGCTTCTATGGGGAAAGCTCAACTGCCTTCTCAAAGATCTGATTGGCAGGGGGCCCGGGTGTCAGACCCCCACCAATCAGATACTGATAACTTATTCTGAGGATAGGTCATCCATATTAAAATATCAGAAAGACAGGTATAATTTTAATCAGAAGGATCAACCCCGAAAGCTGAGCTCTGATTGATTGCTAGGAGTAGAGGTGAGTGAAGTTGTCAAAAATTTGATTTGGCTGCTTTGCCAAAAAAGCACAAATAAATTTGATTTGTTAATGACTTTGTCACGAATCGCATTCTATTGTATGTAGCAGTTGCAATAACGGGGATTGGCGATCACCATTTCAGGAAAAATTGTTTCTTTACCACAAAGCACCAGGAAATTCAGATTGTAGTGAATTGAATTTTTCCTGAAATTCAGATCGAAGTCAATTTGTTTAAGGCTCCATTCACACGTCCTGTTTTTCTTTCCTGATTCGATCCTGATTTTTTTCAGGACCCATTGAAATGAATGGATCCAGATCAGGATCAGGATCGAATCAGGAAAGAAAAACAGGACGTGTGAATGGAGCCTTACTTTGATTCAGTCAACACTAGCTAGGAGCAACAAAGCCAGATTTTCAGTTTAGATAAATAAGGCCCATGTTTTTGTTTTTTTTTTTTTTTAATTTTTATTTGTTTCAATTAAAATATTACAGAGAAACGTACTGTCGTGGGAATTCTCTCCTGATGGCACAATAAGTGTAGAGAAAAATCAGGGTGTAATATCATTATATCAACGTGTTGCATTAGTATCAAACATAATTATTTCAGAATATGATTTGGCTGTTTTTTATGTCATTTTTGTGTTATTGTGTAGTTTGATGCCTGCATGTACAAGCCTTTTCATGCACTGCTCAGTAGTCATACGACCCACATATTATTTACACCTTGCATTGTTTGCCATGGTGTCTTTTCCCAGTCATTCATGCCAGTTTGCCATATTTATACTACAATTATGTCTCAGCAGGCTTTTACATTTGTTTGTGAAATTATTTCTTTCTGTTGCGGTGAGCACTTTGAGGAGACAATCAAGAACAATGTACGACTTAAGTATGTGTGGGAGAGGCTTTAAACTGCTGCAGTGTTGCTAAGGCTCCTGAAACCCTGTGCTAAAAACAGGAGCCAATCGCTGAAGGCTGGGTAGTGTTTTTGTGACCAGTAGAGTTATGTGTGTGTTGTGAGTACACCACTGAGACCGCAATATCTCCACAATCTTCAATACTCATTTGTGTGTATGTATTTTTTTTTTTTCAAGTTTCCTGTTCATTATCTGAAACCCAAAGTGATAGATGCAAAACCACTTCTCTAGGCTATTGACTTATTTTGAAATAGAAAAAAAAGTAATAACTTGGTTTTGATAAAAATTGCACAAAATATTAACTAAAAACAGCTTCAAAATGGGTTGTCCAAAATTCCATACGTTATACTATGTTGTTGCACACCATATTAACCCATCATATTCCAGTAACTGAATTTATAAACGTTATATATGTTGGTTTTTTTTGGGCTGTCATGTCATTTCGTGTTTTTTTTTTTTTCTGCTGCAGTTTTGTAAAGAACATTATGCAAAGACATAAAAAATTGTGGTGTTCATGTACAGTGACTATAACGTACTTTGTAGGCTGTAGATTTATGTTGGCTTATTATAGGTTCTGTCAAGGTTTTCGTAATTTTGATAAGGATAATGCTGCACGCTGCACTATTCTTGCCCTCTAAAATGGAATAAACTCAGAAGACATAAATGAACAGGGTGTAAGGGACCTTCTAAACTGGGTGATGATCGGCTGAGCATTCATTCCTAATAACTGCCCAGTATAAACAGAGAAGGGATTACTTAACAAATGAGAATATGCTTGTTCTGCACATGCGAAGAGGGCATCTGCTGCCGACATAATGTAAAGTGTATTGGGGATGAATGATCATAGTAATGATCATTCAACCCTAACACAGTTTCCATTAGCACATGTAAAGGCTCTCTAAATGAGCACCTATTGACTCCTTTTATCTGTGCTCATTATGGTCCTGCCTCGGGTTGTCTAAAAGACCCTAATTCTTGCTTTTTAATTTATTTAACCATTTAGTGACCACCCATTGTTGTTATTTTTGAGGGAGCTGAGTGCCTCTTTCGGCACTCCTGCTCTACGACTAAACTGTGACTGATTCTTAGAGCTGCTTTTTGCTCTGCAGCCAGGATCAGAGGTAGCTCCACCTCTAACTGTTCACCCTTTGATTGCTGAAGCCAGTGACTATACCATGTTAAAAGGGAATTTCCTTCCTTGATTGGGTATCAGTGATCTGATTGGAGGTTGGATAAGCCCTTTGCAGTCAGCCCTGGGGACTGGAAAGGACCCTAGGACTGTAGGTTTATTAATGGGCACACTAGTATTGCCCTAACTACAGCTTGTGCTATAGAAACACATTTGTATGTTAACGCATTATAAGTATAAATTCATTTGTTAAGACAGTAATTCCATAATGGGATTTAAAAAAATGAATACAAGATTTAATGAAAAAAAAAGAAAAATAATAACTACCGGTAAGCAATTTTACCTAAAATACAGTTTATTGTTCATGCATTAGGTAAAAGATACACTTGGACAAAAAATACACTTATTAGGTATCCACGTAGCTAAAATAACAAGAAAAACTAATTTAACAGGATATTCAGGACCGCTGAACGATGGCTCAGTGGTTAGCACTAGTGCCTTGCAGCACTGGGGTCCTAGGTTCAAATCCAATCCAAATCTGTATGGAGTTTGCGTGGGTTACCTCTGAATACTCATTGTGAGCCCCATGGGGAACAGCAAGCAATAATGTCTGTAAAGCATTAAGGAATATGTCCAAGTCTACTTTATGTTGGCATCATTTTGTAAATGTAACTTTATTTTTTACCGACATTAGACGGCTTAGAGTTTTAGAAGCAATTTTTCAAATTTTCAAGAAAATTTCCAATACCGGTGTTTTTAAAGGACCAATTCACGTTTGAAGTAGGCACTTCGACCCCACGGGCATTTCATAGATTTTAGAGACACTTGGCTGTGAAAATTAAAAATTACATTTTTCAAATAAAATGTTATGTTATGTTTGCTTCCAGAATGTACTAGAATATGATATGATTGAATCCATTCTTCTTTCTACCCCTGATATGTTCCCTATGTCCTCGGCAGCAACACAACCCCAAAGCATGATTGATCCACCCCCATGCTTAATGATTGGGGATGTGTTCTTTCCATTAAATTCTGTGCTTTTTTTTTCTCCAAACATACCTTTGCACATTGTGGTCCTAGAGGTCTATTGTAACCTCATTGGTGCACAGGACTTGTTTCCAAAATTAATCTGACGTTGAATTTTGTGGTGAGGACGCAAGAGAGGTTTTCTTCTGTGTTCTTTTTTTTCTCCAAACATACCTTTGCACATTGTGGTCAAAGACGTCTATTTTAACCTCATTGTTTCCAAACAAGGACTTGTTTCCAAAATTAATCTGACGTTGAGGACGCAAGAGAGGTTTTCTTCTGATGACTCTTCCATGACGCCATATTTGTGCAGGTGTCATTGAACAGTGGAACAATGTACCACAGCTCCACAGTCTGCTAAATCTTCCTGAAGGTCTTTTGTAGTTAAGTGGGGAATGCCCTTTTAGCAATCCTATAAGCAGCTGAATTTTTTTCTGGTCTTCCAGACCTTGTCTTGAGCTCCACTGTTAACTGCCATTTTTGTGATGCCAGCGGATACCGTAGGGGTCTGGCTATCAGTAATAGCCAGACACCTGTATTGACTGAGCGAGCAAAGCGCCATACATGTAAAAGAAATGCAGGAAGTCACTTCCCTCTGTGCCGTATATGTACATCACATGTTGGAAAGGGGTTAAATATGTACAGTATAAAAAATAAAGTAAAAGGAATGTCTAAAATCACTTTTTACATATTTGTGGTGGCAAAATATTGTGTATAAATTACAAATTCATTTGTATGTACTAGCAATAAAAAATGCAATTACTCCTGCATAAAACTAGGCCTTGTAAAGCCACGTCAATTAAAAAATAAGTTGCGGCTATTTCCGTCGGCAGAAGTGAATAGAAGCGTTGGCCGCACGTGTAAGGCTGGTTTTACACTAGCAGATACAGTTGATTTTCGGGAAGGAAGCATTCCTTCCTGTTAGTGGAGAAGGCCACTGCTATTACATGCAGCGATCTCCTACACAGTATGTGGAGGAGTGATCACTAATGCCATCGCTCATCCCCGTACAAATCATTATTTGTCGGCAGTTAGGGGCGGATTGGCCATAGACCTTACAGGGAAATTTCCCAGGGGGCCGCCTGGGCCCTCCTCACGGCTACTGGGGATGTATTTTGTGATGCATTCTGGTATTTGGCTCTGTGGGGTTATATAATGTGCCAAAATATAGTATTACTGGCCTTGCATTCCATCAATTTGGATCCAACTACAAAATGGGGCCACTTTTAGTAATTTTTCCAGGGCCACTTTAAGTTCCCAATCCACCCTTGTCGGCAGCAGAATGTCATTAGACACCATCATCTGCCGCTTGCAAACAATAATATTTAAGCATGCTCAAAGATTGCTCGTTCATTGGGCATTCCAACAAATGCACGATCGTCTGCTGGTGTAATACAGCCTTTAGACTAGGATATTTACTGTCATACAGTAATGGTGTTTTGAACCCTAAATTTAAGCCGGTCAGTACTCCTTGGCTTTGGCTTCTGGTGGAGAGGCAGTGTTGTATAAAACTCACAATACAGAGAGTCATAAAAATGACTTATAATTTTGTAACATTTGTTCAGTTTTATTGCATTTGGGGAAACAAAAATTTATGGAAAAAATGTGTTTATTCTTTTTACTAAGTAATGTCTCTTGGATGTGTTACTGCAGGATGTCTTCAGTTAGTTATCACTGCCTCCCACTTGTTGGCGTGGACACACATCCTGGCCTGCACTTGACACAAATAAAAAAATCTATGTGTGTCTTACTGATCATATTTTAAAAGATTTGGTTCAATATATGCAGTCTTGCATAAAGTTTTTTTTTTTTTTTTATCCAAAACTGTAAACTTTCAGTTGTAATCATTGCTATCCTCCCTTTAGGCTCTGTAAAAGTGAAATTACAGTATAAACATGAATTAAATAATTGTGGTTATTGTATCAGACCTCAGTGTGTTTAATCCTTACCATTGTTTCTCCTTGAACTCAGAAACGGAATCAACAGTAAATGACTTAGAAACTGAATGGGAGAGGAGTTACTGGAATGAGAAAATTTCACCAATTTTGCAGGCTCTGGAGGCAGCACACCAAGGTAAGCATGATTTTTAATGCCTTTTAGGAGGAGTTTGTATATCCACGTCTTCAGGGATGGCAGATCACACAGGCCGTACTAATTAGACCGTAGATAAAGATATATATTGCAGTCCGCAGGAAAAAGGCTTAAATCACACAGGCTGATATGAGCAGAATCTGCAGGGAGAGGAATGGGGAAATTAGACACTTGGGGCTGTAAAAGGGGAAAGCTGTGCAGGAAGTAAATAGTGCTATATACGAAATTGGAGGGTACAGATATTTCAATGGGATCCCTATTACAGCTGTATTCAAATCAGAATGGTACCCTGATTATGTCACCCTGATGTCACAGATGCCTAAAGGGAAAATGCAGTGGTTTACTGCCTGCAGCTAAATCACTGCGTAAGAAGACAGATTTCTTCTTACATTTTCAGCAGACGATTGCATCCTTGCGCAGAGGCAGTCGCTCCTCTCTTGATGCTGAAGGACCTGCGCTCTCAGCATGATAATGTAATCACTGGGAGTACATGGTGACGTAATGATGCTGGGAGCGCAAATCCTTCAGCGTCAAGGAAAGTGGATGAGATGAGTAATTTTTTATTTAAAAAGCCTGTACATTATTAATTCTAGTGGCCACTCAGGGGGACATTATTAATGCTGGGGATCACTATTGGGGACATTATTACTGCTGGGGACCACTCTGAGGGACATTAATGCTGGAGTCACTCTGGGGTGCATTTTTAATGCTGGGGGCCACTCTGGGGGACATTATTAATGCTGGGGGCCACTCTGGGGGACATTATTAATGCTGGGGGTTGCTAATGGGGACATTATTAATGCTGGGGATCACTATTGGGGACATTATTACTGCTGGGGACCACTCTGAGGGACATTAATGCTGGAGTCACTCTGGGGTGCATTTTTAATGCTGGGGGCCACTCTGGGGGACATTATTAATGCTGGGGGCCACTCTGGGGGACATTATTAATGCTGGGGGTTGCTAATGGGGACATTATTAATGCTGGGGATCACTATTGGGGACATTATTACTGCTGGGGACCACTCTGAGGGACATTAATGCTGGAGTCACTCTGGGGTGCATTTTTAATGCTGGGGGCCACTCTGGGGGACATTATTAATGCTGGGGGCCACTCTGGGGGACATTATTAATGCTGGGGGTTGCTAATGGGGACATTATTAATGCTGGGGATCACTATTGGGGACATTATTACTGCTGGGGACCACTCTGGGGGACATTAATGCTGGAGTCACTCACCATTGCTATGTTGATATGACATATCAAAAGTATTTTCAAGGTACAGAGATATTTTAAATACATTTACAGTATTTCACATGGAGGTTCACAGGCAGAACTGTGTCAATAGGATTTTTCAAAATCTCCTTCTCTAGAATCTTGTCTCTGCAGACACATCTGGTTCTGGAAACCAGTGGCATCAAATCCACCACGTCAGAAACTTTGCAGATTTACATGTTGCCTAGAATTGATTTCAAACTACTAGCTCTGTTTATGGCTTGGTTCCACGTTAATTTTTTATGCAGTTTTTGAAGCCAAAGCCAGGAGTGAATTTATAATCAGGAGAATGGCGTTTTCTATGTCACTCTTAATACACAGTCTGGTCATGTACCCAGGCACGGACTGGCCCTCAGGGATACAGGTGAATCCCCCGGTAGGCCCCTAGTCTCCCAGCCAAGTGGCACATAACACAGTAGACTTACTGCACTACATGTAGATAGGCAGCATACAGCACCTCCACCAGCCTATGTTCATATAAAAAAATGGGTAGAAGTTTTAAGAAACTCCCCAGTTTATTATTATAGACACATTCATGTGGCTGAGATGACTTTGAGGTATAGAGGAAAGCTAGCCAGTGTCCTCTTCTCCCCAGGACCTACATTCTCAAAGTCGCTGCAGGGACCCCCATATTCAATTATCTGGTTGCATCTTGCTGCTGTTTGAGCAGGTAATAGTTGAATGTATCCGTACAGTGGACCCCCAAAATAAATTTTACTGGTAGGCCCTAGGCACCCCAGTCCGACACTGCATGTACCAAATGTATTAAAAGACACATACCTCCTAATAAATGTATTGCATCTTTGGGCTGAAATGTATGCTAGCTGTGGGCTGCCATAGATTTCAGGTATAATTTACACCAGTTTTCGTGTGTAAATCATGATAAATGTGCCAGATGGATGGCACAAAATGTGTTGTGTCCTGCCCCCTCCCGCCGGCTTCAGAACAATAGAATACAGCTTGATACGTTTTGCGTCTTTTCTTTATATGTGGCCTATGTTTATGATACAATCCTGACTTCGACTTGAAAAACTGCATAGGAAATTCCATAATTTTGTAATAATAAATTGCAGGGATTGGAGGTGTAAGGTGACCATTTTTAAAGGGGTTGTTCCATAAACTACGTTTCACTTTAAAGTGTATTTTTATCAATGACTCTAGCTCCCATTCCTTCTTGGATTTTTTTTTCTTAATTTACTTCATTTGCAGTTTTCTCTTATCCCCCATGTTTGAATCCTACTTCCTGGTTAGTCATGTGACTGCTGTGCCTTCATACCTTAGGGCAGTGAGAGGTGTCCTGACATCACCAGATCATGTGACACTAACTGCACCCCTTGTTCTAAGTAATGAGGCTTTCTACATTATAAGACTCCAATGCAGGATGTACCCAACAGCAGCTGACAATCGAAACTGATTTGCCACTGGGTGCAATGGTAGGCTAATAATGTTAAACCCTTTTACAAGGGCTAAGAGCGCGGGAAATAATCGAGAATGAACGTTTCCTATAGACATCTGTTTCTGATCATTGCCCGCTCGTTAGATGCATTTACATGCAGCAATTATAGGGACTGAAAGAGTCTCAAAAGAAGGTTTAGAAAGACACATGACATCTGACATACTCCCTCATTACCCCACCAGCTCTGTGGAGCATATGCTGATTGATAAAGAACCTGCATATGTAAAACAAGTTGCAGTATGTAGTAGGTACAGCCTTCATTAATATCAATCCGGTCCAGTTTGTTTTTAACTAGAAATGAAACATTATCAGATGTAGGCAATGTGAGTGATCCTTAGATTTTATTACCTTCTGTTAATGTTCTGCTAATGTTCTCCTCTGGCTTGGGTACTGTTCCTATTGCAGTTCTAGGAATTTCCTATTCTTTTATGTATTACGTTGCAGTATGATTAGAGAATTGGAAAAATGCCTGTAGATGTGTAACAGAGAACCCCGATGGCTGGTATTGATTATATGTTAGAAAGCCTTGGCTTTAGAAGATGTATTTATGCTGGAAAAAAAAAATGAAGGATTAGAAATCCTAGAAATTAACAGACCACGTCGTTTACAGTTCTTGCTTTTTTAGCATAAAGAACATTTTAGCCAACAGTTGCTATTGGAGGTTCAGTAGGTGTGTGATAGCCTAAGCCCATGCTTCTAGGCACAAAGGAAGGGTGAATGTAGTACTAGTATACATTGAGATCTTCCGTCCGTTCACCTGTTGTGTTATCTCATATGACAGTCACATGAGTTTATTACCAACCCAGTTTAAAGGCTCTTAATGCCTAAAATATAATATATTATTATATTATAGTTACATTTTACTTCTCCTAACACCACTTAACCACATTTCATGAGCTTATTCTGGTTCTCCTTTCTCTATGATAGATGCAAACCATGGAGACCTGTGCAGCTTGTGTGTCAAGTTGTGGAAGACCTTGGATGATGGCAGCATGTTAGGAAAGAGATGCAAAAGGCGATCTCACATCTTGAAGACTTTGTACAAGTTGGTTGATGTTGGTTCAGATAGACTTGGTCTCACCTTGGCTAAGTTAATTTTAGAGGTAAGCAAAGCATTCAAACTTTCAGCAAATACACACTCCTTGAAGTATCTGGAACTATTATTTTGTGAATTGGCATTTGGATGTGTTACAAAAATTAAGATTCGATAGAAAATTCTCCAGTTTTAAAAAACTTCAGATTCGTTGTGTGTTTTTTAACATACCGTTCAGATCAATTAATGTGTTGGAACCTGGATGAGATGAGCAACCAAGTATGTGACTTTAATTAATGATCAGCAAAACCTACACAGTTAGTGTATTGTGCCAGTGACTACCAAGCTGTATTGTATGTGTGAACAAATAGTTCTTCTTTTCTTTGTTCCCATAAATTTTCAAATAATAATATTATCCCTGGTTGGAGCAGTACTTCTATGTATTGTCATACATGGATATATAATCCACAGGCGATATTGATGCGGCTAAACAGAAGGGCGCATCATAGGTTAATACCGTAGAAATCAGATAAATAATGATTCCAGAATAAGGCTCACCTTGCATGGTTGTGCTAACGACAGGCACAACTCTAGAGAAAGCTCATCACCTCCCTATATATTCATCAGTACCATGAGTCACATCACCACACATAACTCAACCAGTGCCAGAAAAACACCCTGAGGGTGTTTTTCTGGCACTGGTTGATTCTGCTGATCATGTCCATAGGTGAGTTATGTGTGGTGATGTGACTCATGGTACTGATGAATATATAGGGAGAGTGATTATATTCCCTCCACCTTCACTGTATAGTATTTTGATGTTAGTGATGATAGGAATGTACCGTTTTTTCACCATGGTATATGTATAACACCTCTTTGGGGGATTTCACTACCAGCTGCCTGGGTCTTAGCTCAGCTTCATTATTTATCCTTCACTTTTGGATTTGGTTGTTTTGCCCCATATATGTATTTTATATGCATTGTGATATGTATTTTTAATGATAATCAATACATTTTGGATACCTTTATTATATATTTTTGTTATTGGTGTGTCCTTTAGCCCTACGTAGGGGCATTGGTGTAGGTTGATAGTTGTTTGGTCGAGACACACCTGATGTATTCTTGAGTTGGCATATTTTTTGGTGTATGTTTCTGAAATTGATGGCCTGTTCTTAGAATATTAAATTAGTGATGGTCGGACTCAGCAGTATGAACATTGTCCAGACCAGTGTCAGCAATGAAGAAGCTACAGCGCTCGCCCAAGCGCCACAACAGTTTTAGTAAATGTGGGTCATTGTGGGAGGCAATCAGTTTACAAATTCTGGTAGTCTGTTCCGACAGAGAACAAACCACTGGAGTCTACTGTATCTGACATAGCTGGATTCCAATTGACTATAATGGTATCCGGTGGGGTTCTGGCCTTCTTCTGACATAAATGCCGGTTTTTGGCTGGATAAAACTTACCATATGCAGGACTTTTTGTCCGACTGAAAGCTGAAATTTATGCCAGAAGGCGGCCAAATCCTCCCTGGATTTCATTATAGCTAATGGGGATTAGCCGTGTCCGGTTATGCCAGTTACTGTAAATTCCGGTATTCTGTTCTCTGCCAGAACAGACTACTGAAGGTTAAAAACAGATACGTGAAGATAGGATCACTATCCAGTAAAGTGTCAGTCAGTTCACCAAAAGCTGATTAGTCATTGGCTTAGTCATTGCCTTCACACGTAGACATTTCTGATGCTTTTGCTTATTCTGAGTTTAACTTTTTGTTTCTTTTGGCCCAGCTGAGAGTAAGTGGCAAAAACCTCCTAAACATCTGCAAACTCGTATTTAAAATAAGCAGAAGTGAGAACAATGATTGCCTCTTCCAAAGTGATAACATGATGGGTGAGATCATTTATTCCTGTTTTATGCTTCTCTATTTTCCACAGAAATGCTAGCATGGCAGTTTTTCTTTAACATCGTATGATATATCCTTTGTTACATTTTTGTATGTGAACATCTTGCTTATTAGAGCATTGGGATGCAACCTTTCACCTGATTAAAGAAAATGAATATGCCATTTCAGAACCGAGATCAAAGCCAGCAATGCACACAGTTCTATTACTGGCCCCAAGCCGAACCCAGCCAACCGAATTAACATGAGTATTAATACTAATTATGTGATCAAAACATAACAGTACTCCAGGCACATGCTATCACTTGTTTGTGATAAAATATGTAACAGATAGGGGGGGAGGGGATTTATTAAAAGTGTTTTGCCAGTTTGCGGCTTTTCTCATAGCAGGCATAGATTTGAATTTGTGTCTTCAGGACAGCCCAATTTGCTTCAAATGTATTAATAGGCATGCAAATCTTAATAAATTTGGGGCATTTTACCTCAACACATCAGTTTAAGAGTAGCATTTGAAACACCAGTCTATGGCATTGGGGGACATAGCTGAGTACAGCACTCTGACAGGTCCCATAGAGATGAATGGAGTGGCAGTGTGCATGCCCGACCTGCCACTCCATTCATTTCGGGGCCCCATTCTCGTAATAGTTGAGGATCCCAGCATTAGGAACCCTACTGATCTAACAGTTATCAATAAGCACTACAAAAAGTATAAGGAATAAATTTTTGTTCAAGTGCCATTTTGCTCCCAAACTTGCAAATGTTTAACTATGCCTGTCACCCTCACCACTTTTACAAGTCGATGGGAGGAGGTTGTGGCTCATTTAACAACATGTGCACAAAACTGGCACACATTAAACCAGAAATCTATACTAACTTCACTGCTGGAGTAGATTTCTTTTTTGGTACATGGAACTCCCAATCTTAATAATTTTGCTGCATTGTATGCCAGTAGGGTCTGCTATTAAAAGGGTTGTGTGTCCGATCGGGGTGGGTCTCACTTCTGGGACACACTCCTATCTCAAGAACAGGGCCCCACCATGAGTGGAGAGCACACTATGCTTGGCTATTCTCAGAAGTCCCATAATAGTGGACATTTATAGCATGCCATAAATGGGACAACCCCTTTAAGACGGTTGTATGATACAGCAGTGTTCATACTCCTCCATTCCCCCCAGTGTGGCCCCAGCCTAAACTGGATCCAAGTAGAAAGCGTTTCACAAAACATATCCCAGATTTATTTATACATGTTTCATATGAAGATATAGATTGATTTACATCAGGGTTTGAAATCAGCCAGGCTCTTCTGGCAGATGAACAGCCTGCCGGAGTTCACCATATCTGGCATAGCCGGATAATGCCGAGAACCACCAGATCCCCATCCACTGTGATGAAATCTTGCTGCTTTCCAGTATAAATGCCGGGTTTCGGATAGACAAATACAGCTGCATACAGCGTTTTTTCTCTAGCCAACAGTCAGCATTTATGCCAGAAAAGGCAGCTGGATCTCCTAATGCTGGTGTGAACCTAGTGTTATCACAGTTTTTCCAGCCATGTCTATCAAACCATAGCAGATATGTATGTATTGCAATGCAAGAATAAATATGTTTTCATAGAAGTTTTTATTGCCATACTTTGTAAGCTGCTTTTGCCGATATTTTGTGCAGGTGTATTGCTAGAGGTCCTGCAGAATGAAGATGCACAAGCGAACAGTGAGGCCTTCTTGTATTGTTTGGGGACGATCAAATTCCTGTCTGGGAATACAGTGCTGCTCCATGAATTACTCAAAAAACAAGCAGTGGAAATACTAGTAGAGTTAATGAAGCAGATCATCCAATTCAACGCTGTTCCGGAAAATACTTCTTCAGATATGAGCCATCTGCTAGTTCAGGTCTGTTCTCTCTTAAGCATTACTACCTTGGTTGCTAATCTTGATATCAGCCTACTATTGTGTATGGGAACCTAGATAATTACTGTGTTATTATTGTGTCTTCCAAGCTGATTTTGGAGACAAATGTTTGGATTACAAGCTGTTTTTGGAGTTGATTTTGACTTAAAAGCAGACTCCCATGTAAATCAATGAGAGGCAGATTTGAGATGTTTTTTAAGGGCCTGTTCACATGGCAGAAATTACCGGTAGAACTTTGGTGCGGATACCATGGCAAAATTCTGCCAGTGGCTACGTGGTCTTTGCCTCCCATTATTTTGGGTCAGTGGTTTAAAACCGCAACCATGCCAAGAAGGAATATCACCCTTCCTGTTGTGGTGCTCTCCATTCAATGGAGTTAAACTGCGAGTGGTCTGCAGCCTCTAAAGTGGACAACAGTTTCAAAATTTGCTGTGTGAATGGGCCATTAAAATGTAAAAAGCGTCAAAATCAGTTGCAAAAAAAAAAGCAGTGGCATATCAGTAGGCTGAGCCACTGTGATAAATCTGGCACAATATTAGACAGGATTAGTAAATCTGCCCCAATGTCCCTGTTATAAAAAGAACATTTATTTTACCTTCACTCAGCTGACAGCAACACTAAGGAACCTCGCTGATCTTTCCCAATCACGTCCAAAGTTTCTTGCAACGAATGCTTTCATGGAGTTGTGCGTTCTGTTGGAGCACTATTTACATGATAAAGATATATGCACCAACGTCTCTCGGATACTAAGGTATGTATCGTTACTTCTCATCATTGTAATATACATGGAGAATGTCTGTTAGTGACAGCATAGGAACCTCTAGAAGTAAATGGCTCTAATTTGAAGAGTGCCTCACTTTAATATTTGCATCTGATTTATGCTATGGAGTGATAACCATAATGTACAAGACTGTGGATTTTCAGTGAATATAGACTTGCATACACTAATATATGGATTGGTCCTGGTGCTGAACACTTTACTACTGTCATATTAATCCGTTTCCTAAATAGTCCTTCTGTGTTTTCTTCCTTGCATCATACATCTGTTTCATTTTAAGAATAAAAATAGCAATATTTTTTAGAAAGCATATATAGTATTACCTATCAGTTTCTCAATGCATTTTATTGCTTTATGTATTGTGCAATACTTTAAGAGCTAAGAAATTTTGTCTGGAAATTTACATTAAGACCCATATCTTTTACATTGCTGAATATATTTCAATATGAAATATATTTATAGCTCAATCTATCTCTCTATCTATCTATCTAGACAAAGTTCAAAAGATGTGAACCGCACTGACATACAAAAAGTAGTATTGGGGTGCCCGCGGTTTTGGAAGCGATCCAACATCCAGACGATAAAGAAAAAATTCCACGGCACTCCCAAAAATAAATTAAAAATGTGCTTTATTCACCCGACTGCGACGTTTCAGTCCTCACACTGGGACTTTTCTCAAGCACTGAAGCACTGAAACGTCGTGGTCGGGTGAATAAAGCACATTTTTAATTTATTTTTGGGAGTGCCGTGGAATTTTTTTTATCTATCTATCTATCTATCTATCTATCTATCTATCTATCTATCTATCTACAGTGCCTTGGTCTTCATGATGCTCTCTGTGCTTTAACCCCTTCCCGACCAGCGCCGTACCAGTACGGTGCTGGCCGGGACTTTAAAGATGGCGCCTGCTCCTGCACGAGTGACCTGCATATCCAACTAGCATGGCACCCGCGGCTAACGTCCGCGACCGGCTAACGTAGGCGGCAAACACCGGAAATGACAGGAGGCTGCTGCATAGGCTTTCCTATGGAACCCTTGCGTGTAATAGGGCTCCATATGAAAGCACTAAAATCATCATAGACTCCAATGTAAGTGCATTGGAGTCTATGATATAAACAATCAAATGATTGCTTCTTATAGTTCCATATGGGAACTATAAAAAAAAGTGTAAAAAAATAATAATAAATAAATACGTTTTAAAAAAATAAAAAAAAAAAACGTAAAAGTTCAAATCAACCCCCTTTCACGAAAATAAAAATGAAAGTATTAAAAAAATACACATCATGGGTATCACCGTGTTCGAAAACGCCCATATTATAAAAAAAATATATATATATTTCCCATACGGAAAAAAGCAAAATGGAAAAAAGCGTACACATAAATACCAAAAAGTTATAGGGGTCAAGAACTGAAAAAATAAATAAATTTGTCAGACTTCATAATTTTTTTTATCACTGTTAAAATCCAAGAAAAACTATACATATTAGATATCGCCAGATTCGTACTGACCAGTAGAATGAAAGTAACTGGTCAGTTTTAACGCACATCGAACGCCGTAAATAAAAACCCCATAAAACTGTGGAGGAATTGCGGGTTTTTTTGCAATTTCACCCGATTTGGAATTTTTTTCCCGCTTCCCACTACACCATATGCAATATTAAATGGTGGCGTTGGAAAGTACAACTTGTCCCGCAAAAAACAAGCTCTCATACAGCTATGTGAACAGAAAAATAAAAAAGTTATGGCTGTATCAAGGCAGGGAGCGCAAAACGAAAACGCAAAACCGAAAAAACCTCCGGGGCTGAAAGGGTTAAACAGAACCCTGAGACTATCACAGAGCAGGTGCATTTATACGGAGACTTGATTACACACAGGTGGATACTATTTATCTTCATCAGTCATTTAGGACAACATTGGATCATTCAGAGATCCTCAATGAACTTCTGGAGTGAGTTTTCTGAACTGAAAGTAAATGGGCCGAATAATTTTGCACGCCCCACTTTTCAGTTTTATTATTACAAAAAAAAGTTTAAATGATCCAATAAATTTTGTTCCACTTCACAATTGTGACCCACTTGTTGTTGATTCTTCACCAAAAATTTAAAATGTTATATCTTTTTGTTTGAAGCCTGAAATGTGGCAAAAGGTTGAAAAGTTCCAGGGGGCCGAATACTTTCACAAGGCACTGTATCTATCTATCTATCTATCTATCTATCTATCTATCTATCTATCTATCTATCTATCTCATACATATCTATCTAGTGTACCTCATTGATGTCTTTATTTATTTATTTTTTTAGCAAACTTTCTCTCTACCATGACTGCTGCATGGCTTTGGCAGATTGCTCCAACTGCTACTCCATATTCTTGTCTGTACTAAACAAACATCCAGATAAACAGGTTTGTTCCTTTGTTCCCATTCTAAATCTGTATAGTGTATAAACATCATATGACGTTATTCATCTGAGGGGGGGCGGGGGCTGAAATGCTGTTCCTGGGGTTAGTACATGTACCCAGAATATGCTGCTGACACTGAAGAAAGTCAGCGATGCACTTCTCTATATTCTTGTCTCTGTATTTTTTATTGATTTTGCCTTGTTGCTTTTATAGGTTTTATATATAAAATATGTAATAGAAGTGCTCTCTTTCTGTGAGACAGTTTGCTTCCCTCAGAGGAACAACACAAGCAGTCACCAGATTCACCTAGATATAGAGGTCGACCATAAGTACATAGCTGAATAGGACTGAGTCTGGACAGATACAGTGAAGGAAATAAGTATTTGATCCCTTGCTGATTTTGTAAGTTTGCCCACTGTCAAAGACATGAAGAGCCTATCATTTTTAGGGTAGGTTAATTTTAACAGTGAGAGATAGAATATCCCAAAAAAATCCAGAAAATCACATTGTCTAAATTATATATATTTATTTGCATTTAGCACAGAGAAATAAGTAGTTGATCTCTCTGGCAAACAAGACTTAATACTTGGTGGCAAAACCCTTGTTGGCAAGCACAGCAGTCATACATTTTTTGTAGTTGATGATGAGGTTTACGCACATGTCAGAAAGAATTTTGGTCCACTCCTCTTTGCAGATCATCTCTAAATCATTAAGATTTCAAGGATGTCGCTTGGCAACTCTGATCTTCAGCTCCCTCCATAAGTTTTCTATGGGGTTAAGGTCTGGAGACTGGCTAGGCCACTCCATGACCTTAATGTGCTTCTTTTTGAGCCACTCCTCTGTTGCCTTGGCTGTATGTTTTGGGTCATTGTTATGCTGGAAGACCATTTTTAGTGTCCTGGTGGAGGGAAGGAGGTTGTCATTCAGGATTTTACGGTACATGGCTCCATCCATTCTCCCATTGATGCAGTGAAGTAGTCCAGTGCCCTTAGCAGTGAAACACCCCCAAAACATAATTTTTCCACCTCCATGCTTGACAGTGGGGATGGTGTTCTTTGGGTCATAGGCAGCAGTTCTCTTCCTCCAAACACGGCGAGTTGAGTTAATGCCAAAGTGCTCAATTTTTGTCTCATCTGACCACAGCACCTTCTCTCAGTCACTCTCAGAATCATCCAGATGTTCATTTGCAAACTTCAGACGGGACTGCACATGTGCCTTCTTGAGCAGGGGGACCTTGCAGGCACTGCAGGATTTTAATCCATTATGGTGTAATGTGTTACCAATGGTTTTCTTGGTGACTGTGGTCCCAGCTGCCTTGAGATCATTAACAAGTTCCCCATGTGTAGTTTTAGGCTGATCTCTCACCTTCCTCATGATCAAGGATACCCCACGAGGTGAGATTTTGCATGGAGCCCCAGATCGATGTCGATTGACAGTCATTTTGTATGTCTTCCATTTTCTTACTATTTCACCAACAGTTGTCTCCTTCTCACCCAGCTTCTTACTTATGGTTTTGTAGCCCATTCCAGCCTTGTGCAGGTCTATGATCTTGTCCCTGACATCCTTAGAAAGCTCTTTGGTCTTGCCCATGTTTTAGAGGTTAGAGTCTGACTGATTAATTGAGTCTGTGGACAGGAGGCTTTTATACAGATGACCATTTAAGACAGCATTTAACGAGTTGATTAGGAGCGTCTTAACTGGTCTGGAGGAGCTTGAGTAGGAGATCAAATACTTATTTCTCTGTCTCTGTGCAAAATGCTAATAAATATATATAATTTAGACAATGTGATTTTCTGGAATTTTTTTGGGATATTCTATCTCTCACTATTAAAATTAACCTACCCTAAAAATTATAGACTGTTCATGTCTCGGACATTAGGGCAAACTTACAAAATCAGCAAGGGATCAAATACTTATTTCCGTCACTGTATTGGTTTATACATCATTCTTTGCTGGGCATTATATTTAGTATTATTGTGGGAGCCAAAAACTTAACCATGTAAATGAGCATTGCATATACATACATACATACATACATAAACCTAGCCTTTCCTTAAAAAATGAAATCAATAAGGCCTCATGCACATGGCCATCTGGTTCAGACCTGTAATAGGGCTCCTGTTGTACTGCAAGAAGCCTTTACAACCATATGCCTCCAATTTCATAAGGGGAGATGCTGATATTTTTGGGGTTTTTGACAAACAGTCATAGTTTTCTTTATTTGATCCTGCAAATGTGGAGCCTATTGCCCCTAGAAGCACTGAGTCTTGTGGTGCATGGTTACGTACATACAGCAACACATGGGGGGCCCCAGTTGTTTGTTCCTAATAGGAAGAGGGTGCACCATTAGAGTGACTGGCCCAGAGACCAAAATGGATGTTGGCTGTCGTACCTTAGCACGCACTGCATATCCTTACATGAATTAACGATTGTATGAATATAATCATATTCTCCTGATATGTACAATGTTCATTCATATCAAATATAGAACTTTTCAGCCTATCAGACAATCAGTTTACAGCTACAATAATGTGTTTACAGCTACAATAAAGTTTTCATATGGTTAGCTTTTATTCCCACAAGGGTTCCACACCCAAGCACTGAGCGTCCCAAAAACAACAGCATTAAGGAACGCATGGAAAACATGTGTCTGCCATCATTTAATAAAAGCAAGATGGAACATCCCTCTGGGAAAAGCCATTTTTCTTCAGCGCAGGAGACAGACACAAACATTTCTTAGAAATCGGAGTGCAGTGTGGATTTCTATTCAGGCATCGCTAGCCTGCTTTATTGCCAATCAAGGTCATAGTCAGCAATTGTCTATTAATTTACTTTTTCCAAGCAAATTTTTAACCTAAAAGGAAATGGTAAGATTCCTGTGATGGAGAGACATCTGTAGCTAGTGTAATAAATATTTAGATGTCATTTCTCCTGCAGAAAAGCCTGGAGTCATTGCCGTCTCTTCGGTATGTCACTGGTGGAGAGATACACAGGCAGCTGTTGACATTTAGTCAGACCGTGGGTGTTCGTAGATTTCACGTCTCCTACATTGGATTTTTTTTATATCATGCATGGTATTGCAGAGAGTAAGAAGCAATATACATAAGCAAGCTACAACACGCACTGTTCCTTTATTCTTAAAAAACAAGCAAAAAAAAACATTTTTTTGTAACAGTTCACGTATAAACAAAAAAATGTGCTATACTTAGTCTTCTTTCACATCATTGTTATTAATTGTTAGCTCCTGCGTGCAGTTTTTTCTCTGCCAGAACAGCCTGCCGGAGCTAAAACTAGGATTATTTTTAAAAAAAATGAATTTAAGATCAGTGACCGTTACCATGTAATAGAGTAAATGTAGAACCACTAATGGGTTGTCTGTCATACTGCTTAGTGCTGCTGAGTCATGTTTGATGCTGAAGTGTAGAGAAAACGACAGTTTGATTTTGAAGAGGTTGTCTACCTCCTGGAAGCGTTTTGGCCAGACTGCCCCATGTTGCCAGACCTGCAGAGGGAAGCATACATACCTGCTCCCTTGCTGCTGAGTTCTCGCTCCTTTGTGCTCCGGTCCCACTGATAAACCTGTTTGATGGGGGTCACGTGGCTGCTGGAGGCAATCATTGGCTGCAGCTGTGTGTTGCCCCCACATGTCACGTGACCCTTGACGTGACACATGGGGGATATGTAATTGCTGGCCATTGGCTGCAGTGGCCACTTGAACCCCATCAAACCGGAGGTTTACCAGCTGGGACCAGAGTGGGGGAGAGAAGGAGCCGGAACCCAGTGGTGGGAAGCAGGTAAGTAAGTAGGACAGACCGACACACTACAGTGGAGCCACTAGCCACCAAAATGAACCTGGGGGCTACCAGATGTGTATCTAAAACAACAGTTCAGTGAATCCTACTGTGTATGGGGCTCCAAAGCAGAGGGATGGTCACTGCACCTCTGCTAAAGAAGTTGCATTGGCAGAAAAGGCTTCAGTTTTTGTAGTATTGGAATTGGACCGCTGCTGAGGGTTGCCTTCTCCGATGAGTCACGTTTTCTACTTCATCAAACAAATGGACATTGGCATGTCAGGCGAGAAACATCAGAGAACAAACACCCTACTACCAATGCTGTATGAACTCAAGCTGCTGGTGGCAGCGTCATGGTCTGGGGCACTCTAGCCTCTTCATAGAATAACAAGCACATATATAGTATATCGGCAGTGCTTGATATTGCAGCTCAGTCCCATTTCCTTGAACGAGATTGAGTTGCAGAAAGGCCAAGTGATTTTATGGTGTAAAAGGAATAAAACATAAGAAATATAAATTTGTTATCGTAATAGTGGACAGAGCTGGTAACTGCGACGCTGCTTTCATTCACTTCAATGAGGCTAGGCCATCAATATTAAAATACTGGAAAACCCTTTATGGCTGCCCACAAAATAAAAAAAATCTTAAAAATTATTTAATGGGTTAAAGAAACATGGAACACTTGACAATTTAATTTTTAGTGCAGAATTTTCCTAGGCGTGTTGGCACTTGTGGTTGGAGAGCATGTGTTATTCATTTAATAATAAGAATATGTAGTGTATGAGCATATACAGATAGCAATGCATGGATTTGAGCATGTGACTGACCATGTGTTTTGATATGCCAGAAAATGGCGTAGAAGATGATAAATGGGGTGGGGGGTTAGAATGACAATTTAACGTGCAGTTTGCAACTTTTTCAGATCTTAATTATAAATTTGGCCCATTGAATTTACAGCTGCATTTCCTCATAGTATTACCGTATTTTTTGCCCTATAAGACACACCTGGGTTTTAAGAGGAGGACAAGAAGAAAAAAATATTTTTCATTAGACATCAGATCACCAGTCAGACCCCCAATGTTAATAAGACCCCAATAAGACCTCAGATCAGACCTCAGCTCAGACCCCGATATGAATGACCCCCAATTCAGACCTCAGATGAGACCCCCATACTTCATATCAGCCCCCCGTGCCTCATATCAGCCCCCAGCATCAGATAACATAAAATAAAAAATCAACTTACTGCTCCTGCTTCGGACACCACTGATCCTCACCTCCAGCGCTCTCTCCTCTTCTTCCTGCCGTTGGATGTGCTGTGACCCGACGCGCACAGCGTGAGGTCACAGAGCGGCCTCACCCTGTGCGCAGCCACAGCACAGCCAATGGCAGAAGACGGTGAATATAGAGCCTGGGGAGAACTGCATTCACCGCTTCCCAGTCCTCCAGGACTAATAAGCTCTTCCATAATGGAAGCGCTCATTAGTATTCACCCCCATAAAACGCAGTGACATTTTCCCTCCACTTTAGGTGGAAAGAAGTGCGTCTTATGGGGTGAAAAATACGGTATTTAAAATCCTAAACACTTATCAGTTTTCCTGTGGTGTTCCTATTCAAGAATGCAGCTTAGTGCACCTTCCTGCGTATGGCTAGTATGTCTTGTATATCTGAACTCAAGTGATTAGGTTGACTAACTGAATCACATTAATAACTGTTGACTGTATTTCTAAAGGTAAAAGGCTCCTTTACATGGCGCGATGTGGCAAGTGATTGTCAGGAAGGAAGCATTCCTTCCCGACAATCACCTGCTCATCAGTGGTGGTGACTGTTGCCGCGATCTCCTTCACTGTATAGGGAAGAGTGATCTCTAATGCAATCACTCATCTCCATACAGAATCATTGTTTGCTTAAACAGCACAATCTGCTGCCGGCAATCCATTTAGGTGTCCAAACTATCCTATTACCCGATGACCAAGCTTTTCGCTCATTCAGGCATCAGTGGCACTTTTACACAGGCAGATTATCGCGTATGAACACCCGTTAGCGATAATCTGCCTGAACATCGGCAGTCTAAGCTCAAGCAGGATGAGGATTGATTGACGTTAAGCGCAGGGATCAGCAAAAGTTTGCATCAGCCTATTACACAGGCCAATGTTGTCTTTCCTCCATCGTTTAGTTCTATTGACTATCGGCAGCAAATCCCTAATTACACAGGTCAATGTGCTGCCGACAATTGTCATCTATTGTTCTGAATAAAAGATGCTATCAGCCGACAAACAAATGTTTGATTCTTTGTTGGCTGATCCACAGCAACCAGATAAGGCTACTTTCACACTAGCGTTTTTAAATTCCGGTATTGAGTTCCGTCATAGGGGCTCAATACTGGAAAAAACCGCTTCAGTTTTGTCCCCATTCATTGTCAATGGGGACAAAACTGAACTGAGGACAATGGAATGCTCCTGAAAGCATTCCGTTCCGTCTTCAGACCGGAGAACAAACCGCAGCATGCTGCGGTTTGCTCTCCGGTCCAGGCATCTGCACCAAGACGGATTCGGAATGACCCCAATGCAAGTCAATGGGGACGGATCCGTTTGGTGTGACACACCAGTAATCCGGATCTGTCCTCCATTGACTTGCAATGGGGGGTCATTCCGGATCCGGCTACACATATACAGAGATACATACTGACATACATACACACACATACACACAAACACATACATACTCACATACTCCAGACAGGGACGCCGGCAGCATGTCTTCACGCGCCTCCTGCTCGCAGCTATGAAGTTTCCCCACTGTGCCCAGCAGAGGGCGCTGTGGGGAATCGTCATCACTGCGCGCAGGAGGCGCGTGAAGACATGCTGCCGGCGTCCCTGGCTGGAGTATGTAAGTATGTGTGTGTATGTATGTTCTCTGTGTCTTGTCCCAATGTCTGTGTCAACATGTGTGGGGCCGGATCGCTGCTCCGGCTCCACACATGTATCAGCGGCAGTACGGATCCGTCGGCACCCTTTAGGTGCCGGATCCGTGCTGCCGCTAGTGTGAAAGAGGCCTAAGGCTACTTTCACACTTGCGTTGTTAAATCAGGTACTGAGATCCGGCAGAGGATCTCTATACCTGAATTAAACTGATCCGTTTTGATTTTGCACATCAGGATGCATGGATCAGGATGCAACAGTTCAGTTAGGATGCAGTTGTGTGATATCAAAACTGAAAAAACAGGTACTAAATACATTGAAAGTCAATGGGTGACAGATCCAGTTTTTTAGTCTCCTAAGGCTACTTTCACACTCGCGTTTTGTAATTCCGGTATTGAGCTCTGTCATAGGGGCTCAATACTGGAATAAAACACTTCAGTTTTGTCCCCAATCATTGTCAATGGGAACAAAACTGAACTGAAGACAACAGAATGCTCCTAAAAGCATTCCGTTCCGTCTTCAGACCAGAGAGCAAACCGCAGCATGCTACGGTTTGCTCTCCGGTCCATGCATCCGCACCAAGACGGATCCGGAATGACCCCCAATAAAAGTCAATGGGGACGGATCCGTTTGGTGTGATACAATGGTGAACGGATCCGTCCTCCATTGACTTTCAATGGAGTTCATGACGGATCTGTCACATACACATATACACATATACAGACATACACAAAAACATACACAGACATATACACATACAAATACACATACATACTTACATGCTCCTGGCAGGTCACCAGAGCGCAGGAGGAGCAGGACGGCGCGCACAAAGGATGATTCCACTCGGCGCCCAGCAGGGGGCGCTGTGGGGAATTATCCTATGTGCGCGCCGTCCTGCTCCTGTACTGTGCTGTGGAGACCTGTCGGGAGCATGTAAGTATGTATGTGTATATGTGTGTGTGTATGTACTGTGTGACATGTGTGGGGCCGGAGTGCGGCTCCGGCCCCACACATGTCCCTGTGGCAGCACGGATCCGGCAGCACCCTTCACCTACCGGATCCGTGCTGCCGCTAATGTGAAAGAGGCCTTAAAAACTGATCCGTCACCATTGACTTACATTGGTTTCAGTACCTGATCAGTTTCTTTCAGTTTTTATGACCAGACACAAAACTACAGCTTGCTGCGGTTTTGTGCCCGGTCACAAAACTGAAAGCTGTCTGAACTGAAGACATCCTGACGCATCCTGAACGGATCTCTTTACATTCAGAATGCATGAGGACAAAACTGATCAGTTTTTTTCCGGGAATTGAGATCCTCTGCCGGATCTCAATCCCAGAAAACCACAACGCAAGTGTGAAAGTAGCCTAAGTTGCCTGGAATGAGCATTCCTATAAACTCTAGTTCCTTATAATTGACCCGGAAATTGAGCAGTGTAAGAGAGCCCTAAGTCCTGCTGTAAGGGGTTTTCAAGGATTACAAAAATAAATGTCTGCCTTACTTTCCCGAAACAGCGCCTCCCTTACCTATGGGCAGTGTCTGGTATTGCAGTTTAGCCCCATTCACTTGGGATTAATTCAGTGGGAATAAGCTGCAATTCCCAATAGAAACGACAGACAAAAGAAGAGCTGTTTCTAGAAAAAACAGAACCTTTTTTTTTCTAATTCTGGGCAACCCTTTAATGTTTGTGACATGCTCTAATTATCTTGTTTTCTTTCATTTTTTATATGTCTTTATTAATACACAAAGCTTCCTTCAGTCACTTATTTCTAAATCTGCATCTCCCTTAGGACCTTCTTGTGCGCATAATTTTCACACTTGGGAATCTTACAGCTAAGAGTGATACGGCTCGTAAACAATTTTATGAAGTGGAAGGAAGCATTAAAACTCTTTTACGTTTACTGCACGCATACTGTGACCTTGACAAAAAGACACAACGAGCTGTGTCTCCTGCAAAGGAAAAACCCAAGGGTCAAAAACAGCCCACTGAAGTCGAAGATATCTTAATTAAAATAATAAGTCTTCTGGCTAACCTGTCTGTCCATCCGAAAGTTGGGGAAGACCTGGCAGCTGACCAGAATTGTGTCTTACACCTGATGCAGATTCTAGGTAAGCGCTATTTCCAGTCTTAGGCCTTATTCACACGTCAGTGTTTGGTCAGTGGTTTCCATCAGGGACTATGAGCCAAAACAGGATTGGAGCCTCCACAGACATAAGATATAAGGAAAAGATCTGCACCTGTTCTGTGTTTACAGCCGCACCTGGTTTTGAATAACAATCACTGATGGAAATCACTGACCAAACACTGACTGAATAAGGCCTTATGCACATAAATGAAACAACTGTACATGTGAGATAGATTTCTCTTATTTTCACTCATTTTTCATATTTGACAATCTAAAACAATGTCTGTTGTGGGGATGTGGAATAAATAAAGCTACTACCTATGGTTCTGTATTCATAATGGAAACCACAACGCAATGTGTGATCTGTTGTATGAATGGAGACTGTGATGCAAATGTGAACACAGCCTAACAAAGCAATTCTTGCTGTGATAGTTTGCATGACCACTTGAATGATGATATACCTCAAGCTATAGTGGTACAGGTTACAGTTCTTGCTCCGTTACAGTTCTTGCTTCTTCACACTGTACACTGCAGACTTCAGGTACAACTTATCTAGCCGCTACTTACAGAAGTTCTCTGATGACTTGGCAATAGTAGACCCAGGAATTTGTGGATTGGTTCCAGCAGAAACACCTTAGGAGGCTGAGAGCTTTTGAAGTGCAGAGGGCACGTCTTAGGGCCTTTTCAACACTGTAATGGCGTCAGCCATCTTCTTTGGAGTGGCCTGCTGGGGTAGCAGCATCTCAAACAGGGAGAGGAGAAGACTTGATTAGAACTGATTAGAAGGACCAGCTGCATCCTGGGGTGCCCCCTAACTTAGTGCAGGTGGTAGATGAGAGTAGATGAAGTAGATGTGGATCCGCGGTGTCTCTTGAACAGATTTGTCTTAGGGCTACCACTAAGGGGTTATCTGTGTGGTCCCCCTAGACTTCACCGTTTAACCCCTGTACAGGAATCTGGACTTCCCTGCAGAGGAACCACCAGGCTGGTACTTCTTGGAGTAGTCTCAGACTTGTTCAAAGATGGCTGACTCAGGCGGGCACTCATTGCAGAGCACCGAGGGATCAGACAAAGATCAACGGATAAAACAGATCTGGCAGAGCTCAGGTCAGATCAAGCTGTGAAGGGTCAGAGGTCACCTTTCTTTTCTTTTTTTTTGCACAGCTCTGATTTGTTTTTATGGGCAACAATAACGCTATTTTCTTTAAATATTTTCTCAGAATTTTGATGAGGCCCAGGCTCTCAATCTGTAACTTGTACCATTCATACAGCAGAATATGATTCTATTTTGTATACTTTCACTTTTTTTGGACTAAAACTCCACAATGTTGTACTAATTTAATAATTTTTGGTGTCTGACTCTTCTTTGAAATTAGAATACAAGTCAATTAATGAATGTGAGGAGCTGGTGATCGATACCCTGGCAGCATTTGGCAATTTATCTTACTATCAAAATGACACCTCTGTAATTACCAAGAGAAGAATGGAGATTTCTAATTGTGAGTTGCGTTTTTTTATCTGAATACTCTTTTAAAACTTGAAATGCTACTGATTAACCCTTTTATTGTTAGACTTAATTAAGACTCATCCGTGAAATACACCACATGTAAACCCTCCACAACTTTTCTTTGCTAAAAATACAGAGTTCTGATGTGGCAGGATTCTCAGTGTGCACATCTGTACTGAAAATTCCTTCTATTGAAATGAGTGGAATTATTGAAAATCTCAATCCCCTGCTGCAAAAAACGTGAATATCAGCAAATCCACATTAGGATTTGAGTGCCACAGAGTGTACCAGGAGTACTGGGATGCTGCTAGGAGCATCCACAAAGTGAATCTGTGGATTTGTGTGCGGTTCACTACTAGAGTAGTGGTGATTCTGCAACTTCTACTTCACAGCAGAGAATCATAACCAACGTTTCCATTACTGGATTTCACTTGATATAGTGGATGCTGCTGGGTTTTTGCATCAATCCTGGTTCAACATTAGATAATAAAGCATCTCTGTGTTTTTAACAGTGCTATTACGATTAATGCTGTCTAGCAACATGGAGGGAATACTTGAAGCTACTCGAGTTTACGGCAATCTGTCTCAGTACCAGGATGTGCAGGATTTCATTTTGGAACAAAATGGTGAGCAGCAATGTCACTCTACAACAAAAATGTTATGTTTTTTTAACATGTATTCCATCTTTATACACATATAAATATGGTTCACACTGACGTCGTTGCAGGCTTACGTTTCCTTTTCCTTTCCAGGCTAATTTTTCAATTTTCACAAGACACATTAGACCTTTCTTTTTGTCATTAGATGACATATATAGTATGTAAAAAAAATTGAAGGAAAACAGTGAAAATGATGAAAAAATACATTTCTCCTTCATCAATTTTTTCAAGACAAAACATTTCTAAAATCTTTACAGTATGTTTTTACTGTGAAAATGTGTGCTATTTGTGCAGTGTACCTAGCGACTGGGCTAACCACGAGACTTTCAATGAGTGGACCCTGAGACCTGAATGAGTGGAGTGATTTTGGAGGCCTATTTTGCAATTCCTGGTTTTATAGCACCATACTGCCAGTACAATGCATTATGAAACGCAATGTGACAAAGCATTAGAAACGCCTTCAAAGTGACTATTGTTTAATGTTGACCCCTCTAAGGTATTCATCTTAGGGAAATATGGTCAGTTTGAAATTAGGTGGAGAAAAATTAAAAGTTTTTTCCTATTTTTTATTTTATTTTAGTGGCCTATTTGTCACATTCACTATGTGGCCCTGAAAAACATACACATTAACACACGTTCATATAGGGTATTTTTCGCCATATAAGATGCACTTCCCCCCCATCCCCCCAAACTGAGGGGAAAATGATAGTGCGTCTTATAGGACGAATACAGGGGGAAGGGAAAAAAAATGTCTGGCACTTTGCATATGGCCGGTACATTGCAGGCTGTACTGCATAAAGACAGCAGCCTGCGATGTACCGGACATCGATCCTTTCATGTAGGTACCTGCTGAGGAAGAGCCTGGCGCTTCTATGTGGCATTGATAAGGGGACAGCCGGCGGCGCTCCTGCCCATCTGCAGCACTGAGGACATGGGTGGTGCGCTGCGCATGCTTCATTTCACTTTGGCCGCACAGTGAAGAAGGAGGGAGGAAGTTCCTCCCTCCTATGATGCAGCCAGCACTGCCCCAATGAAAACTGTGGGCTCTAAAGCTGCCCGCGCCACTGCCACCAATGAATGAGAGAATAATTATAGGAGGAGGAGGGATGGGGAGGGAAAAAACTGCTGCGCCGTCTGAGCTTATGAGTGTGATGAACAGCAGCAGCAGCAGCCTTCCCTCCTGACTGTCCTGTCCTCCTTAGTATCAGCCCAGGCCCCAGCCCCACAGTGTGCACAGCCCTCAGCAGCAGCCAACAGGTATCACCCCCTTCCCCCCAGTACAAGAGTGATAAATCTGCCTAAAAATAAAGGCAGGCAAAAACATATGTACTTGGCCGCCAGCAAGATTGGTGTTAATGTGACTCATTAACCCCACCTTTTGTTAAATTTTTTTTTTCTATTTTTAACTAGAGGTGAGCGAACGTGCTCGTAACGAGCACTGTACCGCTCGGCTCCCCTGCGCTCACAAGCGGCTGCCTGCGCCCATGCGAGCGCAGGGGAGCCGAGCGGTACAGTGCTCGTTACGAGCACGTTCACTCATCTCTATTTTTAACCTCTAAAACCTACCTGCGTCTTATGGGCAGGTGCGTCTTATAGGGCGAAAGATACGGTACGTCTGCCATTTGGAATGAGACCCTAAATGTGCTTTTTACATCTTGTTTCGGCTCACGAAAAGACTTGAAAGGACCATGCATTTTGGATTGTGGAGGCCTATTTTTCCATTGCTAGTTGTATGGCACCACACTGCAAGAACAGATGTTACACACTACCAAAACATTAGAAACACCCACAAAGCGACTATTTTTTAAAACGTTGACCCCCTAAGGTATTCATTATGGGGAAATATTTTAGGCTTTTTTAGGAAAATAGAATAGAAATAGGTGGAGAAAATGAAAATAGCATTCATTTCTAAAATGCATTGATTCAGTGGCTTATTTTTCACAATTATCATGTGGCCTCGAAAAAACACACTTTACCACACATTCATATACATTTGTTGTTTGGAATGATACCCCATATATGCTTTTTACAACTTGTTTGGGATCACCACAAGACTTCAAAGGACTGGAGCACATTTTGGATTTTGGAGACCTATTTTTCTATTGCTGGTTCTATGGCACCATACTGCCAGAACAGATGTTGTGAACTGCCAAAACATACATAGCACCTCAAGATAAGGTGAAAGTAGACCCCCTCCACAACCATCCATCCACTCTTATTTATAAAAGAGAGTTGTATTTATTATGATTGCAGTAAATGCAATGGAGGGAAATTATTTATTTTTTGTTTTATGACAATGAATTAAAGTTTTGGTAAAATGTTACATTTAGGCTAATAATGTAATGATGTGTGATATTTCCTGAAGCAATCTTTCGTACAGAGGCCAGGGTTGGATACTGGGGACAATAACTAATATCTGGTGTCTCTTTGAATTCCATGCTTGTTTAATCCCTGTACCTTTTCTGTAGGGTAGTTTTGCTTCCGGTGTCGGGGGAATGCCTTTTGCTCGGTCTACTGACAAACTTGGGCCCAGGGATATCACAGGGATATTATCTGTTGGTTACAGTAGGGATGTTATATTTTCATATTAAAAATTGAGGAAAGAACCCTGATTTCTGGATTCTTCATACATCACTACATAGGAATTGTATACTGCTAACTGCAGCAGATACAGAGAAACCTTTTGTTACCAGTGCTTGGATTTCCTTAGTACCAGGTGAAGTTTCATTTAGTTGTTAAAAATCTACTGCCCCCATGTACTTCTTATATTCAACGACACAGGGTGGCTTTTCAACATGTGCATGTCTTCGACTAAGACCAAGTTCACATCTGCATTCAGCTTTCAGTTACATCAGAAGAACAGAAAAATGAGCAATAATAGATCTGTCTTTTTGAGAATCAGTTATGATTAGTTTGCATCAGTTTGTGTCACTTCCATCAGAGATCAGTTATTTTTGACGGGAGAAAAAATCCTGCATGCAGTACTATTTCTGCCATCAAAAATAACTGATCTCTGATGTAAGTTACAAAAATGGATTCAAACTAATAACTGGTTCTCAAAAAAAGACAGATCTGTTATTTTTAGTGGAAACTGATGCTACTGAGCACAGCTGATTCTCAAAATAAGATGGATGTTATTTTTCATTTTTCTGTTCTGACGGATCAGAACAACAGAAAGCTGAACGCAAATGTGAACTCTGCACTAATGGAACTATGGAATTGTCATGAATTGTGATGAGTAAGAAAGCAGTTTTCTCATTTCTGATTCTCCTCTCTTTAGATTTTTATTAACAAAAGACTGTGGAAGCCCCTCTTGTATTTTTCCAATTGTCCCACAGGACACGGTACCCCTCTCATACAAGTGTATGAACTTCGGAACACTTGTATAGTAATTGTCCACATACAGATGATAGCCTTGTCTTAGTAGTGGATTCATTAGATCCAAGACCGTTTTCCCATTAGTGACCATATAGAATGGGCAATCAGGGGGATCCAATTTGCATTATTTTCCTACATCCTAGATGGTACCGCTTTCACATAACTCCTGTAGATTGGGGATAACATGCTCTAACCAGAATACCCCTTTAATGTTTCAACTGTTGGAAAAGGCAGGCTCCATACCAAATTAATTTTTCATATCCTCACAGTAGCTAGGTGCCTTGTAGCTCAGAAGTGGAGACCACTGGTCCCTCTGACAAAGCGAGAATTGTGGTCACGAATCAAAGATGTGCATAGCATGGAGAGTCTCACAGCTCTTCTGTCTTATGAGGTCTAGGAGGTGTGGGATAACTATGCACTACTACATACTCCTTCAAATGTACACGGTTAGCCTGGTGAATAGTTGCCATTCTCTATCCATTCTAGTTTACTACTTCAATCCTGTTAAATACATAAATAGAAACTACCTGCCTGATAGCATACACTTCTTTACATAACTCCCATAGGATTGTATGTATTACATAGTAACATAGTTTGTAAGGCTGAAAAAAAGACGTCCGTCCATCCATCTAGTTTGCCTCATTTTCTACTGTCAGAAATGCCAAATGGAATTGACTAAAGACTGGATATGCATTGACATTGGTTACCCTTTAGATTTCTCTGCCATCTTTATTAAACCTTTAATTAAAATTGAAATCAATTTTTTTTCAATTTCATAAGCTTTTTTTTTGGGTGTGTTGCTATTTTCTTTTTAGCCAATAGATGTCAGCATAACAGACAATCAAGGTAAAACGACCATCTTTTCAACTTCCTGTTGCTTAGTAGTATAAGTATTATCCCATTATAATACAAGTCAATGAAAATTTTAATTAACGTCTCTAAATACCGTTGTGATGTTTGAAGCGAGTGCCACTACATGGAATCTACTTGTCTGATAGCATACTGTTGTTTACATAACTCCCATAGGATTACATAGTAACTTAGTTTGTAAGGCTGAAAAAAGACATCTGTACATCCAGTGCAGTCTGTTTTCCTGCAAAGGTGATCCAGAGAAAGGCAAAAAACAAGACGTAGAAGCCAAATTTCCTCATTTTAGGGGACAAATTCCTTCTTCATTCATGCATAATAACTCCCTGGATCAATGAACCTTCCAGGCCCCTCTTGAACTCTTTTAGTGAACTTACCATCACCACCTCCTCAGGCAGAGAGTTCCATAGTCTTACTGCTCTTAACCGTAAAGAATCCTCTTCTATATTTGTGTAGAAACCTTCTTTCCTCGTCACAGTCACAGTCCTGGGGATAAATAGATGATGGGAGAGATCACTGTACTGACCCCTGATATATTTATACATAGTTATTAGATCTCCCCTCAGTTGTCTTTTTTCTAAAGTGAATAACCCTAATTTTGATAATCTTTCTGGGTACTGTGGTCCACCCATTCCACTTATTACTTTAGTTGCCCTCCTCTGAACCCTCTCCAGCTCTGCTATGTCTGCCTTGTTCACAGGAGCCCAGAACTGTACACAGTTCTCCATGTGTGGTCTGACTAGTGATTTGTAAAGTGGCAGGACTATGTTCTCATCACAGGCATCTATGCCTCTTTTGATGTAACCCATTATCTTATTGGCCTTGGCAGCAGCTCTCTGACACTGATTTCTACAGTTTAGTTTGCTGTTCACTAAAATTCCTAGGTCCTTTTCCATGTCAGAGTTACCCAATATTTTACCATTTAGTATGTACTGGTGACTTGCATTATTCCTTCCCATATGCATAACCTTACATTTGTCAGTGTTCAACCTCATCTGCCACTTCTCTGCCCAAGCCTCCAGTCTATCCAGATCCATCTGTAGCAGTGTACTGTCCTCTTCTGTGTTAATTACTTTACACAGTGGAAGTGTACTGTACATGCTCAGCCACTGCTCCATAAAAAACGTTCCTAAATTTGAACATGCTATAGAGAAGGAAAGAGGGGAATGGCTGACCTTTTACATAGGTAATAAATGTTGATTGTAGGAAAACTCCTTTTTTGGGAATCTTAACATTGTATTTTGGTTTGGGAAACGTCATCATATGGACAGGGAAGGTAACCGTCTTTCTCCAACTAGCATACCACTCCTGCCATGCAGAAAAGGTTGGCGGCGGTGGCTTCAGAAGTAGTATATAGTGAAATGTTAACAAAATATTGAAGTTATATAATTAAAGGGGTTCTTCTCTCTTTTTAGGAAATCTATCCTTTCTTCTGTCCTGTAGAAGAAAGACAGTTTAGTTAGGGCTTATTCCTCTGTTGCCCCATCGATGGCGCCATCTCCACTGTGCTTACAGTACACTGGTTACGGATTCTTCCGCTTGGGTCTGACTGGATATGTGCCCTTCTATTCCTGTTCAGCTGCATAATAGTAAAGGTAGCTGAACAGGAAGAAAAGGGCATATATACGTTTGGGACCCAAGCAGAAGAGTCTGCATCAGAGACGCAACGGAGGAGTAAGTACTAACTTAACTGTCTGTCTTCCACAGGAGAGAAGAAAACACTGATTTCCTAAAGAGCCGGAGAACCCCTTTAAAAATGACACTGAAACACAAACAATTTGTGCCCTTTTAACATATAGTGCCTTGCGAAAGTATTCGCCCCCCTGGAACTTTTCAACCTTTTGCCACATTTCAGGCTTCAAACAAAAATATATAACATTTTACATTTTTGGTGAAGAATCAACAACAAGTGGGTCACAATTGTGAAGGGGAACGAAATTTATTGGATCATTTAAACTTTTTTTGTAATAATAAAACTGAAAAGTGGGGCGTGCAAAATTATTCGGCCCCCTTGCATTAATACTTTGTTGCTCCGCCTTTTGCTGCGATTACAGCTGCAAGTCGCTTGGGGTATGTCTCTATCAGTTTTGCACATCTAGAGACTGAAATTCTTGCCCATTCTTCCTTGCAAAACAGCTGGAGCTCTTTGAGGTTGGATGGAGAGCGTTTGTGAACAGCAGTTTTCAGCTCTTTCCACATACTCTCAATTGGATTCAGGTCTGGACTTTGACTTGGCCATTCTAAGACCTGGATACATTTATTTTTGAACCATTCCATTGTAGATTTTGCTTTATGTTTGGGATCATTGTCTTGTTGGAAGATAAATCTCTGTCCTAGTTTCAGGTCCTTTTGCAGACTCCAACAGGTTTTCATCCAGAATGGTTCCTGTATTTGGCTCCATCCATCTTCCCATCAATTTTAACCATCTTCCCTGTCCCTGCTGATGAAAAGCAGGCCCAAACCATGATGCTGCCACCACCATGTTTGACAGTGGGGATGGTGTGTTCAGGGTGATGAGCTGTGTTGCTTTTACGCCAAACATATCGTTTTGCATTGTTTCCAAAAAGTTGGATTTTGGTTTCATCTGACCAGAGCACCTTCTTCCACATGTTTGGTGTGTCTCCCAGGTGGCTTGTGGCAAACTGTAAACAAGACTTTTTATGGATATCTTTGAGAAATGGCTTTCTTCTTGCCACTCTTCCATAACGGCCAGATTTGTGCAGTGTTCGACTGATTGTTGTCCTATGGACAGACTCTCCCACCTCAGCTGTAGATCTCTGCAGTTCATCCAGAGTGATCATGGGCCTCTTGGCTGCATCTCTGATCAGTCTTCTCCTTGTTTGAGATGAAAGTTTAGAGGGCCGGTCTTGGTAGATTTGCAGTGGTCTGATACTCCTTCCATTTCAATATGATCGCTTGCACAGTGCTCCTTGGGATGTTTAAAGCTTGGGAAATCTTTTGGTATCCAAATCCAGGCTTTAAACTTCTCCACAACAGTATCACGGACCTGCCTGGTGTGTTCCTTGGTCTTCATGATGCAGAACCCTGAGACTATCACAGAGCAGGTGCATTTATACGGAGACTTGATTACACACAGGTGGATTCTATTTATCTTCATCAGTCATTTAGGACAACATTGGATCATTCAGAGATCCTCAATGAACTTCTGGAGTGAGTTTTCTGAACTGAAAGTAAATGGGCCGAATAATTTTGCACGCTCAACATTTCAGTTTTATTATTACAAAAAAAGTTTAAATGATCCAATAAATTTCGTTCCACTTCACAATTGTGACCCACTTGTTGTTGATTCTTCACAAAAAAATTTAAAATGTTATATCTTTTTGTTTGAAGCCTGAAATGTGGCAAAAGGTTGAAAAGTTTCAGGGGGCCGAATGCAAGGCACTGTAGATTGCCAAAAAACTGATAATCATACCATATAAGTGTATAGTATTGAAGTATTAAGATTTAAGAAAATCCCAGTAATTAAGGGCTGTATTACACCAACAGATTATCTGACAGATTTTCTGACCAACCATTTTTCAGATTGCCATTTACATTCAGATCTTTTGTTATATACACCAACTATTGGTCTGATTGGACAGATAATCTGCTGGTGTAATACCACCCTAAGAGACTCCCTGTGTGTAGACTCAGCAGATAGGATGAGAATCGTGTGAGACATACCAACGTTAAATTACACACTTATATAGCACTGACATATTCTGCAGCGCTTCACAGACATTAACATTGTTTGCTGTCCCCTATGGATCTCACAATCTAAGTTCCCTATCAGTATGTCTTTGAAGTGTGGGAGGAAACCGGAACGCCAGGAGGAAACCCACGCAAACATGGGGAGAACATACAAACTTCATGCAGATGTTGTCCTTGGTCAGATTCAAACCTAGGACCCCAGTGCTAACCACTGAGCCACTGTGCTACCCATGCATCCTAATATAAAGGTAGATTAATGAGATTGAACGGTATGGAGACCACTGCTAAAGGGAAGTCTGAAGCATTCCTCCTCTAACTCACTGATCATGAAAACAAATTATCCTTGATGATTTTATGTTACATGGCTACTAAAAGTGACTTTTAATAGTGTCATGGAGTAATTAACTTACTCTGTATCTCTTTCTGTTATTGTGTTACCATCTAGTATATAAATTCATCGTTACCTTACTGGATTCTGGACAGCAAGATGTCTGCTTCTCTGCTTGTGGGGTCCTGATTAATCTGGCTACAGACAGTCATAAGAAAACTTTACTGAAAGAAGAAGGGGCCGTTGAAAAGTGAGTAACAGTTTGGTTTACAAAATGTCCTTTCTAAAACGAATAGTAATAATAGTAATAATAATACAATATCCTGTCTGTATGTGGATGCTGATTCTATAAGTTTTCTTAAAGTGGGTATCCTCCGGATAGGTCATCATTATCTTATTGGTGGCGGTCCCCTGAGCTCTGGGAAGAGCAGCTGGCATTCAGCACTTTCACTTCGATGGGGCAGAGATGCAACTGGCTATGATGATATATGGTGACCTAGGAAGAGGCTGTGGCGCTCATTTAGCTCCTCTTATAACAGCTGATCAGTGGGGGTCCTGGGTGTCAGACCCCTTCCAGATCAGATATTGCTGACCTGTCCTTACCAGATAACCCCTTTAAAGGGGTGACTAATTTTGCCTTCAAAATACATGTGATAAAGCTACTGTATTTATGTTTTTTTTTTTCTAATTGTCCAGGGGTTGTCTGGCTGGTTATATTTTTTTAAAGGTTCAGAATGGTATAAAAATAATACCTCGCCAGTCCCCTCCTCCCAGGTCTCCTGTCAGTCTCTACTTCTTGGTCTTTTTTGACAATGACCAGTCAGTCATTGGCTGAGATGGGTCACCCCTATAGGATGCATCAGAACTGGACCACTAGATGATCAGTGAACAATTATTTCTCTTCAATTTGTATGCCATTCTAACCCTTTAAAAAAGAAAAAAAACATTACTGACTGGACAGTCCCTATACAGGGGTTTCCCACTAACTTTTATCACCTACCTACCTAATACAGTGGTCTTGAGTAACCCAATCATTCTTATATGCCAAAATGTCTACATTGTCATACTATAGCCTCTGTGATAATCAGAAACAGCCAAAGCACCTCATTTTATAACAAGATGGAAGTGATCAGCAAAGTTCTTACACTACAGGTTGGTTGAGTGTTTGCGGGACTTTGGATGCTCAGACTGGCAGCTGGCTGGACTAGTGTGCAAAGCTTTCTGGAATTTCATGGACAGCGCAACAGATGCAGGACTGTACATTGGATTTGAAGAAACCAACAAACTTTTGGACCTCTTGTCCACCTACCTTGGTAAGACCATGTGAAGGGGAAGTATTGTATAATTCCTGGTGTAAAACACATATATACAGTATACTTTATATCAGAGTCTGTTGCCTCATATTTTTAAATTGAGGAATCATTGTATTTCTTGTTTGCAGCTTTACTGGTTTTTATGTTTCTAAGGCAAAAACCAAGCAGTTCTGTTATAAATGTCTTTGTATGTTCCCTTTTTATAAAAAGAGATCCCATTTTTCTTTTCTTAAAGATGAACAGGTTGCACTGGATTGCCGATGGAATGTAGACTTAATGGACTACCAAAGGGAATGCTGGGAAGCAGAATTTAAACCAGTGGCTTCACTGCTCTTGGACAAAATTCACGGCCATCATTCCTATCTGGAGCCCTTGCCAGGTCCAGTTTAGTCTTGTTGGAAGAATGTGAATGTTCTTGGCTGCCCCTCAGAAGTGTACCTTTTTCCTTATCCTGAGATGCTGACATTGTATAGTAATTTATTGATTGCAGAGCGATGGTGGTATGCTGATTTCATGATGCCCTCAATTGTGTCTGTCTATGGAGAATATGCATATAAGAAGTGCACATTTATCAGCTGGAAATATATTTTCTTAGTTTTCACATTTGAACAATAAAAATGAATCATCTTGAAAGTGAATTTGTGTTATAGAAGCATCAGAATCAGGCCGCTCAATGTTTTAAATCAGAGCAAATCCCTCATTGAGATAAACCTCAGCATTATACAATAGGACAGACTGGCTCCCTTTTTAAATTATAATACTTTTCTTCAGTTTTCAAGTAGATTTGCATTACCTTGATGTTCTTGTCAGATACACATACCTCAATTAACCAGCTACTTACACTACAGTAACAGTAGTGTAGGACCTAGATGGGGAGAATTCCCCAAAGCCTTCAAAGACAGACCAATAAGACAGAGAAGAGGAGCTATACTAATGGGACAACAATGCATGTACAAGAGGTAGTGGTGGAGGCTCTCTTGATAGGTCAGAAACAATAGCTTATGGCTGAACATGCACGAAAACTAGACCAGTCTGAAGACAGTCAACAATCAGTGTTTAAGCGAGTATAAGATTGAATATGAACGCATTTCTAAACAATACTTGCTGCATGTAAATGCTAGTCGTTATCATTAACGTTGTGTCAGTAGATCACTTGTGTCCTCAATTGCCTGAATGATAACCTACTTATCTAGATGTCTTTTCTTATTCTGTGACCTTGATGGTGGTTGAATTGACGCTGCATATGCATTTTGGAACACAATTTACATGACCATTTCTGAAAAACATATTGCATGACAGATCATGAGAACGTTCTCTCAGCACAATGTGTCCCTGCTGTGGAACCAACGTCGTAAAGGGGAATAGCTTTCTTGTTGTCTATCACACAGAACAAATAGACTCCTTTAAGGTGACTTGAGCCACAAACGTCACCATGTCAGCTACAGCTGGGTTGCTCCCAAATCTTTTCGTTGGTAATGATCTCAAATGAAGCATGGCTGAAGATTTAGACCTTATCACAGTGAACATATTCAACTTATGACCTGATGGTATAAACCTGAGGTTAATGATTTATTGTGTGGTCTATGCTCACTTCATTTTCCCACAGCTTTTAAGAAAAAAATATAGGTAGAAACAATCTAAATGTCAACGAGTCAGGAGCCAGAAGTAAAGTGTTGATGTATAAATGATTACTAGCCTCAATGCAAGATAACTTGGGCTTATTTCCACAAGACGATACATAACCCTAGGTCGGGGTACCAGGCTAGGCTTTAATTTCAGAGGGATGCACCAAGTAAGATCTCTAATAAAGTAAACAACCAGGTATGAGGGTTGAATTTTTTTGAATTGCTGTTTTGCAGGAAGTACACAATCTCAAAGCTGCATGGCATCAGCTTTTCAGGAAAAGGCCTCATAAATCAATCACCATCCTCAAAAAACCTTCATGTTGTACACAGGGGCGTACATAGAAATCATTGGGCCCCATAGCAAGAATCTGAATGGGGCACCTAACCCCGCCCACTACCCCGGCCCATCCCACATGCTGCCCTGGCTCCTCCCATGCCACACCCCCATTTGCCAATAAAGATATGTATACATGAGCTACTGATTTTTTTTTTTTTTTCTTTTAATTAAGGAGACGTTATCTGAATGGGCGGCCAGCCCACAAGGATGGCATTATACTGTATATTATCAGCATGGGTGTACGGATTATACTTATATTATAACAGCATGGTGGTACAGATTATACTGTATATTATACAGGCATGGTGTACGGATTATACTGTATATTATACAGGCATGGTGTACGGATTATACTAATATAATGGTAATACCCAGGGCCGTACACCATGCTGTATAGTATACAGTATAATCCGTACACATGCTGTATAATATACAGTATAATCCGTACACCAGCTGTATATTATTACAGCATGGTGTACGGATTATACTGTATACTATACAGCATGGTGTACGGAATATACTGTATATTATACAGCATGGTGTATGATTATACTGTATACTATACAGCATGGTGTATACGGAATATACTGTATATTATACAGCATGGTGTAGGGATTATACTGTATACTATACAGCATGGTGTACGGAATATACTGTATATTATACAGCATGGTGTATGGATTATACTGTATATTATACAGCATGGTGTACGGATTATACTGTATATTATATAGCATGGTGTACGGATTATACTGTATATTATACAGCATGGTGTACGGATTATACTGTATACTATACAGCATGGTGTACGGATTATACTGTATACTATACAGCATGGTGTACGGATTATACTGTATATTATACAGCATGGTGTACGGATTATACTGTATACTATACAGCATGGTGTACGGATTATACTGTATACTATACAGCATGGTATACGGATTATACTGTATATTATACAGCATGGTGTATGGATTATACTGTACATTGTATAGCATGGTACAGGGATTATAATAGGGATTATAATATATACGGTACAACAAATGCATGGCGGTTACACCATGCCGGACAATATAACCCCTGCGCCATGCTGTACAATATAGAGTATATTCACAGTGTAGAGGTATAATGTATATTGTCTGGCACAGTGTATGCATACACACACACACATGCAGAGTAGGGGGCGGGGCTCCCGTGCGCTCCGGGCCCCTCCTGTGTCGGGGCCCCATAGCAGTGGCGTGGTCTGCCTCTATGGGCGGTACACCACTGGTTGTACAGATCTGTAATAGGGCACCTATACTGTAGATTTCTGTGGGGTTCTGTTGCATCTCAGAATGCCTCTGGTTTCATGATGGTATACATTTTTCTTCTGTCAGATTTCACATGACAAAGAATATCAGATAAGTCATTTAGCGTTCTATAAGGAGAGCATTCTTATGAAACAAATCATTTGGCATTGCTCTCATGAAAGTTACGTCTGTGCGCGGTCTGTATGTTCAACGGACTGCATACACACCGTAAACGGAATAAATAGAAGTAAACGGTCCTATTCACGCATATGGTATGCACCATTCTGGCCCATGTCTCACTGAACACAGATCTGGAGACCAATTGTCTCCCGCAGTTGCCCCACGTCTTATGAGGGCATACGAACCTCACTGCCATATGAAAAAGTTTTTATGTGTTGCGACTGCAGCACAGACAATTAAATATAAAGCCATCTGAATAAAGCCTTGAGGTACTGTATGGTTAGATGTGGCAGCCATAAAATGCTACAGCAGCGTTATAGGGCTGGAATCTAGGAGGTTGCATAGTCTCTTTATTTTTTGTTATATCGGGTTCTCAAACGTGGCCAAATATATTGATCGCTCATAAAAAAAATTTCCAGCTGAAGGCCCACGTTAATTTCAAATATGATACAATACAACATTATTAAGTATGAAAAAGAAAATAAATTAGCTGCGCTCACCTGTATCAAATGTCAATAGAAGCACGGACAAGCGCTATAATACAAAATTATTGTTAATAGAATACAGCACCACATACCTTTTACATCTAGTAACGTCTCCTCTGATGTAGACAACTTCTTTTAGCAGTGTGTCTTCTCTGCAGAGTTTGTTACACAGGCATCTTAGGTCCCTTGTATTTCCATCATCCTCCCTCTCCTAGTGCCCCAACATTGTCATCTTGCTGCCCCTCGTATCCCTAATACTGCATGCTGTGCTCCCTAATGCGACAAATACTATACTGCAGAAATAAGTGCCATACACATAGCCCACCCATAGAATCAGTGGTCCCAGACTACCTTCAATAGTAATAGTGCCCCCCTACAATAGCCCCAATAATGATAGTGTCCCATTAGTAGCAATGCTCTCCATATTGACCCCAATAATGCCTCCCCAGTAGTAGTTATGCCACCATGGTTCCCCCAGTAGAAATAAGGCCCCCCCCATAATGCCCCTTGCAGTAACAAGGCACCCCTTTAGAGCCCCCAGTGGAAATAAGGCTAATCTATAAGCCATAGTAGTAGTAAAGCCCCCTATAGTATCCCCAGTAGTTATAGTGCCTCTTATAGTGGCCTCAGTATTTATTTTGCCCCCATAGTACCCCCAGTAGTTATAATGCCCCCTTGCAGTGCCCCATATAGATAGAATGCCCTCTGCAGTGTCTCTGTAGTTATAATGCCCTCATGCAGTTCTAACCTCCCTTTATTATAATGCCCCCCTGTATTATAATGCCCCCTGTGGTGCTCTGACCTGTATTAATACCCCTAGTAGTGCCACCTGTATTATAATGCCTCTCTTGTACTGCTCCAGCCTGTATTAATGCCTCCAGTAGTGCTGATGTATTATGATTCCCCCCCCCCCTGTAGTGCTCCGGCCTGTACTAATGCCCCTAGTAGTGCCTCGTGTATTACAATATAGCGTGTTGGTATGGTCACAAACGCCAGCATACAGATGTCACTGTGACTTCCTGCACCATTCCTCTACTTAGAAGAACTGCCATCCACTGCATGGAGGTGAGATGCTCATCTTGCATAATGGTCGTGAGCAGCAGATAATCGCCTTAGGGGCCAGTTTGGGACCCTGGTTTATATGTAACAAGTCAATGTATCTCAAACCATATACAGCAGTGCTCTTCTATCTGTGGCTTCTCATTTTACCCTACCAGAGACATGTATCACATGATTGGCGTTTTAGTTTCATAACAACTAGGGATCCATAGGTTGAACAGCACTATAGTACAGTATTCTTCTCAGCCATCACTCAAGATGACTCCATCAGCTTGTCAGTTACCAACATTGCTCTCCTATCCTCTTCAGGCCCTAGAAAAGCCTCCTCTTTAATGTGGTCTTTAAAATGGACTAAAATTGGAGCACTTTCAGGTATAATTGTTTCAGAACCTAATCAAATCTGTTGACCTAATCGAATTTTGAGCAATTAACTCATCTGTTTGTAGTATATCTTATCATAGACACTTTCTCCCCACTTCTAAACTAACATTCTGTGCTAAACCCATCTTGAGACAATCAGCTCACTGAAGGATCGGATTAAATTCTGCCCACAGACATCTATGGAAAGGGGAGGAGGAATGTTCTGCTAGGGGGGTAGAGAAGAATTTTCTCTGATATTACTTAATATTATGTGTAATATTCCTTTGTACTATTGATTTATGCAAAGTGTGCTCAAAATTTGCATCATTGTTTATATGGCACATATGTATTTTTTTGACAATTTAAAAAAAAATGTACAGGGAGATCTATAAAAAAAAAAACCCTGTTTACATGCTGGTCTTATTCTCTTCCCTGCTTGCATCTGTGCATTTATGCAGCACATTTTCCCATTAGTCGATGGGAGGGGCAAAAATACTATGTAAATAAGCTGGTGTTCAATTTGGGGCTTAGTCTTCACATTTTTGCAGTCAAAATACATATCAAAAAAAAAAAAAAAGCTTGTAAGAGCAAACCCTAAGGCCCCTTTCACACGAGCATGACGGATTGCGTTCAGGAAAACTCGCACCATTTTGCATGCAAGTTTAGTCAGTTTTGTCTGCGACTGCGTTCAGTTGTTCAGTTTTTTTCCGCGCGGGTGCAATGCGTTTTGATGCGTTTTTCACGCGCGTGATAAAAAACTGAAGGTTTACAAACAACATCTCTTAGCAATCTTCAGTGAAAAACGCACTGCATCCGCACTTGCTTGCGGATGCAATGCGTTTTTCACTGAAGACCCATTCACTTCTATGGGGCCAGGGCTGCGTGAAAAACACAGAATATAGAACATGCTGCGTTTTTCACGCAACGCAGAACTGATGCGTGAAAAAAATGATCATGTACACAGACCCATTGAAATGAATGGGTCAGGATTCAGTGCGGGTGCTATGCGTTCAAGTCACGCATCGCACGCGCGCGGAAAACTCACTCGTGTGAAAGGGGCCTAAGGCTTGAGGATTTTCAGTCAGAAGCAGATCTTAGTGTAAGTAAAATTTAACATAAAAAAAAAAAAAAAATTGTGTTGAGACTAGGGGCTATTGTTTTTTTTATATTGAGTTTTCATTAAAACAGTTTTATTTTTTTAACTGCAGGCATATTTAAAAGGGTGTGTTGCTTATGTTAATAACCATTGGTTAGAAAAATCTTACGATATGATGATCACATGGTGTTTGGCTGCTAGAACCATCAACAAGCAGGTGTAATATATGGGGGAAATCCAGCAGCAAATGTTCAGTCCCCCTGCAGTGCCATTACAAGAGAAATTGTGCCCACTGCAATCAATGAGCTATCCATGTAAGGGCTTATGTCCACGACCTGCAAATTGCACTTGAGGGGTCCGCACCACAAAAAAGTGCATGCACTACTTTTTTGCGGTGAGGCGGCATGGACAGAAACCCCATGGAAGCACTCCGTAGTGCTTCTGTGGGGGTTCCATGCCTCCATTCCACACTGACCTTCCGGATTGCGAACTCATTCAAATGAATGGATCCGCATCTGTGATGCGGTGCCAGAGCGACCAGGGCCCCATATTTTGCAGACCTGCCATACAGGCCCGGCCGGCATGAGCCCTAACACAAATGTGCTGGGTCCTGCAGATAGATGCCCTGGCTAATTCAAGGTGCTTAGAGGGGATGGATTTATATTGATGACCTGTCCTCAGGATTAGGGTTTCACCGGGTATTGAATTATTGATATACCGGGATTTACCATTTACCGATACTAGGCTGCGCTACTGCACAGCTTAGTATCAGAGAACATGGTGTGCACTGCTCTCAGCGTGCTCCATGTTCTCTTGAGCAGCACTGGGGAAAAGGAGGCAGTCTCTCTCTCTCCCCTGTGCTGCCACCAATGAGGAGTGAGAGGGGAGGGGCTGTGCCCGGTGAAGAATCACATAGCCAACACCCAACCTGTATGTCAGGGTGTTGGCTATAATCCTACTCAGGATTGGTCAACAATATCCAATTTGCAGGGGTCCCACACCCAGCACCCTCATCTGTTTGAGGAGGAGGCAGTGCTCCATGCAAGGGCCACTTCCTCCATTACACTTGCTTTCACGATGACAGGCAGTGTAATTACAAGTACTGGCTTCATTCACTTGTAGCGAGTACTTGTAATTACACTACACCACTGCTGCAAGGGAGACAACGCGCGCTGTAATGAAGAGGAAGCAGTACTCGCATAGGGCGCTGCCTCCTCTTCAAACAGCTCATTGGCAGCGGTGTCAGGCACCTGCCGATTTGATATTGATGACCTGTACTGAGGATAGGTTGTCAGTATAATAATGAAGGCTATTGAAGATAAGAAATAAATACAAAACAACATTTTACTATTTTTTTTTATTTATTTAGAAAATACCAATAATACTGAAAAAGCTTCAAAAGATATTTACCAGTTTGAACTTCCGTAATACAAACCCTTCCATACATTTGTTTTCCAAAACCAACTACTTTTTCATTTAACATTCACATCGTAATCAAGTTTGAAACTGTAAACCGCGGGTGTTTTTCAGCAGCAGCGAATGACTAGTGAATCACTAGGTCAGTTACGCTAACTGCATCCTTCTACCCTGACTGCTGCCAGAGAGCACAGCAGCGTGATTCCAAAGTGTGCACCCCACAACCAAGAGGTATTCCACATTCCCTGTAGTCACAGAATATTGAACAGACTTTTAAAGCGTGAAGAGAAATATGTATATACACACACATTTTAAAGGAAGACAAGTTTCAAATGTAATATCTCACAGCTTTTTGTACAGCAATATACGCAGCCAGTAATCTAGCTGTAAATCTGCAAGTTATGGTTGGAGGTTTGACAATTGCTGTATATGGCAAGAACACATGCACAAGTGTATGGGAATGCACACTTTATGTTATAACAAGGCTCAGGTTGTAGCAGTATCCATATGTGTTTATTTAGCTTAACGGGAACATCCGCGTCTTGTCATCGGGAGAGCAGCACCACTGTAGTCCCAGTGGGAAACTAAGCACACGTTTCCCAGTCCATCCTCAATGCTTCCAAAGAGTCCATCACTGCAAAAACACACAACACTGCTGGGTTCCAGACCAGACCTGTATGTGTTCACGAGTTGCAGGATCGCAAGGCGGCATGTCTTTCGCAACATTCAACTGTCAGCCCACTAGAAACCAACTAGCTGAAATGATGGGAATTATGGCACAATGGACTTCTGAAAAAGGTAGCTACCAAAAAGGCAAGGGAAGTCGGCAGTCCAGACAGATTTCCCTGTGGAACATTCACTGTGGTTCACTGAAGACAGAGCAGTCAGGTCATATACCAAGTGATTGCTCGCAGAGCATAAAGGAGTTCAGCTTGCATCCTCGCTTCCATAAGAAGCAAATTAACATGAACCTGATAAAAGAAGACAAAATGTTAAGTTTACAGCGACAACATAACATAAAACATCCGCTATACACTGCAGCATAGAGTACCAAGCAGCAAAACGTACACATTAAATTTTCTTAGTGTTTATACATCTATGAATCTAACATTTCCAGCCTAAACCTGCCTCTGCCACATACAAATGTCAGTGATAATTCAGAAGTGTTCTGCTGTGACTAAGAGCCAGAAAGTGAAGCTGTGGATAACACAGTATACATTTTTTCCCCCATTGTGGCCTCTGTTGGAGGTTTATGTCAGGGAATATTCCAAACATACATGACTGCCGTAAGGCTTGGCCCTAATAGACTGCACGATTATCAGACCAATTATCGGGAAACTTGTTTTCTATAACTAGCCTGTATAATCAAGCAACCCTCGTTTGTCGACTGATGGGCATGTGTAATCATGGATGTGCTGCCAAAAATCAATAGAACTGAACACGGGAGGAATGACTGCGGTAGCAATCATTCATCCCATATTCAGTTTGCATCTGTGTAATTAGGCCGGTGCAAACGAGCACCGATGGATGCGTTTTCACCCATTGGCGGTCGAACATCGGCCAGTTTAAAACAGCCCTTAGTTGTGATGTTGAACAGAGCTTTACATGAAGCTCAGACCAATCATTAAAGTGAACCTCCTTGGCATAGTGGGCCACTAGAGCCAGCTTGATATAAAACTTAACACACTACTCTACTGTAAAAATAATACATTTCTGTTTTACAAAGCTGTAAAGTGTCCAATATAAGAAATAGCAGCAATGTTCTTCTCAGTCGCCTGGCCTTCACCATGGCTCACCTTTTCAGAATGCCTGAACTGCCTCCAGAAGCCATCATACATTCTTTTGGTTGTCTTCTCTGGACTGCACACCACATTTTTAATGTAAACTTTAAAGCTGCGGTCCAGTAACTGGTTTATTTCTCCATAGTCATAATCATCATACCTGTGAATTTAAAAAAAAAAAAAAATGTTAAAAATATCAGGATGACACAGCATAATGAGACAGAAACATCTAAATCACATAATTATCAAAATGGAGGCAATTAAGCTTCTGCTTCCATCATACACATCAGGATGGGTATTTCCAGCTGCATCATTAAAGGGTTTCTGTCACCAGAAATGACCCTATTAAACCAAGTGTCATTTGCAATGAGCAAATGACACTTGATGCCAGTAATGTTACTATTATAGTCCTCAGTAACGCCGTTTTGCTAAAAATTACGATTTTATAATATGCTAATGACCTCCCCTAGGTGCAGTAGGCGTGAACCTGCACCTAGGAGAGGCCGTAATTATGCCTCTTACCACGCCCCCGGTCGCGCTGATTGACAGGGCCGGGCAGCCAGCTCTTTCGGCTCCCGGCCCTGTACGATCCGAAATCCCGCCGCCTTGCGCAGTAATGAAGCCGGGACCCGGGCGGGCGCCGGCTCTCAACGCACGCTGATCCCGCGCCTGCGCATTGCGATCAGCGCGCCTAGAGAGCCGGCGCCCGCCCGGGTCCCGGCTTCATTACTGCGCAGGCGGCGGGATTTCGGATCGTACAGGGCCGGGAGCCGAAAGAGCTGGCTGCCCGGCCCTGTCAATCAGCACGACCGGGGGCGTGGTAAGAGGCATAATTACGGCCTCTCCTAGGTGCAGGTTCACGCCTACTGCACCTAGGGGAGGTCATTAGCATATTATAAAATCGTAATTTTTAGCAAAACGGCGTTACTGAGGACTATAATAGTAACATTACTGGCATCAAGTGTCATTTGCTCATTGCAAATGACACTTGGTTTAATAGGGTCATTTCTGGTGACAGAAACCCTTTAAAAGGGGTTGTGCCACTAATAACACTTGTGGATAGGGGCTAACTGTTTGATCACTGGGGGCCCCCCGATTGCTGAGCGGCAGTCCCGTAGAAATGAAGTTAGAGCAGGAAGCACAGGCGTACTACTCCCTTCTCACGGGGCAGTTTGGCAGCACTTCCAGACCCCTGTTCTCATGATAGCTGGAAGCTCCAGCCATCGGGCCAACCATGATCAAACACTTATCTCTTGTCTGGATAGGGGGTAAGTGTTTTTAATGGCACAACCCCTTGAAGTACTAAAACTAGATTTAGTTCAAAACTGAATTCTAAAATATGGTCTCTACATTTTCTTCATTCTTCTTGGCTGTGACTCAACTACTATGAACCATGAGAAGGATACACCAGAAAAATCTCTCACCTTATTCCAAACATACAATGCACATAGTTCCATATGGCCCGCCGCAGTGTTGAGGTATCTACATCATTGTGCATTGCCATGGTGTTATAAGTAAGGTTATATGCAATGTGAAACTTCTCATCTAGTAGCTGCCCAACGTCTGGATAAAGCCGATTCACTAAGGAGTAGCCATGGTCTTCCCAGCTGAAATCCTGCAAATAAAAATCATGGTTTATTTATAATGCAGCACACATACAAGGCTAGGACCCCAAAAGACGTGCGTTTTCTTCCACTGCTGATAACTTTCATATCTTTACAATCTTTGCTGCCTTTCACACTACCATAGTGCTAGTGCATCTGTCCACACTCCTGACACGTCTATTGTAGTAAATAAATACATGCCCAATAATATAACCATTTTATAGCATCTTTTCATAAAGCTCTGCCTTGTACCATTCCTCTATTACACTATGTTCATACGGCAAAATACATAGAGAAATCTGTGGCAGATCAGTGGCGTAATTAGCATATGAAAATGGATCTATTAGTGGTGTAAATGCTTCCAAATACACAGATTTGCTGTGGATTTGTCTGCAGATCTTTCACAGATTTCATTCTATGCTCTGCAAAGGGCAAAAGATGTGATGGAAATCTGTAGCATAAACTGACATGCCGAGGATTTAAAATCTGCATTACAGGTCAATAAACCCTGCGGATCAGATTTCTTAAAGGGGTTATCTGGGAATAATTTTTAATGGCTGCCAGCAATGTGTCCTAGAATGTGAGCAGGACTGGTTCACTTGCAGAGCTGCTTAGGGTGGTGAGTAGATGGGTCCTCATTACACAATATGCTCCAGCACTTGCATATTCTACATACATGTGAGTTTTACTGTCAGGCTGCTCAGCCATGATGGTATATCATAGGCAGGATCACATCATGAAATCTATTGTAGAGCATTGTAGTGAGGCTCTCACTCCCTAGGCAGTTCTGCAAGTGGTGGCAACCAGTCTTGCTCACATTGCATATAGGTTACATCCTTCATATAAATCGATAGATGGCCCTTTCTAAAGAATACACCCCTTCTAGGGTGGTATATAAAAGATTTACCTGTACTCGGAATGTGGGAACATGCATCCCGCGGCGGGAGAAGTCTTTGTAGCCATAACTTGTGTCTTCAAAATGTTTTGAGACCTCTTTAACTGGAGGGGGGTCTTCATCTTCTACGGAGAATGACAGACAATCATATCATGAGCCACGGTTATACTGTTAAGACTTAAAGGGTTTTCTGATCTTATCCATTTATGGCATGTCTGACAAACACAGGTCCCAACTCTGGAACCCGCACCAATCTGTTGAACAGGGGTCACCTGACCACATCCTGGGCATCTAGTTGTCACATGAATGACCAGTTATGTGGTCGGGAATACAAACACAGTTGAACTCACGGTTCTATGCCGTTTCCATAAACTCTCATTCACTTCTATGTGCATTATGAAAGCGGCATAGCACAACAAGTATCTGAAATCCCAACCACATCTCTATTATCTTGTGCAGCAGCTGGGGACCTCATTCTAGAGACAGGTGCAGAGTCCCAGAGGTGAAACCTGCATCAGACATTTATAGCATATTCTGTGGATATGCCAGAAGTCTAAGATGAGAATACTCATAACATTTTTACTTGCCAGTGTTATGTGGTGATAATACATATGACACACTGTCACATAAAAGTCCAGTGTGCCCATCTTTCAGGAACTGCCCTACCTGTACCAAAAGTGAGCATGCTCTCCGTCTTCTCCTTTTCAAAGCGTGTAGCCATTTCTTCCTGACTTGCTTCTTCTTCATCTCTACATTCTTGAAGCTGTTTCATTTTCTCCATAAGAACTTCAACTTCACAAGAAGAATCAGAGCTCTATAGAGAAGACATAGGAAACCCGTTCATCTAAATTCATTAAGTTTACATTATATATTCAACTACATATATTGTTTTTCCAGAAACTGCCCCTAGTCTTTATACAGGATAGGATTATCTTGAGAGTGGGAATATCTATGTCTCCTAGCCAAAGGACTATATGTGACATCATTGATGTCTCCAAAATTCATTGGCTCTTGATACTGAGGAACCTTTTCTAATGGCAATACACAACATGGGCTCTACGGAGACACTTATATACAGAAACACAAGTTACCCAGGGCAAAGCAACCAAAGGTTAGAAAATCTCGACTAGTTGCCATAGAGAGCAACAAAGTTGTAAATTCTTTTCTCTGACATCACCAGCCACATGTTCATGATGGGTCATTTGCCAGTTGTTACTCTTAATATAAAATATATTGGCCTAGAAACAATACACAAACCCTGTCATGTCCAACTAACCAACTTACCAAGCTTCCTGCTGTCTGGCGACTCTCGTTCCCTCCATGGTTGCCATTTCTTATATCACAAATGCAGTAGTTACTGAGAGATGGGGGACGGAAAGTGTGTCCACCATCACTATGGATTTCAGGACTTATGCCACAGCCAAATGTGAAGGAGGCCAACGAGTGGTAGTGAGCAAGAAGAACGACTGCATGGATCAGCTCTGCCAAAGACCAGCTATGCTCTCCAGTTTTGAGCAGTTGCTGCAAACATAAAAAAAAAAAAAAAAAAAAAAAAAAACACGTGTCACTCTACCAATAGATGATGTAAAACTGGTTGCCAGCCTTGTAGCCAACAGTGCCAGTCTGATACAAAGGAGCCTACAAGTGTTTACCTCAATGTGTTCTTTTGTGATCAGCCAAGGTCTATGTGCCAGCAGCTTGTTCAGCTCTCCTAGATTACGGAGCTTCAGTGGAGCATTTTCAAGACCATTCAACCACTTCTGGTCCCCTCCACTCTGAATAAAGTCATTGACGTGTAGGTTAACAAGATAAGAACACTGATGCCTGGCTGCGGCCTGGAAGACAGAGCGACAGATAGACACATTGCTGTCAGTACGTGGTATTTGTTCCTTAATTCATACATGTTCAGGATTGTAGAGGGTACAACTATGAACATTAACATATTGGATGATGACTTACCATAATCCCTATGTAGTGCTGATAACAGGCAGGTAAAGGGCCGTCCATCTGCAACAGGTAATGCTGTGTTTTCAGAAAGCTTTCTAAATAGTGCGGGTGGAAAACCATCACCAGGGTGATATTATCCAGCCGACCCATATCTGCAAAAGCATCAGCAAACACCGTGTGCATATTTGCATCCTCCGTCCCAACTTGTAGAATCTGTAGAGTTCATAAAACGGTATAAGGTTGGACTGGATGTTTAAACCAGACAGAAGAAACCCCTATCCATAACAATGCCTAGTACATCACAGGAGGCCTCCTACAGGTCTTCTCAGATCAATACAGACAGGTCTCTACTAGTCTGAATGATACTTATTTTTATGACAAAATGGGAAAAAAACAAAACCACCAACCTCTTCCTCGGGGATGTATCTGCTAGGCCCTTGACCTACAGGGCGAGGGATTCGGATACCCAATTCCTGGAAGAAAGAACAAGCCAAGTATTATTTCCTCGTGGAGACTTTAAGAATTGTCCATTTCAAAGAGGTCCTTTCACTGGCCACTGCCAAACGTATTGAACGGACAATGGCAGCCCTACAGAAATGTGATATTCCTTATGATCAAGCAGAGAAAGGAATAACAGGCACATTTAACATGGCGGGGGATTGGGCAGAATGCATGAACCTAAATATTGTCCAGATATTATTCCCTTGACTGTCATAATGACCAAAAAAATGGATAAAAATACAGAACTTCAGGAGCCAAATTGACTTTTTAGTGGCCATGAAGGTAAGTATGGCGGAGTATTATACGGTGGCTGTCTGCTCCTTCAGTACACGTCTGGTCCGTATACAGTTGTAGTGTATGTACAGGAGGAATCTAATAAGTCTTCTCCGCACAACCCTCGGAGGAGCAGGCAGTGCCTTCCCTGTAAACATTCCTTTGTTTCCCAACAGGTAGCCGGGGCTTACTGCAGAGGCAATGCATCACTGAGGCTCCTCATACCTGAATGGCACCATGACATCAGCACCTCCGCCTGCCCCAATACATGTCACCCATCCAAGTATTTTTCCCCCTGTGCTCTTACATGGGACTGCAGGTACACCTCCTCTACACTGGTTACACCAATTGCACACAATCTTACATACAGGAGAGTTCCAAGACTTTATCAAGTACAAGGTCATGCATGTTTATTTGCAGTGGTACATGCCAAGACATGAGCTCATGCCAGTACAAGTTCTAGCCCTGAGACCAATGCCAATGATGTACCCACTCCTCTCTAGACTTGCCCCTACATGTCTCAGCAGGCAGAAGTAGCGGACTCCATGTAGCCAGTCTGTATGCAACACCAAGCAGCACTATATACATCAGAAGACTAGTGCAAACACTGCGACATCTGACGACAAAGACGACCGCCTCATCCAATGGGAATGAATGGCGAGCGCAGGGATTAAGCAGAAAAAGGATCGGGCAGATGGCCACGACGATCTGCACATTCCTAGAAAGCGACGCTTGCATGGCACAATACATGCGGATCGCACACTGCTAGAAGTCGGTCCGGTAGCGCAGCACAGCGGGCAGCATCTCCAGGACGGGCGCTCACCTTGACTTTGTTGTTGCACACTCCGCTGCAGCGACTGCAGATGATTTCTGGAACTGGTGCAGCCGCCCGCGGTGACAACCTCATCGTTATTATGGTGGCACACATACACACTCACAGGACGGAGCTTGCACAGGTACACGTCTGCCTGTTCTATTCCACTGCGCAGAGAACAATGTCAGCGCCGTATCTATTGTTATCACGTGTACAGCAGAGCTAAACCTCCTCACACCCCTCTCTGCAGCGCAGACAGCGAACACTGCCTTGTACTCAGCTTCATAAAGAAGTCCTGGCGGGGCGGGGCGGAAGAGTCCAGTCACGCCCCCATTGGAGGCTTGACCAATGCGAACGCACCGAGAGTTAAAGGTCCAGCCAATCAGGAGAGCTCGAAGACACTGATGAAATGAGGCGGGACTCTCGGGCAGCCTGATGTAATGTGGGCGGGAATCCAGTCTGTGAAAAACAAGATGCTCTGAAAAACACCAGGCTCTGCAAACAGTTCTTTTTTTCTTTTTGTCTTAACTCGTTGAAGGCTGGAACAACCCTGGGCTTGTACCACACGCTGGCCAGGTCCTCGGTGTGCTGGTGACCATGTCCTCCTCCAGGCACATAAAAAACTGGGATGAAAAGCAACTCTTGTCTGTAATGTGAAAAATAAAACCCCACACCTATACAAATAAAAAAGTACTGAACTCGCTGCCAACCCACCCTAACAAACGCGGCGTTTTGTGTTATTGCTAATCCTGTGGCCTCAGCAGAACATATTCATATTCTGGTTCTGGGCCAGAACTGGGGTAGGACATAAGGCACAGTGACCCTGCCTTATTTTACACAATGGATAGTGTTTTCTGTCACATTTTTATTTCTGTTTTTACCACAGAGGAATTATAAATCTTCCAGTCGTTTCCACACACCACCCCAATCTTTATACAGTCAGGATACATTGAAAAAGCATACATGGTCAGTTTTTCATGGCCATATTGCATCAATGCGTGCATCCATTTTCTGGCCGTCGATCTGTTTTTAATAGCCGTTAAAAACAGATTCATTGGCTATTTTTGTTTTAAGTTCAAACCCCTGAAGTGCCCTCAGTATCTATTATGGATTACGACTCCCTACAGTGTCCCCAGTATTATAAATGGCCCCACATGGTGCCCCCAGTATTATAAATGCCCCCCCATAGTTCCTTCAGTATTATAAATGGCCTATATATATATGGCATATATATATATATATATATATATATATATATATGTATATACTCCTACCCGGTACTCGGTAGTGCTGGTGATTAAAAAAAACAAAAGCTCAACCACTTGCGCGCATTGGGATACTCGCTCCTCACTGGAGGAAGAAGGATCTGAGGCCCCCAGTGTGATCATGATATTTTTACATTCTGTCCCCTCAATTTTTTGTTTTATTTCATGGTGTCAGCACTCCTCCCATTCAACCCAGGTGTTTTTAATTAGCCCGAGACTGTCGAAAGCCTCATTCACACGTCAGTGTTTTGGTCAGTAATTTCTGAGCCAAAACCAGGATTGGAGCCTTCACAGACATAAGGTATAATGGAAAGATCTGCACCTGTTCTGTATTTAGAGCCGCACCTGGTTTTGGCTCAAAATCACTGATGGAGATCACTGACCAAAACACTGATGTGTGAATGAGGCATAAGGGTTAATAAACTCCTACTCGGGCTAGGGCCACTTTCACACAAGCGAGTTCAAGGCATTGAAATCGCATGTGTCTGCGGCAGCTCTCTACTGACCTCCCAGCACCGACGGAGTCGCATAGCATTATATTGATTTGTAATGCTATGTAACCATTACAGTTCTGTAATATATTGAATAACACTGTCAGCATTATGTCAGTCTTATACAATACATTCCAGAACTGTAAGTGTTACATAGCATCATAAAGCAATATAATGCTATGCAACCCCATCAGTGCTAGGGAGGTCAGGATGGAGCTACCACAGACACGCTGTGAGTTCAATGTAAAAGTGGCCTAAGTCTAGATTCTGAGACCACATGGAGAGGAAAGCTTTTTATATCTGTTCACATTGTGCTGTGCTGCATGGTGGCTATTGCTGCTGTGCCTGTGTTGTGGCGGAGGTGGTCACAATGTGGGACTGCACCAGATTAGAGTATGGACCCACCTAATAGAGGTCATCTTGATGTGGTGTGTGGGCCTATGCATTACATATACGAAGTACCTCAACAGAGATGGTTATAAATTGTGCTGGGAGAAGCAACAGATCAATAAATGGCATGTGGATGTGCGATCCATGTCTTTTTATTTCTACAGATTGGTATATTCTCAGTATATATTATGCCCCCACAGTGTCCTCCACATATATAGTGCCCCCTGGGCATCTAATAACCCCCATAGTGCCCCTGGTATAAATAGTGCCCCCTGTGTATAAATGAACAACATATATATAATGATCCTGACAGTGGCGTAGCTAGAAATGACTGGGCCCCACAGCAAATTTTTGAATGGGGCCCCCTTCAGCAACTTGTTCACAAACCCCTAACTCCCATGCAACCCCCACTCCTGTGGCTAGTCAAAATCGCTCTCTCAGACGAGGTGTGGCAGCTGCTCCATCCGTTTCCTATAGTGTCTCTGTATATAATGTTATTTTTTAATACTGTTGATTGAGGTGTCTCTGACAATAAAATCTTTTAGTCCTCCTCCTCCTCCTAGGTGGCCCCCTTCTGAGTTTTGGCCCCAAAGCAGCCGCTTCCCCTGCTTCCCCTGCAGCTACGCCCCTGGATCCTGACAACTCACACCCACAATAGTGTCAACAAATAAAAATATATACCCTGCCACAGGTATGGCTGGGAACTCTTGCTCCGCACTGGAAGCAGCAGGGCTTGAAGCTCCTATCGTGATCATGTGACATCAGGTTCTACTACCTTCAGTGCACAGCGAGTGTTCTCTGCCATGCCTGTGGCTTTTGATTTTTTTTTAACTCCGCTCCACTCATGTTCCAGTTTTAATGGCTGTTAGATGGGTGCACTTCTATGGCTGCTAAACATGGACCCAGTGACTTCAATGGGGTCTGCCTGGCCATCAAAACGGGCAAAAATATGACGTCCTATTTTTTGACAGCTGCTATTCGCTGGCAGTTAAAAATGACAGCCATGTGAATAGCATAGCCCCATAGACTGCAATGTTTTTCACTTTAGGGTTACATTCCCCGGTCTTTGTGCTGCTGACAAACAATGGGCCTCATGTATTACAACTAGCGCCATTTCTTTGCTTACTGCTACTGAATAATGAAAACTTGAATCTGGTCTCTGTTTAAGGCCTTATGCACACGAACGTTGTTTGGGTCCGCATCCGAGCCACATTTTCAATGGGGCCGCCAAAGATGCGGACAACCCCGTAAAAAAAAAAATAGAACATGTCTTGTTCTTGTCCGTTTTGTGGCACGGTCACGTGCATGTGGCCTAATGTGGAAGTTCTCTTTTTTATTACTACCTGTGGAAAATTTTTTTGAAAAAAAAAAAGGCTCAAGCTGTTGCTGCAACAAAAAGCAGGCAATTCATATTTGACCACAGTTGAAGGAACACTCCAGAAAAAAGTGATATGCTGTGTTATGCCTAGTGGGAGTGGAGCCTGATACAGGGATTCAAAGGACACTCTCCATTTTGTCTGAAGAAGAGGTTTAAACCCCAAAACTCAGCACTTTTTGGAATAAAGTTACTGTAAAGTTCTCAAGGGATACTTTGTGTCCGGTGCTTGATGGTAAAGTTAATGTCGACATATCCACTCCAGCTTCTCCTCGACTATCCTGAGGATAGGTTATCAATATTAGAATCTCGGAAAACACCTTTAACAGCTTCATTACCTTGTATTTTGTTTTTTCACTCCCTGCCTTTCTGGAGCCATAAACTTTGTATTTTTCTATTCACATATTCAACTATGTATAAATATATCAGGGGTCACTACAGAGACCTCGCCCATGATCTATTTATCCCCAGGACTGTGACGAGGGGCCATCCTCTGCGCTTGGAGGAAAGAAGGTTTGTACACAAACATAGAAGAGGATTCTTTACGGTAAGAGCAGTGAGACTATGGAACTCTCTGCCTGGGGAGGTGGTGATGGTAGGTTCAGTAAAAGAGTTCAAGAGAGGCCTGGATGTATTTCTGGAGGATATTACAGGTTATAGTTACTAGAGAGGGGTCGTTGATCTAGGGAGTTATTCTGATTGTCTGATTGGAGTCGGGAAGGAATTTTTTCCCCCTAAAGTGGTGAAAATTGGCTTCTACCTCACAGGGGTTTTTTGCCTTCCTCTGGATGAACTTGTAGGATAACAGGCTGAACTGGATGGACAGATGTATTTTTTCGGCCTCATAAACTATGTTACTATGTTACATAGCTGTATGAGGGCTTGTTTTTGTGGGATAAGTTGTACTTTCTAATGTCACTGTTTAATATTGCATATGATGTAGTGGAAACTGACAAAAAAAATCCAAATTCCAACACAGTTTTCTGGGTTTAATTTTTATGGCATTCAGTATTCTGTAAAACTGACCTGTGACCTTCATTCTCTGGGTTAGTATGATTATAGCAATACCATTTATTTATTTTTTCTTGTGTTTTCATACTTAATTTTGTTTTACGTTTTTATGTTTTTTATTTGCATTGCCATATTCTGACCCTCATAAATTTTTATAGTTGCAATCCGTAGTTTTTGTTCCATGTTCATGGTACAGGTTAAATACATGGGATAATCTCCCATGATCTATTAATACCCAGGACTGTGATGAGGGGACATCCCCTCATGTATCTAGAGAAAAGAACATAGAAGAGGATTCTTTACGGTAAGAGCAGTCAGACTATGGAACTCTCTGCCTGAGGAGGTGGTGATGGTAAGTTCAGTAAAAGAGTTCAAGAGGGGCCTGGATGTATTTCTAGAGTGTAATATTACAGGTTATAGTTACTATAGATGGGTCGTTGATCCAGGGAGTTATTCTGATTGCCTGATTGGAATCGGGAAGGAATTGTTTTCCCCTAAAGTAGGGAAAATTGCATCTACAGATGTAATAGTCCCTCTTCAGAGAGACCGAGGCTATTACATAGAAGGATTGGCTTCACAATTGATCATGGTATCTGAGGGCTTAAATGTCTGTGATCAGTGTTATTGATCATTGGAGATATTACCTCCAGGTGTCTGCTTTTTAAAACTACGATGTATATAGTCATATGGAGGTAGGGAAGTGGTTGATATTTGACTCCTGGACTTTTAAAAAGCTATAGGATAACACACAGCCACTAACAAAAGTATGGAGCCACAGTATGTCTGGTAAACAATGCCCCCAAGAGTCAGACACTCCCAATCTCATACCAATGGCCCATCCTAAGGATAGACAATCAATTTCTAGTACTGGATAACCTCTTCAAGTTCATCTTGGACACAATGACAAGCTGACCTCAGGGCTTTGACCAGGAATGGCATCATTAACTCCATATATTTCATCAAGAAGCAAATATCATAACCATACACTGTCTGCAGCATAACTGGTTTTTAGTCTGTGTCACAAATTAATCAATTCTGAGTCACTTTTCACTGTGCAAACATCTTGTCAACTGCAGGTTACATATTTCCTTGTCTGAACATGACCCATACACCAAGTAAATAATGAAGACATCAAATGCACTCTGGATTGGTCAAACCTTACCACCCCATAACAGCTGACTTCCTGTTCTTCACACCTCTATGCATTTTCCAGCTCACATGGAGCGTCGTTTCTCTGTGTGACTTTTATGTGCCTCAATTTTATATATGAAACAGAAAACATCTGAAGGAATTGGTCATTCCAATACATTTTTCAGTATCGCTGTAAATATAGCAAAGAGGATAGTGGCTGAAAATGAAATAATGAAAGGTAAACATGAAACTGCAAAGTACATTGTATTCCTCTTAAGTCATAGCTAATAGAACAACTTGCAGATTTCTTTATACCAGTCTCTCAGTTCTGTGCTTTGCTTCTTCTGTTGCTGGAGTTGGGTATATCTGTAGTTTCTGCAATACGCTGAAAACTATGGGGGTCATTTATTAAACAGAAATATGCCTATATTAGGAGTATTTCTGGTGGCAGCACAAAGGTCGCAATCTGGAACTTTTCCCCGCTCACAGCAGGTTTAAAAAAATGGGTGGGGAAGGGCCAGCAGGGACGCCTCATTTCCTATTTTCTATGCCTGTATTAGGGCTCATGTAGACGGCCGTGCCCGTATTGGAGCCCACAAACAGCTTGAATGGGTCCGCAATCCAGAAGGTCCTGGGCGGAACAGAGGTACGGAAGCAGTACGGAGTGCTTCCGTGTGGTTTATGTCTGTGCCTTGCACCTCAAAAAAGTAGTGCATTTTGTGGTACAGACGGACACCGGACCCTATTCTGGTCTGTTTTGAGGACAAGAATAGGCAGTTCTTACAGAGGGTAGAACATAACTATCCATAATTTGCAGACTGCAAAAACAACTATGGCCGTGTGCATGAGCCCTAACAGATAGTGGCTGTGTTTGGGATTACAGCTCGGCGCAATTCACTTAAATGGGACTGAGCTGTACCAAGGCACGTAACTGATAAATGTGATGTCACTGTCCTAGGAAGAGGCTGTAGTGGCGGTCTCTTCAAGCAGCTGATCAGCGGGGGGTACAGAAGGTCGGACGTCCACCAGATACTGAGGATGGTGCATCAATATTAAACATTCAGAAAACCCCTTTAATCTCTTTATCAATGATCTTGTGGATGGGATTGAGAGTAAAGTGTCAGTTTTTGTGGATGACCGGATACGAAAAACCCAGCTTGATTGTCAAATATTACAGAAAAATCCGGATAAGGCTACTTTCAGACTAGTGGCAGGGGTGTCCGGCAGGCTGTTCACCCGCCGAATCCATGCTGACACTATTGCACGTCTGCGGCCGGAACTAGGCTCCGTCCCCATTCTCTATAATGGGGGCAGGCCGGAGTTCCGGCCACAGCACGGCAAACGTGCCGAGAGGCGGCCAGACTAAAACTACAACATTTTCTATGTTAAGATATATTACAAAGTTTCTCATAATCATCTATACTATTTATTCATGCAAAGCTGTCTGAAAGTACAGTTACTGTCAAATGCCAACAGATCAACAGTCTAAAACATGTTTCCACACCGCTGCCCCTTACTACAGAAACCAACACAGCACTTTTCTCATCCACGGTTCAATTGAAGAGGCTCCAGTATCAGACATAGCTAAATTGATGAGAACAGTCCTGGATTGCATACTGCAGGGACAGTGGGGGTTCAGGCAAGCACTGTGACCCCTTTTTCTGCTGATTATATGGTGAAATGCCCACTGATCACACATTGATGACCTACCACAGGGACAAGCCAATGAAAACCCTTTTAAGCTATGTGAGCATGTAATAAACAGCTGGTGCCCACATTTACATGCGTATGACAGACAGGTGGACCGTCGCTAAAAAGAAATAAAAAAAACTTTCACTGTTATTTAATTTGAGAATAAACAACATACAAAATTGGTTTCCAATATAAAACATGATATGTGTTCTGTTCCTAGATGGCTGTTCGGGTTAGATATCCTGACTAGACCAAAGGTGCTTCCCTTTCATTCTGCTCTCATGCTAAAGTTGTGCAGAAGGTCAATTACTCGAGCAGCAGAGGAAGGGTGTGCAGTGTATCCTTTCCTTGCCAAATAATGTAACTCGTGCTTGCTGGAGAACCAGACGTCTCATCAGCGCGGTATTCACTTTTTCCTGCCTACAGACAAACTGTAGCTGTGTAATACTGAACCTAGGGACAACCAATGCAACATACAGTACTAGCACTGATTTATTACATTTCACATATGCAATGTGTAGAACACAAATAAGAACCCCTAAATAGCTCTCTGCCCTGCAGACTACATGCAATTTGGGAAATCATATGATACATACCTACACACATGAGTTTGCCTTGATTGCTCTGCATTGTCAATGTATAGCAACTGCTGACAAGAACAAAAAAGAGTCGAAAGACCTAGAACTTTTAGGGTAATACCAAATAGTCAGAGGCCACGCCCATCTGCAGCAACTGATGGTCACATGAAAAATAGTTGTCTGCCATGGGGGGGGGGTTTGTCATGGCCTGTTGACTGCAGCCAGACCATTTGGCCTTACCCTAATATTGCTCTGCCCCCTCACCTTCTTCCTTCATTTCCTCTTCCTTCTTGTTCTTATGGTCCTTTTACAAAACAAATATTATGCCCGGTAAAAAGGGTTACCAACCAGAATTGTTCTTTTTTCTGGACAACTTATCCCAAAATCAAGGACAGCCAACATTTTTTGGAAAACCATAATGAATGATAAAGATTATAAGTAATACATGTCCATAGCTCAATATACTGATAAGAACCCATTACCAGTGTTTACTGTGAGCTGTAAAATTATAATTACCACCAAAATAAGCTAGTCAAGAACCAACAGCCTCAAAAAAATCATGGCCACATCTAATTTTTTTCACAGACATAGGACTGGCCAGAAATTTCTTGACTGCTGGCCACCCTGACAGTAATTGATGATGATAGCAGGTACTGATTATCTGCATTTACATGCAGCAATGATTGCACTGTATATGGGCATGAATGATCACTATCACAATCATTCATCCCTATACAATTTGCAGAACAACCACTGTTTACATGTGAAGATGGTGACATTGGAGCACAGAGGGACTGGCCCGAGCCCTCGGAGCACCAGTTCGTCACCACTCCAGAAACACCCTGCTCCTTCTTGATTGACAGGGGCAGACATTGCCTGGCGCTGTGTTTCTGTGCTTGTGCCATTGCTCCAAGCATCAGCGCAGAAGATCTGCTGCTGCTTCCTAAGCAGAATAGATACCTACTGCACATGTGTCAACATCAGAAAAGGAAGCGGCTGCTTCTGACGGAGGAGTCAAGCAGTATGTCTGTGTCGAGTAGTATGTCTGCGATCGCTCATCACCATATTGATTGCTTTTACCTTGAAGCTATTTTTGATTCTGACTGAAAGACACGATCACCTGAGGAACAGGCATTTGCTCCTTCATTGGTTGCCCACCAGCACCTTTTACACTAGCTCACTATTAGGAAAAATAGTTTCTACAAATGTTAATCACCGATAATTGCCCCAATGATCTGTCTGTGTGAAAGGCTCTTGAGTCTATTTTCTAAACTGACTGGCATTGACTATAACAAAGGCTGAATTAGTTGGTCATTTATAATCCGCTAGTAATTAAGTACTACCTAAACTTGGCTAGGGAAGTGTAGCACATGAGTGAAAAAGACTTGCAGGAGGCTTGGGCTTGTCACAATAAGCTGGCATACAATCACGTCATTGAACAAACATCATGTGCTGTAAGGAACATGGAAACACAACACCTGCCTCCTAACCAAAACTGGTTTATGAGATTCTGAAATCTGTGGTCAACAAAGCTCTAGTGGTAAATCCTCCTCTCATCCGTCTCAGTACACAATATCTTGATAAATATTTTCAGCAACATTCATGCAGTTGGCAGCACTTAACATAATGATCGATCACAGTTGGATACTAATATTGTAGGGCTTCAATAGATCCGCTCTCCTGTCCATAGCTAGGATTGGATATCAACAAGAAGAGAAGAACCATTCCTGAACATTTGTCTCTTACTTCTACTCTTTTAATTAAAAAGACATGTATTGGAGCAGATATCCCAAATGTCATGTGAAAGGAGGCTTAGGCCCCTTTCACACAAGCGAGTTTTCCGCGCGGGTTGCAATGCGTGACGTGAACGCATAGCACCCGCAATGAATCCTGACCCATTCATTTCAATTTTTTCTGCGTTGCGTGAAAAAACGCAGCATGTTCTATATTCTGCATTTTTCACACAGCCCTGGCTCCATAGAAGTGAATGGGGCTTCAGTGCAAAACGCATTGCATCCTGAAGCAAGTGCGGATACAGTGCGTTTTTCACTGATGGTTGCTGAGAGATGTTGTTTGTAAACCTTCAGTTTTTTATCACGCGCATCAAAACACATTGCACCCACGCGGAAAAAACTGAACAACTGAACGCAATCGCAGACAAAACTGACTGAACTTGCTTGCAAAATGGTGCGAGTTTTCCTGAACGCACCCTGAATGCATCTGGACCTAATACATCACGCTCGTGTGACAGGAGCCTAAGGCCCCTTTCACACGAACGTCGCGGATTAAGTCCGGATGCGTTCAGGGTGCGTTAAGGGAAACTTGCACCATTTTGCAAGCAAGTTCAGTGAGTTTTGTCTGCAATTGCATTCAGTTGTTCCGTTTTTTCCGCGCAGGTGCAATGCGTTTGATGCGTTTTTCACACGCGTGATAAAAAACTGAATGTTTACAAACAACATCTCTTAGCAACCATCAGTGAAAAACCCATTGCAGCCGCACTTGCTTGCAGATGCAATGCGTTTTTCACGAAGCCCCATTCTATGGGGCCAGGGCTGCGTGAAAAACGCAGAATATAGAACATGCTGAGATTTTCACGCAATGCAGAAGTGATGCATGAAAAAAATTGAAATGAATGGGTCAGGATTCAGTGCGGGTGCTATGCGTTCACGTCACGCATTGCACCCGCGCGGAAAACTTGCTCGTGTGAAAGGAGCCTTAGTCCATGATTTTACATGCACAATAAATCAGGAGTTACTGCAACCTCCCATAAACTATAAGGCCCCTTTCACACGGGCGAGATTTCCGCGCAGGTGGAATGCGTGATGCGAATGCATTGCACCCGCACTGAATCCTGACCCATTCATTTCAATGGGGCTTTTCACATGGGCGAATTTTTTCCCGCATCAGTTTGCCGTTGCGTGAAAATTGCAGCATGTTCTGTATTCTGTGTTTTTCACGCAGCCCTGGCCCCATAGAAGTGAATGGGGCTGCGTGAATAACGCATTGCATCCGCACACAAGTGCGGATGCAATGTGTGATTCACTGATGGTTGCTAAGAGATGTTTGTAAACATTCAGTTTTTTATAACGCGTGTGAAAAACGCATTAAAAAGCTTCACACCCGCGTGGAAAAAACTGAACGAACGTACGCGATTGCGTGCGGATTGGTGCGGATGCGTGCAGATTTTCCGGAACGCATCCGGACTGAATCCGTGACACCCGTGTGAAAGAGGCCTAAGGCCCCTTTCACACGAGCGTAACAGATTAGGTCAGGATGCGTTCAGGGTGCGTTCAGGAAAACTCGCACCATTTTGCAAGCAAGTTCAGTCAGTTTTGTCTGCGATTGCGTTCAGTTGTTCAGTTTTTTCAGCGCGGGTGCAATGCGTTTTGATGCGTTTTTCACGCGTGTGATAAAAAACTGAAGGTTTACAAACAACATCTTACAGCAACCATCAGTGAAAAACGCACTGTATCCGCACTTGCTTTAGGATGCAATGCGTTTTTCACGCAGCCCCATTCACTTCTATGGAGCCAGGGCTGCGTGAAAAACGCAGAATATAGAACATGCTGCGTTTTTCACGCAACACAGAACTGATGCGTGAAAAAAAAACGCTCATGTACATAGACCCATTGAAATGAATGGGTCAGGATTAGTGTGGGTGCTATGTGTTCACGTCACGCATTGCACCCGAGCGGAAAACCCGCAGGTGTGAAAGGGGCCTAAATGTCTGGGCAGTCAGCATATAACTGTGCACTAACATTTTAAAACATCAGTGCTGAGACCGCAGCTGCACGAGTAGCGGGGAGCCCACTGTCAGTGACTGGTAGACTCCCGCCAAGAGTCTGTGGAGCTTGTGGCTCTTAGCAGACCCAGACCAACTCTGCAGTGAGGTTGATGAAGTTATGTACAATCTCTCTGGGGGCTGTACTGCCCCTGTAACTGGGGCTACTAGGTCAGCCCCAGTTATAGGAGAAAGCAGTAAAAAAAAAAAAAAAAAAAATATACAGTATATATATATATATATATATATATATATATATATATACAGTATGTTACAAAAGTGACTACAGCCCTCACATTTTTGTAAATAATTTATTCTATCTTTTCATGGGACAACACTGAAGATATGACACTTTGATACAATGTAAAGTAGTCAGTGTACAGCTTGTATAACACTGTAAATTTGGTGTGCCCCCAAAATAACTCAACACACAGCCATTAATGTCTAAACTGCTGGCAACAAAAGTGAGTACACCCCTAAGTGAAAATGGCTAAATAGTGCCCAATTAGCCGTTTTCCCTCCCTGGTGCCATGTGACTCGTTAGTGTTACAAGGTCTCAGGTGTGAATGGGAAGCAGGTGCATTAAATTTGGTGTTATCACTCTCACACTCTCTCATACTGGTCACTGGAAGGTCACCATGGCACCTCATGGCAAAAAACTCTCTGAGGATCTGAAAAAAAGAATTGTTGCTCTACATAAAGATGGCCTAGGCTATAAGAAGATTGTGAACACCCTGAAACTGAACTGCAGCACGGTGGCCAAGACCATACAGCGGTTTAACACTCAGATCAGGACCATGGTTGACCAAAGAAGATCCAGAGGTTGTTTTTTCCACATAGACATATGAGTGCTGCCAGCATTGCTGCAGAATTTGAAGGGGTGGGGGGGGGTCAGCCTGTCCAGACCATACGATGCACACTGCATCAAATTGGTCTGCATAGCTGTCATCTCAGAAGGATGCCTCTTCTAAAGATGATGCACAAGAAAGCCTACAAACAGTTTGCTGAACACAAGCAGACTAAGGTCCTGGATTACTGGAACCATGTCCTGTGGTCTGATAAGACCAAGATAAACTTATTTGGTTCAGATGGTATCAAGTGTGTGTGGCAGCAACCAGGTGAGGAGTACAAAGACAATTGTGTCTTACCTATAGTCAAGCATGGTGGTGGAAATGTCATGGTTTGGGGCTGCATGAGTGCTGCTGGCTGAGGGGAGCTACAGTTCATTGAGGGAACCATGAATGCCAGCACATATTCCAATATGATGATAACCTCAAACACACCTGCAAGACGATTCCCACAGAGAAGCTTCTAGCTCTGCCCCCAGCCACCATAACCCATACACTCCTTTTTCAAAATGACCGTTATGGAAAAGGTACAACATAATTAAAAAAAAAGGAAGTTAGTGTCACAATGTACTATTAACAAAAACAATTAAAACAAATGTGAAACAGATAATTCGTCCACCTTTCTTTTTACAATTTCCTGGTTATATAAAATAAAATAAAAATGCCATAAAAAAAGCCCCATGTGTATTTTGCATATCCAAGCGGGGAAAAAAGTTATAGCTTTCAAAGTTGCATGTGCTAAAAAATGGCCCGATCAGTAAGAAGTTAAATAAGAGAACATTCCTGTTGAGTAGATAACAAAAAAAAAACTACAGCAAAGATACTGAAGCCCTGCGGGTCCTCCTTCACAACTACATTCAAAAACAATACTAAAACTAGATTTGGCTTGTTCGAAATGGTCTGCTGACTGTATGTGTAATTGTATCCCTACAAATATGCACATATCTGCCACTGACACCCATGGCGGTGTGCATTTTTTAATTACATACAGTTCGGTCGGGGGCGGGTAGCGGGACCTTGGGGGAAGGGTGGGGGGGTGCTTTTAAGTCCTTCTTTTCAGGGTGGCCTGAATTACAGGTCAATGCCATGGTAATTTATGAGGAAACACAGTGGGTAGCAGTGGAACAAAACATCGCTTCGCACAGGTATATTTAATCTATTTCATTTAATGTTTCTGTGTGTCATTGCAGAGAGAAAGTCATCCTCCCTCCCACCCCAATGTGGAGAAGATTTTTACCTTCAATTTTTCAATCCTCATTGGCTGCGGAGTGGGAGGGGGCGTGGCCTGACCGAGTCGGGGGCATGACTTAGCGAGACCTGGGGCGGGGGTTTTAAGTCCTTCTTTTGAGGGTGGCCTGAATTACAGGTCGAGCAGTGGAAGAAAACATCTTTTATTACTACTGAACGGTCGTAGTCTAATATTAGTCTATTTCATCTAATGTTTCTGTGTGTCGTTGCAGAGAGAAATTTACCCTCCCACCCCTGCAGCTGACAGAAGTTGATTTTTACCTTCATTTTTTCAATTCCCATTGGCTGCGGAGTGGGAGGGGGCGTGGCCTTAGTGAGTCGGGGGTGTGGCTTAGCAAGACCTGGGGCGGGGGTTTTAAGTCCTTCTTTTGAGGGTGGCGTGAATTACAGGTCGATGCCATGGTAATTTATGAGGACACGCAATGGGTAGCAGTGGAAGAAAACATCGCTTCGCATGGATGTATTTAATCTATTTCATTTAATGTTTCTGTGTGTCGTTGCAGAAAGAAAGTCAACCACCCACCCATCCCTGCAGCTTACAGAAGTTGATTTTTACCTTTATTTTTTCAATCCCTGTTGGCTGCTGAGTGGGAGGGGGCATGGCCTGAGTCCGGGGCGTGACTTAGTGAGACCAGGGGCGGGGGTTTTAAGTATTTCTTTTGAGGGTGGCCTAAATTACAGGTCGATGCCATGGTAATTTATGAGGACACGCAATGGGTAGCAGTGTAAGAAAACATCTTTTATTACTACTGAACGGTCTTAGTCTAAAATTAGTCTAAAACATAAGTTATATTTATGGTAACTTGAAGACCCCTTTAACAGTGTCATCCATAGCACTCTGCCCCTTTAAAGCAGTGAATAGAAATGGCTGTGTTGTTACCTGAGCTCCTCAGCTGGCTGCTAATTACCTGGCTGGGTTGTTATGGACCTGCCCTCCCTGTGTGTGTCTGTGCAGAGAATGGCAGTTGAGGTTTGAAAGCAAAGCTCCCAGGCTAATATTGGCAAATGCAGGTAATATTTTGTGAATATCTCGGGAATGGTACGTCCTAGAGAGCTGAGACCTGGTCTGAAACCTTCCCGGACACCTGATGTACCTGTGTGCTAAATTTGGTGAAAATCGGTCCAGTAGTTTGGTCATGCAAGACATGATTCCCCCCCCCCATAAATAGGGAAAATAATGTCAGTGCATCTTATAGGTTGAATACTATTGAGCACTTCCATTATGGAAGTGCTTATTAGCACACTAGGACAGTGACCAGGAAGTGCTTACCGCTACCTGGTCTTCCTCTGACGGTGCTGCACGCTGTGCTGTGAACTGCACACAGTGTTAAGACGTAGGCGCTCTCTGTGACCTCATGACGTCAGGTCACAGCACTGCAGGAAGAGTGCTTGATTTCAGGAATGGCGGTGGCATCCGGAACAGGAGAGGTGAGTTGATTTTTTTTTCTGTCTGATTAACATTGGGAGTGTGATCTGAAGTCTGATTAGGGCTCTGAGCTGAGGTCTGATTAACAAAGGGGGTCTGAGCTGAGGTCTGCTGAAAAATATTTTTTTCTTATTTTTCTCTTCTTCTCTTCTAAAAGCTAGGTGCATCTTTATACGGTAGTACAAATAATACAGTAACTTAACCTAAACAGTTCCAAATGAAAACCGGTTTTGTTGCCCATAGTAAACAACCAGATTCCACCTTTAGTTTTTCAGTGCTCCTTTTGAAAATCAAAATATCAATATGATTGGTTGCTATGGGCAACTACGCCAGTGCTCATTTGCACGCCGGGTGCGCTATACACGGGCACCGGCCGTGTGCAGTCCACATCACGGATCGCGGACCCATTCACTTCAATGGGTCCGCAATCCGGGAGATGCGGGACGGAGGCACGGATCAGTGTTTCTGGCCGTGCCTCCACACCGCAAAAAAGTAGCGCATGCACTACTTTTTTGCGGTACGGACCGTTGGATGCGGATCGCGGACCTTGTTCAAATGAATGGGTCCGCGATCCGCATGTGGCGGCCCCACTGTCAGTGCCCATTGCAAATTGCGGTCCACAGCACGGGCACTGAATGCACACGTTCGCGTGCATGAGCCCTTAGGCTAATTTAACACCTGTGGCATGTAGTCCAACAGCCTGATGGAATTCTCCGGATCCGGTACTGCTTGATACATCCGTAATGCCGTTTTTTTAAGAATATAAAAAACATCAGGTATGACTGTGGAAGATTTTCTTTGCTCTCAGGAAATGAAGGATTTCATTACGTCACATAGGATATTGTTTCTCCTCCAGTAAGGTTAGAGAGTTCACAGCCTACATGGTAAGACACATGCAGGACTGATGTGAGTAATGAAGTTATGTGATGAAATTTAATGTACGTGACTTGTCTCATCCAGGTTTATTTGCACACACACTTTTTGCAAAGCACATCACATTTTACGTGCAGTATGCCGATTACAATATATTGCAACCAGACTTCTAAAACTTTAGGCCCCATTCACACAACAGCAAACAGCGGATCCGTGAAGCACAGACACTGACTGTGTGCACCCTGCATCACAGTGCGGACCCATTGACTTCAATGAGTATGCAATACACATGTCGCAGACAAAGATGGGGCATATCCGCAGGGCATTGAAGTCAATGGGCAGAAGCCATTGAAGTCAATGAGTCCACACTGCGATGTGGGGTGCATATGGCCAGTGTCCGTGTTTTGCAGATCCGCAGTTTTCAAAACGGACATGGGGCCTTACTCCTTATTTTCCTACCCATTCAGTTATTTTATGTCAAAACAGGAGTTGTCTGCAGGTGTTGTACCATTTCTTCTGGATAGAATATTATACACTAAATGTTTATTAGAAAGGCTATGCCACATCCAGCAATCTGGGCAGTGACCTGAGTAAAGACATCCCTGACAAAATAAGCCAACCACCAGTCTTGCGGCAGCTCTCCTTATTCAGAACCCATGCATGCTTGGCCAAGCTGAGCGTGCATGTCTATAGGGGGTCAGGAGACACAGCTGTCAGACAAATGACAGCTGTCTAATACGTATGGCCAACAACAGTGGTGGGTATACCCCACAAAAAATGTCAGTGTCTCAATAGCTTGTCATGTGGCCTTCAGCATCAATTACAGCTTTACAATGACATCTCATGCTGTTCACAAGTCAACTTATCGTCTGCTGAGGCATGGCATCCCACTCTTCTTGAAGGGTGGCCCTCAGGTCAGTGAGGTTTTGGGGTATATAGTTACGAGCCTCTACACAGTAACTCAGCTGATCCCATAGGTTTTCAATAGGATTCAGGTCTGGAGAAAGTGCAGGCCACTCCATTTGAGGTACCCCAATCTCCAGCAGCCGTTCCCTAATGATGTGACCTCAATGAGCTGCCACATTGTTGTCCATGAAGATGAAATTAGGCCTGTGTTGTTCATGCAGAGGCACAATGACTGGATTAATGATGCTATTCAAGTAGTATTGGCTTGTCACTGTACCATTCACAAAATGTAGGGCAGTTCTGTATTGACTAGACACACCTGCCCACACTGTAACATCACCACACCTGGTGACAACAGTGACTGATGCATAGCGCTCTCCTTGACGTCTCCAACATCGTTGACGGCCATCATTTCTGTTCAAAGTGAATCAACTTTAATCAGTGAACAGCGCTGAGGCCCACTGGTCCCTCATCCAGCATAGATGCTCCCTGGCCCATGCAAGACAATGACGCCTGTGGTCAGGTACCCTTGCGGGTCGTCTAGCATGCAGACCGCAGTGATGTAAACAGTTTTGAATTGTTTGACGTGACACTTGGGTGCCTCTCACCTCCCTTAAATGTGCCTGGAGTTGTGTGTCATTCATCATCTTGTTCCGCAGGGACAAGTTCATCTTGTTCACAATGAAGCAGTCATCAGTGTGGGATGTGGCCAAAGGACGTCCACTTCTATACCTTGCTGTAACTCTTCTAGTCTCTCTGTATGTCTGTTGCAACCTGCTGATGACATTCTGTGACACTCTAAGCGCAGTGGCCACTTCTGTCTGAGAACATCCTGCTTGAAGCCTCGCAATGACGAGGTACTGTTGATCAATTGTTAGGTGTTGTCTTGGTCTCATGATGTCAAAATGTGAACAGCATGATGTGGAGGACTGTTTAAATACCAATTCTAATTGAACCAGGAAATTTATTAGGCGATTCATGGATCAAACACCTGTTGTGAATTTTACCGTTAAGCTCCTTGTTAGAGAAAAGCAAGTTGTGCAAAAAATACTGAACAGTTGGACATGTACTTTCAAAAGTTTAGAGACGGCCACATTAAGTTCACTTGTAAAGGTTAGAGTGCATTTTAGGTTCATCCTGAAATTTCACCCACAAACCAAATATCCCTAACTTTTTGTGAGTTGTGATTAACACAGCTTGCTTAGGATATTATCTTGCTTGCACAGCTCTAGCCGATGCCACTGTTGGTTTTAAACCCCTCTAAAGGTGCCCATCCACCTTCAAGAGTTGTCAGCTAAATGCTTATTCAACAGCAGCTATCTCAGAGTAGAGTCGGGAGCTCCCCATACACATTTGATTGCCAGCCGGTCCCACTGAAAATGTATTGCTACATGGAAGTAATGCCACTATATTTTCCATTAAAAAATCTTTGACCAATCGTATGTTCATATACTATCAGTTTTATGAACTGACTACATACAAAATAATACAAGAGCAGGTCACTGTGATCATCTGCCACAAGTGAAACCTCACACATAAATTCTAATTCTATTGCCCAGAGGAAAAGGTTAATCCCCTGTTCAAATATTACTGACACATTTTCTTCACACACTCTTCACACATTATGTGATATATTTCACTATTTATTCTTAAACTGGGGTCAAGAAATGAAACAATTGAAATGACCTGTCCCCTCCTGAGATTGAAGAGGACTCTGCTGTGCTTTCAATGAATGTAAAGCCACATAATCATTTCGTAAATGATCCGAAACTTTTACTTTCTGCATCATTAGAAAAGGAAGAAAAATCAGAAAATAGAACAGATGTTGCAAAAAGCAGCTATAGAATCTGGGTTTCATTAAAGGTTTTGTTTTTTTGTTTGCATCAACTTCCTTTAACCCTTTCAATGCCAAGGGTATTTTAATATTTTGCAACTTTGGTAGCCAGGACAATTTTCACAGTTCTGAAATGTGCAAATAAAACCTAAATTACAAAATACAAAAATCACACTAACCCCATTCCCCTATACCAATATATTTTCTGAAAGTAGACACCCGGCACATTGTTAAAAACCACTTTATGCAACTTTGTGTCAAAGAGTAACTTTTACATAGAAGTTGATATTAGTGGCTAAAAGTGTAACCCAGGCAGAAAGTTATCTGCACCACAACTCCTAAAAATAAAAGTTCAACATGCATAGAGTTCATACATGCAACTTAAGCCTAAATTTACGTGCCCATATCTTTCTAAAATCACCAGACCAAAGACCAAGAATCTAGTTTTGAGATGGAAATGTTAAAGTAGCAACCTATAAAATATAAGGATTACAGTCCTTGAAAAGCATGTGCCCTCCCAAAACCTGTAAATTTCCTGAAAGCAGACAACTTGTTATAAATTTTTTTCAGCACTAGGCCACGCCCTAACTCCGCCCACTATAAACTAATCTCACCCAGTCCCCTTACTGCACGGGGATAATAAACACAGTGATGTCAGAGATAATAAACACAGTGATGTCACCGTACAGGGGATAATAAACATACAGTGATCGTCACTTACAGGATAATAGACAATAATCCGTAACACATGCTGTAAATGTACCGTAATACATCCGTACCCCATGTAAACACAGTGATGTCAGAGATAATAAACATAGTGATGTCACCGTACAGGGATAATAAACACACCGTGATAATAAACAAAGTGATGTCACCGTACAGAGATGATAAACACAGCGTATGACCGTACAGGGATAATAAACACAGTGATGTCAGAGATAATAAACACAGTGATGTCACCGTATAGGGATAATAAACACAGTGATGTCACAGTACAGGGATAATAAACACAGTGATGTCAACAGGGATAATAAACACAGCGTCATGTCACTGTACAGGGATAATAAACACAGTAGTACAGGGATAATAACACAGTGATGTCACCGTACAGGGATAATAAACACAGTGATGTTACCGTACAGGGATAATAAACACAGTGATGTCACCGTCAGTGTTCCCGGGCGCGCAGCTTACTTTGTGCCTCCGCTCACGGCCTGTCCTGGCCCGCTCACTGCCGCAGCCTGGACTTTGTTGTGTATGCCTGTTCCGATAGGGAAGCCCTGCTGTGGTGGGATCGGAACAGGCATACACCATACTTCCCTTAACGTCCTAACGTTAGCTCGTCAGGACGTTCCTGTGCGGCGCTCCCAGCAGGCCCCGCCTCCTCCTCATGCCGCGATTCTGGACATGGAGAATCTGTGCAGCGCGGCAACAGGAAAAGGAAGAAGAGAGAACAAGGCCCCAGCCCCCTCCAAAGTGTGGAAGTGGCGTCTCAGATCCCCAAGGGCAAAGTAACTGTAAGTATTCATGTGTGTATGTGTGTGAGTATACTCTATGCAGCACAATACATATACCGTATACCTCACACTGTGTATATACTGTATATTGCTACAGCATGGCACAGGGATATATTGTCCGGCATGTGTAACCGCCATGCATTTGCTGACAGTATACATTATAATCCTACCATACAATGTACTGTATAAGCCGTACACCATGCTGTATAATATACAGTATAATCTATACACAATGCTGTATAATGTACCCCATTCTGTATAATATACAGTATAACCCATTGCTGTATAATATACAGTATAATCCATACACCATGCTGTATAATATACATGCTGTATATAATACTGTACACCATGCTGTATAAGTATAATACATGTACAGTATAATCTATACACCATGCTGTATCCGTACCCCATGCTGTATACAGTATAATCCATACCACCATGCTGCTGTTATAATATACAGTATAATCCGTACACCATGCTACAGTATAATCTGTACACCATGCTGTACAATGTACATTATATTCCATAAACCATGCCGTATAATACAGTATAATCCATAACCCATGCCGTACAATATACAGTACACCTACACTGTGGGGTTTATGCTATATATTGTATGGCATGGTTTATGAACTATACTGTATATTATACAGCATGGTGTATGGATTATAATGTATATTTAGGACATGGTGTATGGATTATACTGTATATTATACAGCATGGTGTATGAATTATACTGTATATTATACAGCATGGTGTATATATGTATATATTTTACAGCATGGTGTATGGATTATACTGTATATTATACAGCATGGTGTATGGATTATACTGTATATTATTCAGCATGGTGTACGGATTATACTGTATATTATACAGCATGGTGTACGGATTATACTGTATATTATACAGCATGGTGTATGAATTATACTGTATATTATACAGCACGGTGTACGGATTATATTGTATATTATACAGCATGGTGTATGGATTATACTGTATATTATACAGCATGGTGTATGGATTATACTGTATATTATACAGCATGGTGTATGGATTATACTGTATATTATACGGCATGGTACAGGGATTATAGTGTATATTATACGGCATGGTGTATGGAATATAATGTGCATCGCACAGCATGGTATACGGATTATACTGTATATTATACAGCATGGTGTACGGATTATACTGTATATTATATAGCATGGTGTATGCATTATACTGTATATTATACGGCATGGTACAAGGATTATACTATATATTATACGGCATGGTACAGGGATTATACTGTATATTACACAGCATGGTGTATGGATTATACTGTATTATACGAGATGGTGCAGGGGTTACACTGTATATCTTTGATGTGATAATTATCTTAGGTTTTCCTATCGCCCACCTTTGATGGTGCTGTGCCCAGCTCTGAGCCGATCCCGCTCAGCAGCTGCCCAGGCTTAGAGGGAACACTGGTACAGGGATAATAAACACAGTGATGTCACCGTACAGGGATAATAAACACAAGTGATGTCACCGTACAGAGATAATAAACACAAGTGATGTCACCATACAGGGATAATAAACACAGTGATGTCACAGTACAGGGATAATAAACACAGTGATGTCACAGTACAGGGATGATAAACACAGTGATGTCACAGTACAGGATAATAAACACAGTGACGTCACAGTCCAGAGATAATAAACACAACGATGTCACAGTACAGGGATAATAAACAAAGTGCTGTCACAGTCCAGAGATAATAAACACAGTGATGTCACAGTCCAGAGATAATAAACACAGTGATGTCACAGTACAGGGATAATAAACACAGTGATGTCACAGTACAGGATAATAAACACAGTGATGTCACAGTCCAGAGATAATAAACACAATGATGTCACAGTACAGGGATAATAAACACAGGGATGTCACAGTACAGAGATAATACACCCCTTTCTGCCCCTCATAGAAAGAAAAAAAAAACAAAACCTTACCCTCTTAGTGGCAGCAGCATCACCAGCTGGACATCAGCTTCTTTTGTCTGGAGGGGGCGGGGCCAATGCTGACTGACGGCCGGCCCCGCCCCCACCTAGACAAGAGGTACAGAATGCATCAGGAGGTACGGAGAGCTGCAAGGGGGACGGGAGGGAGGATGGAAGAAGCAGGCAGTCCATTCCGGCTGTCTGCTTCTTCATGTAACAGACAACTGTCTCTGCGTCCTATGTGAACCTTCAGGTAACTTTGTGACAAACAGGAATTATTAAAAAAAAGCATCAAAACTAGCATTTGCACTTAAAACGCACATCCAAGCAGAGGTTTACACACACAAACAATGTAAATGTAATACATTGAATTATTTAGATCTCATATGTACCAAACCATATACATCAACAAGAGCTTGTGGTCTTAAAAACACTGGACAAAGGTATTACAATATATGGTCAAACTCTATGTTTTCTGAGCGTGCAAAGCATGCTGTATATAAAAATCTAACCTAATAATTAATACACACAACAACCTTCATGCAACTTTGCAGAAAATAGTTATTAGCAACAATTGGACAAAAATTCAAAATTGTGTCTAATATGCGTACTCTAGCAGACACCAGACAAAATATAGTCTGAATAAACTGTAAGATGTGAAGAGGTCATAGATGCCACACGTCTATACTCAATGCTACATGTGTTAAAGAAATGCAAAAACTGCATTTATGCACCAACCAACATTTGCATGCAAGTACTTGGAATTATATAGTATAATTTCCATCCTCCTATACCAGTGGTGGCGAACCTATAAAGCAGGGTGTACTATGAACGGCACAGGCAGTACACTGAATGTAGGCAGGCTATTATAGCTAAATGATAAAGTACATGGAAGATATACTATATTGGACAGTACTAGAGATGAGCGAGTAGTGAAATATTCGAAAGTTCGAAATTCGATTCGAATAGACCGCGATATCGACTATTCGACCGAATATCGAATACCATTAAAGTCTATGGGAAAAAAAGCTCGCCACTTGGAAATCTCAATTCGACCACTTGGAGGTCACCAAGTCCACCCTGAAACCTCAGAAAAGGATGCCAACACTGCTGGAATGCAACTGGGACAGCAGGGGAAGCATGTCTGGGTGCATATAACGCGCCCAAGTCGCACTATTACGCCACTATCACAGCCTCTCAACAATACACTCCAAAGACAATGTAACCTCTCTGTAAAGTGAGACCATACAAAGAAACCTTCTTTCCTCTACATTGCCATGGACCCCAAGCCAAACTAGACAAAAAA
>ONZH01021021.1:0-107855 GCA_900303285.1 Rhinella marina | reverse complement strand
ATGCAACCCATTATCTTATTGGCCTTGGCAGCAGCTGCCTGACACTGATTTGTACAGCCTAGTTTGCTGTTCACTAAAATTCCTAGGTCCTTTTCCATGTCACTGTTACCCAGTGTTTTACCATTTAGTATGTACTGGTGACTTGCATTATTACTTCCCATGTGCATAACCTTACATTTGTCAGTGTTAAAGGGATTCTGTCAGCAGGATATTGGGTATAGAGATAATTACATCTCTATACCGGCCTTACTGCTATGATTGTAAACATGTAAGTGTATTTGTTATTATGGCAGTAGTTTACATAAAAAAGCGTTTTTATTAACATGTGAAATACCTAGATAAGGAGCCCAAGGGGAGGTCCTGCGAGGCGATGGAGCCCGGGCACGCCGCAGATTTCGGAGCCCAGCACCGCCCTCCAGCTAATTATGCACGCCCCTTTAGCGCTGCCGGTATAGAGATGTAATTATCTCTATACCCAATATCCTGCTGACAGAATCCCTTTAAACCTCATCTGCCACTTCTCTGCCCAAGCCTCCAATCTATCTAGATCCCTCTGTAGCAGTATACTGTCCTCTTCTGTGTTAATTACTTTACACAGTTTAGTGTCATCTGCAAAAATTGATATTTTAGTATGCAAGCCTTCTACAAGATTATTAAAGGGGTTGGCCACTTTGTTAGCACTTATTAAAACTGTAAAGAAAGCAGGCAGACAATAAACTTCCTCATATATCTTCTGCAGCAGATCTGCCTGGTTCCTTTGCTATTGGCAGCCACGCCCCCTCTGTGCTTCTCTCATAGCTCCCTGCCTCGTCCATGCCAGCACGTGCTCTAGTCCATGGAAGGAGTGTGCTGCTCCTGGGTCCTAAAGGCACCCTGCTTGTGTCAGAGAAGTTTCCTTCTGCTGTGACTTCAGTCCTGACTATACAGGCTGAAGGGGCTTAGCAGAGAAACTTGTTAGAAGCTGAAATAAAGAAATTTTGCAAGAGGAAGAGAGAATGAGGAGAATCTGTGATGTAACTCACTGACTGCAGTGATGTAGCAGAGCCAGAAAGGTGCTGTGGACAACAAAGTGTGAGCAATCCTAGTGTCTGTCCTGTCTATGACCACTCTGCAATGTGATCTTATCACAGACATGTTTATTCCAGCCAGACCAACAGGTCAGGAGCTTTAACCCCTTCTGAGCTGTCAGTATGGCTGAGGTCAGTGATATCAGCAGCAGTCACTGATGTCATCTGTAAATATGTGCCCTCTGCTTCCTGCACACTGTATATAGTGATATATGATGCCCCCAATACAGTGATGTGATCACCACTTTATACTGTATATAGTGATGTGTGACCCCCTGTATACAGTAATAGTTGACACCACCACCATACACTGTATATACTGATGTGTGACCCCCCACCACTGCATAGAGATCTGTGAACCCCTGTACAGTGACCCCTTTATACTGTATATACAGATGTGTGACCCCCCCTGTACATTATATATAGTGATTTGTGACCCCCTGTACATTATATATAGTGATGTGTGACCCCCTGTACTTTACATATAGTGACTTGTGACCCCCCTGTACATTATATATAGTGATGTGTGACCCCCCTGTACTTTATATATAGTGACATGTGACCCCCTGTACGTTATATATAGTAATGTGTGACCCCCTGTACTTTACACATAGTGACTTGTGACCCCCTGTACGTTATATATAGCTATTTGACTACACTCATTTTCCTTTTTCCCCCAGATGAAGGGTAGTCATATATTCATAGATGATTGATGGGCTGTTAGTTGGGAGCAGGTCGTATGATGATAGACAGGAGGCTCCTCTGTATGTCAGCAGATCGATTTGTGCAGTCCGTGCACCTAAACAGAAATCTGACAGCTCAGAGCTGCCATAGATTTCTGGCTTCATTTGAGTCAGAAAACTGGTGAAAATGAACATAAATTTGTTGGGGTGACTGGTCACGCCCGGTCTCTCCCATTGTCACGCCCTTTAAAAAAAAAAAGCTCAGTTAAAAATTTGCAAACACATAGAGGGAGATTTATTAAAACTCCTGTAAAGGAAAACTGGCTTAGTTGCCCATAGCAACCAATCAGATTCCACCTCATTTCCCAAAGGTGCTTTGAAAAATGAAAGGTGGAATCTGATTGGTTGCTATGGGCAACCAAGCCAGCTTTCCTTTACACCAGTTTTGATAAATCTGTCCCATAGTTTGCAACTTTTTAACACCACTTTTTAGGAACAAGGGAAATGATAACCTTACCCCCTCATTCTGTTTTTGGCTTACATCCAGTGGCACAACTAGAAATGACTGGGCCCCACAGCAAATTTATGAAAAGGGTAACACCCCCCTGCTTTACTGTTGGGACTGGGGCGTTCTTTATTATATATATTTATATTGCTATGTCTGTACAACAGTTATTCACTGATAACTGGGTTATTGATATTATCTAAGGGGCTCTTGTCTATATGGGAACACAGGTGGGCAGGGAGGTCATGTGACTTCTCCTCTAGACATGCTTGCTGCAGTGCATGCTGGGATTGTTACTTTCACTTTGCAGCTGCTCCTCCCACACAGCCTGTCTGAGGGAGCTCCTCCAGGGAAGTGTGTCATGGTGAACAGGTTAGATAAATGACGTACAGCCAGTACATGTCACCTGAGAAATACTTCATAGTGGTGGCTATTGTCTGGGGGAATTTTGGATTTTTGACACTTAGGGTGGCCAACCCCTTTAATAAATATATTGAAGAGAATAGAGCCCAATACTGACCCCTGTGGTACCCCACTAGTAACGGTGACCCAATCTGAGTATGTGCCGTTAATAACCACCCTCTGTTTTCTATCACTGAGCCAGTTACTTACCCACATACAGACATTTTCTCCCAGGCCAAGCATTCTCATTTTATATAGTGCTCTTTTATGTGGTACAGTGTCAAATGCTTTGGAGAAGTCCAGATATACGACATCCATTCATTCGCCACAGTCAAGTCTAGAACTTACCTCCTTATAGAAACTGATTAAATTAGTTTAATATGACCGATCCCTCATGAAGCCATGCTGATATGGAGTTATTTGCTTATTTTCATTGAGGTACTCGAAGATAGCATCTCTTAGAAAGCCTTCACCACCCTGCTTCTATCGCGGGGTTATTCCTTAAAGGGGTTGTCCGAGTTATTTTTTTGTTCTTTATATGTTTATAACTTGTCAGGTATAACAACTTTCCCATATACTTTATGTTTCTAAAGCTGCTGGTTTCTCAGAGTTGACTGAGGATCACATGACCTGTGATGTCACCTTATCTCCCTGGTCTGTGATGTTTCGTGTACAAGCCTCAGAGTTCAGATAACAGTCTGTACACCAGACGTCACTGGCCACGCCCCCTTTCTTTGCCTGGCTCCTGCTATCTGCTCTCTCCCTGGATTCCTTCAGATAAAACATTAACCCCTTCAGCCAGAACACACTGAGGGCTCAAGGCTTTATAACAAATAGTAGCTGCAGCAGTGAGAGGAGACAAATGCTGGGCAAGGAGCTATAGAGGAATTGTACAAGAACAGGTAGGGAGAATTTCCTGTGTGTATCAGCAGTGTCATTGTACAGCTGGGACTTGTAGTCCTACACAAACAACATGCTGCTGAGTATCCCAGCAGGCAGACATGAACTCACAGCACTTATATTCACTGCCTTTGCAGAGAAGGGGGGAGGGGGAGGGGCAGAGATTGTTATTACTGCATGTAAACAAAGGCCAGAAGAGAACCAGGGAAATGAGGAAATATAGATTTTTTTTTTGCCTAAAACTTGCTGAACTTAGTTATATATTGCTACCCATCAGATTTACAGTGCTATATTTTTTTTCCATAACTTGGCCACCCCCATTAAGTATTACTCGTCCTTATAACCCCTCCCCTCTGCTGTGCCCAAGGATGAAGTAAACCACAATGCACTTCTAGATGAGTTCCTCTCGGACTGTCATTTACCCTCCCTTACTCCTGACGCACTGGCCCATCTAAATCAACCTGTCACAGTAGAGGAAATCAGTGATACCATCTCTGAACTACCCAAAGGAAAGTCTCCCGGTCCAGACGAACTCTCCTATGAGTATTTCAAGATATTTGGGGAAGTATTGTTTCCACATATGGTATCACTGTTTAATGTTTTTTTGCGTAGTGAAAAAATTCTGAATACCATGCTGGGCTCTTATGTAACGGTTATCCCCAAACCTGGGAAAGACCCTGCCGACTGTGCGAGCTACAGACCTATTAGTCTTTTGAACTCTGATTTGCAGATACAGTGACTTGCGAAAGTATTCGGCCCCCTGGAACTTTTCAACCTTTTGCCACATTTCAGGCTTCAAACAAAAAGATATAACATTTTAAATTTTTGGTGACGAATCAATAACAAGTGGGTCACAATTGTGAAGTGGAACGAAATTTATTGGATCATTTAAACTTTTTTTGTAATAATAAAACTGAAAAGTTGGGCGTGCAAAATTATTCGGCCCATTTACTTTCAGTTCAGAAAACTCACTCCAGAAGTTCATTGAGGATCTCTGAATGATCCAATGTTGTCCTAAATTACTGATGAAGATAAATATAATCCATAATCAAGTCTCCGTATAAATGCACCTGCTCTGTGATAGTCTCAGGGTTCTGTTTAAAGCACAGAGAGCATCATGAAGACCAAGGAACACACCAGGCAGGTCTGTGATACTGTTGTGGAGAAGTTTAAAGCCGGATTTGGATACCAAAAGATTTCCCAAGCTTTAAACATCCCAAGGAGCACTGTGCAAGCGATCATATTGAAATGGAAGGAGTATCAGACCACTGCAAATCTACCAAGACCCGGCCGTCCCTCTAAACTTTCGTCTCAGACAAGGAGAAGACTGATCAGAGATGCAGCGAAGAGGCCCATGATCACTCTGGATGAACTGCTGAGATATACAGCTGAAGAGGGAGAGTCTGTCCATAGGACAACAATCAGTTGAACACTTCACAAATCTGGCCTTTATGGAAGAGTGGCAAGAAGAAAGCCATTTCTCAAAGATATCCATAAAAAGTCTTGTTTACAGTTTGCCACAAGCCACCTGGGAGACACACCAAACATGTGGACGAAGGTGCTCTGGTCAGATGAAACCAAAATCGAAATTTTTGGAATCAATGCAAAACGATATGTTTGGCGTAAAAGCAACACAGCTCATCACCCTGAACAAACCATCCTCACTGTCAAACATGGTGGTGGCAGCATCATGGTTTGGGTCTGCTTTTCATCAGCAGGGACAGCGAAGATGGTTAAAATTGATGGGAAGATGGATGGAGCCAAATACAGGACCATTCTGGATGAAAACCTGTTGGAGTCTGCAAAAGACCTAGGACGGAGATTTATCTTCCAACAAGACAAGGATCCCAAATATAAAGCAAAATCTACAATGGAATGGTTGAAAAATAAACGTATCCAGGTCTTAGAATGGCCAAGTCAAAGTCCAGACCTGAATCCAATTGAGAATATGTGGAAAGAGCTGAAAACTGCTGTTCACAAACGCTCTCCATCCAACCTTAAAGAGCTCGAGCTGTTTTGCAAGCAAGAATGGGCAAGAATTTCAGTCTCTAGATGTGCAAAACTGATAGAGACATACCCCAAGCGACTTGCAGCTGTAATCGCAGCAAGAGGTGGCGCAACAAAGTATTAATGCAAGGGGGACGAATAATTTTGCATGCCCCACTTTTCAGTTTTATTATTACAAAGCAAGTTGAAATGATCCAATAAATTTTGTTCCACTTTACAATTCTGACCCACTTGTTGTTGATTCTTCACCAAAAATTTAAAATGATATATCTTTTTGTTTGAAGCCTGAAATGTGGCAAAAGGTTGAAAAGTTCCAGGGGGCCGAATACTTTCACAAGGCACTGTATTTACTAAAATACTAGCAAACCGACTGAATCTTTGGCTTCATCATTTGATTCACAAGGATCAGGTTGGATTCGTAAGCTTCTGCCAGGTGGGAGATAACACTAGGAGAGCTATTGACCTGGTAGATGTAGCTTGCAGGGGGGGAGTGGAGGCCCTATTGCTCAGTTTGGACGCCGAAAAGTCTTTTGACCGTCTGAATTGGGACTTTGTTGCAAACACTGCATCACTTTGGCTTTCGAGGCCCTTTTCTGACTGCCTTACGAGGTCTCTAATCCTCCCCCACGGCAATAGTTAGATTACCCCATGCTCACTCCACATCCCTCTCGATTTATAACGGGAAGAGGCCGGGTTTCCCTCCTTTATGTACTCAGCATAGAGCCCCTAGCGGCGCTCATACGTAACACACCAGACGTTCAGGGTATTCCAGTTACAGACAAAACATTTTCAGTTTCTCTTTTTGCAGATGACGTGTTACTCACCCTGACAAATCCTTTTATTTCTTTAGCAAACCTCCGTGCAGTTCTTGACAGGTATAGTGGGCTGTCAGGTTATAAGCTAAACGCCTCTAAATCTGAAGCTTTGCCAATTTATATTGACCCAGACAGACTTCTCCTTCTTCAGAGGAAGTTTAATTATACTTGGCGAACCCACTCCATAAAATAGCTGAGAATCCACCTTACCCCACACTACTCTACATTATATAAAGCAAACTTTCCACCGTTGATAGCGGAGATGAATTCTCTCCTCGCAAAGTGGAAGTCACTCCCGATCTCACTTCTTGGCCGTTTTGCGGCCATAAAGATGTCTATTTTCCCCAAATTCCTGTACCTGTTTGAGACCCTTCCTGTGAAGGTGTCGGCCGCAGTCCTTCGCTCCATTCAATCAGCCTTTACTAAGTTTGTTTGGAACTACAAACACCATAGGTTTTCTGCTCAAATTTTGATGGCTCCCTTCATGAGTGAAGGATTAGCCCTCCCAAATATTTCTAATTACTATCTGGCTGCACATCTTCGGCAGATTACCTCTTGCTCTACATTCCATTCGTACAATCGGTGGACTGAGATCGAAAGGCTGTGGCTAGCGCCGACACACCTGGGTACTCTAATATGGGGCCCCCCTGCCCCTATTCCCTCTTCTAAACTGCTCAGCCCAATGGGGTTTACTAGGGAGATTTGGTATATGACCAGAATAAAATACAACCTAGCTACACTTCAATCTCTTCTTTCTTTATTTCTCTTCACTCCTCAACTACCAGGCAGTTGTGAGGCGGAAATGGTGAAACCATGGTTGGCTGTGGGGTTGTACCATCTTGTCGACCTGAAGGATCGGCTCTCAGGGAGAATACTCCACTATTGTAAAAGTACCCTGGGATCTGCGACAGTCCCCTCTCTTCCCCATTTGAGCGTCTCTGTACCCAAAACCCTTCATCCATAGGTCTTATCTCTGACATTCACCAGATCTTGTTTTGTCCTCCGATTTCCCTGCGGGATTTACACATTCAAATATGCTTAAATGGGAAGACTGGCTTCAAGGGGAGCTCCTCCTGGAGACCTGGCAGGTCATTTGGAGAAGGGCACATATTAGCTCTTCCTCCATAACATGTAAAGAGAATCAGCTAAAAATCTTAATGTTCTGGTGCCATACGCCTGCTGTACTGCACGCTATGAATCCTGAGGTACTGGATCTCTGTTGGAGGTGCTCCCTTCCGCATGCCTCTTTATTCCACATTTTCTGGTCATGCCCGGTCTTGACGCCATTTTGGAGACGAGTGAGACACTTGATACAGGTCATTTTGGATATATCACTTCCCAGTAATCCGTCCCTTTTAATTCTCAATGTAGTCCCACCCACGTTGAAGGGTCCCGGTGCCAGGCTGCTGCTCCACATACTGACCGCAGCAAAGTGTTTGATTGCCCTGTTCTGGAAGCGAGCCACCCCACCTACGACTTTAGACCTCTGTGCTTGGATACAGGAGATCAGGGCTCTGGAACACTCGGTTGCCCTCCAATGTAATACGGTGGCCACATTCTCGAGATGTTGGCATCTTTGGGACATTGACAACACACACATAATTTAATGGACACAGAGAGACACAATGTTTATTTTTTATTTTCTTTATTATTATATGTCAAGTACATTGACTTTTACAAATGTAGAATTGTTCTATTACTTACACCTTGTTAGTGAGTTGCATATTGTTAAAAAAAAATGTAATAAAGTATAAATGGGAAAAAGAAAAGATAATGGGTTGCATCAAAAGGGGCATAGATGCCCGTGATGAGAACATAGTCCTGCCACTTTACAAATCACTAGTCAGACCACACATGGAGTACTGTGTACAGTTCTGGGCTCCTGTGAACAGGAGAGGGGTCAGAGGAGGGCAACTAAAGTAATAACTGAAATGGGTGGACTACAGTACCCAGAAAGATTATCAAAATTAGGGTTTTTCACTTTAGAAAAAAGACGACTGAGGGGAGATCTAATAACTATGTATATATACAGGGTGGGCCATTTATATGGATACACCTAAATAAAATGGGAATGGTTGGTGATATTAACTTCCTGTTTGTGGCACATTAGTATATGGGAGGGGGAAAACTTTTCAAGATGGGTGGTGACCATGGCGGCAATTTTGAAGTCAGCCATTTTGGATCCAACTTTAGTTTTTTCAATGGGAAGAGGGTCATGTGACACATCAAACTTATTGAGAATTTCACAAGAAAAACAATGGTGTGCTTGGTTTTAACGTAGCTTTATTCTTTCATGAGTTATTTACAAGTTTCTGACCACTTATAAAATGTGTTCAAAGTGCTGCCCATTGTGTTGGATTGTCAATGCAACCCTCTTCTCCCACTCTTCACACACTGATAGCAACACCGCAGAAGAAATGCTAGCACAGGCTTGCAGTATCTGTAGTTTCAGGTGCTGCACATCTCGTATCTTTACAGCATAGACAATTGCCTTCAGATGACCCCAAAGATAAAAGTCTAAGGGGGTTCAGATCGGGAGACCTTGGGGGCCATTCAACTGGCCCACGATGACCAATCCACTTTCCAGGAAACTGTTCATCTAGGGATGCTCGGACCTGACACCCATAATGTGGCGGTGCACCATCTTGCTGGAAAAACTCAGGGAACGTGCCAGCTTCAGTGCATAAAGAGGGAAACACTTTATGCTCCCGATCTGACTCCCCCGATCTGAAGGCAATTGTCTATGCTGTGAAGATACGAGATGTGCAGCACCTAAAACTACGGATACTGGAAGCCTGTGCTAGCATTTCATCTGCGGTGTTGCTATCAGTGTGTGAAGAGTGGGAGAAGAGGGTTGCATTGACAATCCAACACAATGGGCAGCACTTTGAACACATTTTATAAGTGGTCAGAAACTTGTAAATAACTCATGAAAGAATAAAGCTACGTTAAAACCAAGCGCACCATTGTTTTTCTTGTGAAATTCTCAATAAGTTTGATGCGTCACATGACCCTCTTCCCATTGAAAAAACTAAAGTTGGATTCAAAATTGCCGCCATGGTCACCACCCATCTTGAAAAGTTTACCCCCTCCCATATATTTATGTGCCACAAACAGGAAGTTAATATCACCAACCATTCCCATTTTATTAAGGTGTATCCATATAAATGGCCCACCCTGTATATCGGGTCAGTACTGAGATCTCTCCCATAATCTATTTATCCCCAGGACTGTTACTGTGACGAGGGGACATCCTCTGCGTCTGGAGGAAAGAAGGTTTGTACACAAACATAGAAGAGGATTCTTTACGGTAAGAGCAGTAAGACTATGGAACTACCTACCTGAGGAGGTGGTGATGGTAAGTTCACTAAAAGAGTTCAAGAGGGGCCTGGATGTATTTCTGGAGTGTAATAATATTACAGGCTATAGCTACTAGAGATGGGTTGTTGATCCAGGGATAACTAATTTTGATTGCCTGATTGGAGTCGAGAAGGATTTTTTCCCCGTAAAGTGAGAAAAATTGGCTTCTATCTCTAAGGCCTTGTTCACACATCAGTTATTTGATCAGTTATTTCCATCAGTTTTTGTCAGCCAAAACAAAGAGTGCAGGCTACACATTGATAAGGTATAATGAAAAGATCTGCAACTGTTCTGTGTTTTTGACCCACACCTTGTTTTGGCTCACAATAACTGATGGAAATAACTGATCAAAAAACTGACGTGTGAACAAAGCCTAAGGGGTTTGTTTGCCTTCCTCTAGATCATCTTGCAGAATAACAGCCTTATAGACTATGTTACTAAAACACGTCTGGCAGTCATTCATGATTAGACTTTCTACCAGATTATTATATGTGCATCAGTAATGCAAAGGACCACATGTAAAAACATCTTACAAGCACACCAGGAGGAAAGTATTTACTTGATCCTGCAGCTCATTGTGACATTCCAGTGAGAGCGCTTGGCAACGTGGAAGCTTTAAAGAGGACCTTTCACCACTCCTGACATGCCTGTTTCAATACATTCCTCATGTAATAAAAAATTCTGCAGCCTCTATTCTTATGACTCTATGTTGTGCCATTTCTTTATTAACCCTTTCAGTACCGAGCCACTTTTCACCTTAAATTTTGGGAGGCTTACCTAATGGAAACCACTAATAAATGACCCCATTTTAGAAACTACACCCCTCAAATTATGAAAACTGATGTTACAAACTTTATTAACCCTTGAGGTATTCCACAAGAATTAAAGGAAAATGATTTCAAAATTTAAATTTTTTTGGTAGATTATTCACGTTAATAATTTTTTTCTTGCAACACAGCAAGAGTTAACAGCAAAATAAACTTCAATATACATTACTCTGATTCTGCAGTTTACAGAAATACCCCATATGTGTTGGTAAACGTCTCTATGGGTTTGTGGCAGTGGTCAGAAGGAAAGGAGCGCCATATGGATTTTGGAGGCAGATTTTGCTAGAATGGTTTTTAGACACCATTTTGTAATTGAGAGACCCTGACGTACCCCTGCAGTGGAAACGCTCAAAAAGTGACCCCATTTTGGAAACTACACCCTTCAAAGAATATATTAAGTGGGGTACTGACCACTTTGACCCCCTTTTACGGAATTTACAGAATTTGGAAACACTTGGCTGTGAAAATGAAAAGTTTCATTTCTTCCAATAAAATGTTGCTTTAGCCCCAAATTTTTCATTTTCACAAGGTGTAACAGGAGAAAAGCACCCCATAATTTGTTACCCATTTTCTCCTGAATACAGCAACACCCCATATGTGATGGTAAACTGATGTGGGGGCACATGGCAGAACTCAGAACAGAAGAAGTGCCATATGGATTTTACAGCACAGATTTTGATGGATTGGTTTGCAGGAGCCATTGATTTTTATTTTTTTTGAGTTATTGTCTTATGTGGGGGCTCATTTTTTGCGGGATGAGGTGAAGTTTTCATTGGTACCATTTTGGGGTACATAAGACTTTTTGATCACCTGATATTACACTTTTTGTGAGTCAAGGTGAAACATTGTTTTTTTTATTTTTTTTTACAGCATTCACCCGAAGGGGCAAATCATGTGATATTTTTATAGAGCAGGTTGTTACGGACGCGTTGATACCCAGTATGTCTAACATTTTCATTTTTGTTACGTTTTACACATTAGATACATTTTTGAACAGAATGAAATCTTTTTTTGTGTTGCCATTTTCTGAGAGCCATATTGTTTTTATTTTTCGGGCGATTGTCTCAGGTAGGGTCTAATTTTTTGCGGGACGAGATGATGGTTTGATTGATACCATTTTGGGGTAAATACGCCTTTTTGATCGCCTGCTATTACACTTTTTGTGAGGCAAGAGAAAAAAAATGGCTGTTTTGGCATAGTTTTTTAAAAAAAATTTTTTTACAGCATTCACCTGGGAGGCCATCTCATGTAATATTTTTATAGAGCAGGCTGTTACGGACGCGGTGATACTTAATATGTCTAACATTTTATATTTCTTAAAGGGAACCTGTCATCAACTTTATGCTACCCATACTAACGGCAGCATAAAGTAGAGACAGGTGAGTTGATTTCAGACATCTGTCATTTCTAAGTTGAAAGTAAGTGGTTGCCGAGAACCAACATCACAATCATTGCAGACTGGGCCTGGAAAAGAGTCATGGCTAGCTGAGAAGAGTCATGGTTATTCATGAATTCCTGCTCTCCCTGCCCACCTGCTGATGACTGACTGACTTCTACCTAGTTTTCTCCCTTTCTGTCTAGGAGAAAACTGTCAATCATCAGCAGATGGGCGGGAGAGCAGGAGATTAGGAATAACCATGACTCTTCTCAGGTAGATTTGACTCTTTTCACGGCCTGTGCTGCGATGATTATGATGTTGGTTCTTGGCAACCGCTTACATTTAGCTCATGAGTGACACACCACTGAAATCAACATTGCTGTCCCTATTTTATGCTGCCCTCAGTTAGGTCACCATAAATTTGATGACAGGTTCCTTTTAAGTTTTACACATTAGATGCATTTTTGAACAGAATAAAATCTTTTTTTGTGTTGCCATTTTCTGAGAGCCATATTGCTTTTATGTTTTGGGCGATTGTCTCAGATAGGGTATAATTTTTTGTGGGACGAGATGACGATTTGATTGGTACCATTTTGGGGTAAATACGCCTTTTTGATCGCCCGCTATTACACTTTTTGTGAGGCAAGAGGGAAAAAATGGCTGTTTTGACATGGTTTTTAAAAATTCTTTTTTATAGCATTCACCTGGGAGTCCATCTCATGGAATATTTTTATAGAGCAGGTTGTTACGGACGTGGCGATACCCAATATGTCTAACATTTTTATTTTTGTTAAGTTTTACACATTAGATGCATTATAAAATATTTTTTTTTTGTGTTGCCATTTTCTGAGAGCCATATGTTTTTTTATTTTTTTGGGCGATTGTCTCAGGTAGGGTCTCATTTTTTGCGGGACGAGATGACGGTTTGATTGGTACCATTTTGGGATTAATACGTCTTTTTGATCGCTTGGTATTACACTTTTTGTGAGGCCAAGTGATCAGAAATTGGCTTTTTTTGCATTAGCGGGGTGTGTCATGTGATATTTTTATAGAGCCGGTCGATACGGACGCGGCAATACCTAATATGCCTGCTTTTCTTTTTTTCCTACTTTTTACAATTTTTTTTAACTTTATTTTGGGAAAAAGACGCTTTTTTTTTTACTTGAAATTTTTTTTGTTAAACTTTATTTTTTTAACTTTTTTTAATTTATTTTTTTGTCCCCTCCCAGTCTGGGAATTTAACTTTTGGGGGTCTGATCCCCTGCACAATGCATTACAATACTTCTGTATTGTAATGCATTGGCTGTAAGTGTATTACACAGTGTAATACACTTACAGCTTCCTGCTTGTGAGATCCAGGGGGCTGGATGTCACAGGCTTCCGTAGAAGGCAGCCCGATGCCTAAGGAAGGCATCGGGCTGCCTTCCCTGCCATCGGGTCCCCGTCACAGCAGCGTGGGGACCTGATGAGCTCTTCCTCCCAGCGCCGACAACGCACATGCCGCGGTCAGCGCTGACCGCGGCAGTGTGAGGGTTAATGCACCGGCATCTGTGTTTTCACAGATGCTAGTGCATAAAGCAGGGGTCTGGCTATCAGCCACTGCTGGACCCCTGCAGCTGATCGGGCGAGCGCAGCTCCTGCGCCCGCCTATCAGAGCGCCGTACACGTGTGTCCCGGCTTCCAGCGCCGTACATGTCCGGCACTGGGAGTGTAAGCGTTTAGAAGTTATGAATGAATTGCTAGCAGTCTGTAGTAAGGGTACAGAGGGGTGGTAACAAGTTGGAGGTGTGTACCTGCACATTCTGAAAATGTCAGCACTGATTGGATAGAGTGAGTCTGCAGGGACACACCCCTAACTGGTTACCTCCCCTCTGCACCCTTACTGCAGACTGCTAGCAATTCATTCATAACTTCTAGTAGATATAATAAGGGAATGGCACAACATAGAGCCATAAGAATAGATGCTACAGAATTGTTATGAAATGAGGAATGCATGAAGCTATTAAAACAGGCATGTCAGGAGCGGTGAAAGGTCCTCTTTAACAATAAGCCCAACTGTGCGCCTACTATTAGGGTACGACTATACATCCGTGCTGTGGTCGAGTACCACTGCAGTCGTTCAGACAGCAGCTGCCTCTGTTTAAACTAATGAGACTGCATTGTGGGTCTGTATCTTAACCCCGTAAGGACCAGCAGCATCCTGTACATGTACAGCGGGCTGATCGGGCGGGTGCAGGAGCTGCGCCCACCTGATCAGCGGCACGGACCCGGCAGTCACTGACAGCTGGGCCCCTGCTGCATACGCCTGCATTGGTAAAAATACTTATTAACCCCTTGTCAGCTTTGACCGCGGTTTGCGGAGGGTGCGGGTTCCGTACCGACCGGCTTTATAAAAATATCACATGATAGAAAAAATAAAAACTGTGCTAAAACAATCATTTTTTTTTTGTCACCTTACATCACAAAAAGTGCAACAGCAAGCACTCAAAAAGGCGTATGCCACCCAAAATAGTACCAATCAAACTGTCACCTCATACCGCAAAAGTTAGCCCCTACATTAAACAATCGGGCAAAAAAAAAACAAAACTACGTATGGCTCTCAGAATATGGAGACCCCAAAACATGATTTTTTGTTTCAGAAATGCTTTTATTGTATTAAAAGTGAAAAAAAATTAAAAAAAGCTGACATATTAGGTATCACCGTGTCCGTAACAACCAGGTCTACTAAAATATCACATGATCTAACCCCTCAGGTGAACACGTAAAAGAATAAAAATAAAAACCATGTCAAAAAAGCCATTTTTTTTCAACTTACATCACAAAAAGTGTAATACCAAGCGACAAAAAATCATACGCACCCCAAAATAGTACCCATTAAATCGTCATCTCATCCCGCAAAAAGACCTAAGGCAATCGGTCAAAAAAAATATAAAAAAATATGGCACTCTGGAGACACTTAAACATTTTTTTTTGTTTCAAAAATGCTTTTATTGTGTAAAAGTTAAATAAAAAAAGTACCGTATTTCTCGCCCCATAAGACGCACCTAGGTTTTGGAGGAGGGCAATAAGAAAAAAATATTTTTCATTAGATCTCAGGTCAGACCAGCAATTAGACCCCCCAATGTTAATAAGACCCCAATCAGACCTCAGCTCAGACCCCAATGTTAATGACTCCCAATCAGACCTCAGATAAGAGCCCTATGACTCTCTTCAGCCCCCATGTAAGCCCCCAATGCCTGTAATTAGTCCCCACATGTGTAATTAGCCCCCATGCCTGTAATTAGCCTCCATATCAGCCCATCACTTCAGCCCCATGCCTCACTTTAGCTCCCATATCAGCCCCCATTCCTCACTTTAGTCCCCATATCAGCCCCCATGCCTCACTTTAGTCCCCATATCAGCCCCCATGCCTCGCTTTAGTCCCCATATCAGTCTCCATGCCTCGCTTTAGTCCCCATATCAGCCCCCATGCCTCACTTTAGTCCTCATATCAGCCCCCATGCCTCACTTTAGTCCCCATATCAGCCCCCATGCCCCCATATTATTCCCTATGCCTCACTTCATGGAGATGCCTCTTATTAGCCATTATGAGCCGAGCATGCCAGTAAAAATAAAAAAGCCACTTACCTCCCCTGCTCCTGGACGCCAACGCTCCTCTCCACCCGCGCTCTGTCTTCTTCTTCCTGTCGGCTGTGCTGTTACCCTGCGCGCACAGCGTGAGGTCACAGAGCGCCTTCACGCTGTGCGCAGCACAGAACAGCCGAACGGAGGTCCAGGAAGCGGTGAGTACAGAGTCTTCCCGGTCCTCCGGTGCTAATGAACGCTTCCATAACGGAAGCGCTCATTAGAATTCACCCCATAAGACGCAGGGGTATTTTCCCCCCATTTTTGGGGGAAAAAAAGTGCGTCTTATGGGGCGAAAAATACGGTATACTTATTAGGTATTGCCATGTCCATAACGACCTGCTGTATAAAAATATCACATGACCTAACCCTTCAGGTGAACTCCATAAAAAAAAATAATTACATCACAAAAAGTGTAATACCAATCGATCAAAAAGTCATATGCACCCTAAAATAGTACTAATCAAACCGTCATCTCATCCCGAAAAAAATGAGCCCCTACATAAGACAGTCGCCCCAAAATTTTTTTTTAAAAACTATGGCTATGGCACCAAACTTTGTAATACAGTCCAGTCTATGGAAGATGTTAATAAGTTACAAGCTGACTTGGACAAACTTACTGTTTGGGCCTCCACTTGGCAAATGAGGTTCAATATAGATAAATGTAAAGTTATGCACTTGGGGGGTGAATAATCTGCATGCAGCATATGTCTTAGGCTACATTCACATGACGGGCTCCGAGCCGCGTATTTTGCGGCTCAGATCCGGACCCGTTCATTTCTATGGGGTGTGACAGGCCTAACGCTTCATAGAGGTCTGGAGAGGGTGGATATTCAAGTCCACATCCCTATTCCACCACAGGTGAGGCCACCTGGGTGTAATTACTGCTGTGATAAACCAGCCCTCAGTGTCAGTCTGGAGAGAGAGGGCCCCAGGGAACAGACCCGGAGAGGGCCCGTGTGGTCCCAGCCAGAAGGGCTGGGGGGGCCACAAGGCTGAGGAAACCTGAGAGAGGAGAAAGGCTGAGGAGGCCTGAGAGGTTAGAGCCTGCGGAGGCTCTGTGTGTGTGGTCTCAGCCAGGAGGGCTGAGGGGCCACAAGGCTCTGTGTAGCCTGGAAGTTTGGGGGGCCCTGTGACCCTAGGAGAAGAGGGTCACACGGTCAGAGTCGGGAGGACTATTGGACCATCTCCCCCCAAAGGATACGGTTGGAGTCACAGCCAGGAGGCTGCTGGACTGAACGGCTGAGGAAGCCGCACTTAAAAGCTGTGTGTGAACAGCGTCTGTATTTAGGTGAGTTAGCTGAACTATGTTTAGCCAGAGCCCAGCCGAGCAGGTGTTGTTTTTATGATTTGTTTTGGTGTGCTGGTGCCAATAAAACTAAGTTGGACCTGAAAATCCCTGTGTTTTGAAGATATTGTGTGATGTCGACCCCCTGAGAGGATACGATCCCTTACAGGGGCCACAAAAGATGCGAACAGCACACCATGTGCTGTCCGCATCCGTTGCTCTGTACCGTGGCCCCGCAAAAAAAATAGAACATGTCCTATTCTTGACCAGAATAGACATTTGTATGATAGCCCCGGCATGTGCGGTCCACATGGGCCGGTATCAGTGTTGCGGATCACAACGGTCGTGTGAAAGTAGTCTTTGGGGGAGTAAAACTGGGAGAGTCACTTGTTGAGAAGGATCTGGGTGTATTAGTAGATCATAGACTAAATAACAGCATGCAATGCCAGTTAGCTGCCTCTAAGGCCAACCAAATTTTGTCTTGTATTAAAAGAGGTATGGACTCGCGGGACAGGGATGTAATATTGCCACTATACAAAGCATTGCTGCAGCCTCAACTGGAATACGCAGTTCAGTTCTGGGTACCAGTCCATCAAAAGGATGCCCTGGAGTTAGAAAAAGTACAGAGGAGAGCCACTAAACTCATAAAGGGCCTGGAAGATCTTAGTTATGAGCAAAGATTAAATGAACTGAATTTGTTTGGCCTTGAAAAAAGACATCTAAGGGGGGACATGATTAACCTGTATAAATATCTAAAAGGACCATACAAAAAATATCAAGGAAAGCTATTTCGAATTTAAACCCTTCAAAAAACAAGAAATGTATAGAAATCTTGTTTTACGCACCCTTTCTCTTTGGCCCAACCTAGCAACATAGTAACATAGTTTATAAGGCCAAAAAAAGACATCTTTCCATCCAGTTCGGCCTGTTTTCCTATAAGTTGATCCAGAGGAAGGCAAAAAACCCCTGTGAGGTAGAAGCCAATTTTCCCCACTTTAGGGAAAAAAATTCCTTCCCGACTCCAATCAGGCAATCAGAATTACTCCCTGGATCAACAACCCCTCTCTAGTAACTATAACCTATAATATTATTACCCTCCAAAAATACATCCATACTCTCTTGAACTCTTTTAGTGAACTTACCATCACCAACTCCTCAGGCAGAGAGTTCCATAGTCTCACTGCTCTTACAGTAAAGAATCCTGTTCTATGGTTGTGTACAAACCTTCTTTCCTCCAGACGCAGAGGATGTCCCCTCGTCACAGTCACAGTCCTGGGGATAAATAGATGATGGGAGAGATCTCTGTACTGACCTCTGATATATTTATACATAGTTATTAGATCTCTCCTCAGTCGTCTTTTTTCTAAAGTGAATAACCCTAATTTTGATAATCTTTCTGGGTACTGTAGTCCACCCATTCCAGTTATTACTTTAGTTGCCCTCCTCTGAACCCTCTCCAGCTCTGCTATGTCTGCCTTGTTCACAGGAGCCCAGAACTGTACACAGTACTCCATGTGTGGTCTGACTAGTGATTTGTAAAGTGGCAGGACTATGTTCTCATCACAGGCATCTATGCCTCTTTTGATGCAACCCATTATCTTATTGGCCTTGGCAGCAGCCAAGCAACCTCTTTTTAAAAGGAAGATGGACATTGAGCCAGGGATCAATATAGCAGGATTACAGGTTGGACTTGATGGACTTTTGTCTTTTTCGCAACTATGTACGGCTTTCAGAATATGGAGACACTAACATAGTAACATAGTAACATAGTTTATAAGGCCGAAAAAAGACATCTGTCCATCCAGTTCAGCCTGTTTTCCTACAAGTTGATCCAGGGGAAGGCAAAAAAACCCTGTGAGGTAGAAGCCAATTTTACTCACTTTAGGGGGAAAAATTCCTTCCCGACTCCAGTCAGGCAATCAGAATAACTCCCTGGATCAACGACCCATCTCTAGTAACTATAACCTGTAATATTATTACCCTCCAGAAATACATCCAGGCCCTTCTTGAACTCTCTTAGTGAACTTACCATCACCACCTCCTCAGGCAGAGCGTTCCATAGTCTCACTGCTCTTACCGTAAAGAATCCTCTTCTATGTTTATGTACAAACCTTCTTTCCTCCAGACGCAGAGGATGTCCCCTCGTCACAGTCACAGTCCTCGGGATAAATAGATGATGGGAGAGATCTCTGTACTGACCTCTGATATATTTATACATAGTTATTAGATCTCCCCTCAGTCGTCTTTTTTCTAAAGTGAATAACCCTAATTTTGATAATCTTTCTGGGTACTGTAGTCCACCCATTCCAGTTATTACTTTAGTTGCCCTCCTCTGAACCCTCTCCAGCTCTGCTATGTCTGCCTTGTTCACAGGAGCCCAGAACTGTACACAGTACTCCATATGTGGTCTGACTAGTGATTTGTAAAGTGGCAGGACTATGTTCTCATCACGGGCATCTATGCCTGTTTTGATGCAACCCTTTATCTTATTGGCCTTGGCAGCAGCTGTCTGACACTAAAAAATCATCTTTTTTTTAAAAAATGCTTTATTATGTAAAACTGAAACAAACAACCAAAAAAAGTAATCATATATGGAGTTGTTGCGTCCGTAACAACTTGCTCTATAAAAATATCACATGATCTAACCTGTCAAATAAAAACCATGCCAAAACAGCCATTTTTTGTTACCTTGCCTCACAAAAAGTGTAATGTAGAACAAACAAAAATCATATGTACCCTAAAATAGTACCAACAAAACTGCCACCTTATTCCATAGGTTCCAAAATGGGGTCACTTTTTTGGAGTTTCTATTCTAGGGGTGCATCAGGGGGTCTTCAAATGTGACATAGCAACTTAAAATTATCCCACTGAAATCTGCCCTCCAAAAACCATTCTTTACTTCTGCACCCTGCTGTGCGCTCGTACAGCAGTTTATGATCACAAATGGGGTGTTTCTGTAAACTGCAGAATCCAGGTAATAAATATTGAGTTTTGTTTGGCTGTTAACCCTTGCTTTGTTACTGGAAAAAAAAGGATTAAAATGGAAAATCTGCCAAAAAAATGAAATTCTGAAATTTCATCTACGTTTTCCTTTAATTCTTGTGGAACACCTAAAGTTTGTAAAATCAGTTTTGAATACCTTGAGGGGTGTAGTTTCTAAAATGGGGCCATTTATGGGTGGTTTCTATTATGTAAGCCCCACAACGTGACTTCAGACCTGAACTGGTCCTTAAAAAGTAGGTTTTGGAATTTTTCTGAAAAATTTCAAGATTTGCTTCTAAACTTCTAAGCCTTTTAACATTCCCAAAAAATAAAATGGCATTCACAAAATGATACAAACATAAAGTAGACATATGGGGAATGTAAATTAATAACTATTATATGAGGTATCACTATCTGTTTTAAAAGCCGAGAAATTGAAATTTGGAAAATTGTGAATTTTTCTAATTTTTTAAAAATAAAAATGAAAAATATTGACTGAAATTTACTACTATCATGAAGTACAATGTGTCACAAGAAAACAATCTCACAGTGGCTTGGATAAGTAAAAGCGTTTCAAAGTTATTACCACATAAAGTGATACATGTTAAATTTCCAAAAAACGGCCTGGTCCTTATGGTGAAAAATGGCAGTTTCCTGAAGGGGTTAATGGCCACGCAGTATTGATGTCGCCTGGCCATTAACAATACAAACCCACTTAAGGCTAAATTCACACGTCCGTGAAAACCAGGGCCGTGCTCCTTCTGAGGGCAGGAGCGTACGGCGTCATTGGTTGTTATGACGCCGTGCGCTTCGTAAGGCCGCCGCTGTACAGTGATACACTCGATACGAGTGTGTACAGTGTATCACTGTGCAGCGTCAGCGTCACGAAGCGCAAGTGTCATGGCAACCAATGACGCCGTGCGCTTCTGCACTCAGAAGGAGCACGGTCCGGGTTTTCACGGACTGTGCTCCACGGACGTGTGAGTTTAGCCTGACAGTGCCGTCTCATTACTTTAATTAGAGACAGCTGCACCCCATATGACCCCAGCAGTACTTAACCACAGCACAGCCTCTTCCCAACCATGAAACGACCGCGTTGTGTAGTTGTACCCTTATGTGCAATGAAATTAATCTCAAAATGAATAATTGAGTGTTAGTAGTGGAAATGTTAGTAGGTGATTGTACATAGATCAATAATTTATTTATTCTAAATATGAACAGAAAAAAATGGAATTGTACTAGAAAGTAGGAACTCCCAAAAACACAATAAACCTACTTAATTAATATTATTATTTTAGAGACACTTTATTTTATGAAGACTTTCATCTTCAAGATGTTCTTAAAAGATATGAAGTTCTGCATAAGGACAATAAGCAAGCAAATTTGGTGTTATCATATATTTGCAAGGATGAAGGTAATTATACAAATAATTCCTATCTCCCACCTCTAAATTAAAATAAGTGGAGTATGTTTAATAAGTAGTATATAACAAAGCAATGATATTACATTTCTGTAAAAAAAAAAAAAAAAGTTTATGGTGCAGTGTTCGATGCAGTTTTGAGCTAAAACCAGAAATGAGTTCAAAAGGAGGGAAATATGGTACACGCTTTTGGTACTTGTCACCGCTGAGGCCAGTCATTGGATGCAGCCCGTTTTGAAGTCGACTGAATTTTTGTTGGCAGTACACTGAACGGTATAAATGAGTGTCAGAAAAAATCCTGCATAGTAAGAATGCTTTCAAAAATAGTAAAAAAAGATAGTTCTTAATGGCATTGGCTGTAAGTTTGAGGTCATTGTCCTTTAGGAACAAATATGGTATGGTATTGCATGATGGACAAGAATATGCCAGTTTTTCTCCACATTGAGGACACCATTAATCCCCAACTCCATTTGCTGAAATGCAGCTCTGCAGCAACTTACAAGGAGCAAGTCACCTGCTAACTCTCTTAATGCCAAAATTTACACCACTAGACATCAGATCTTATCATTCTCCGTTCTTCGGCAAACAAACTACCTTCTGTTTCAGCTTAATATTTCAGTTTTTTGACTCATCACTCCAGACCTGCTGCCATTTTACTGCACGCCAGTTCCTATGTTTTTGTGCATAGTAACATAGTTTATAAGGCCGAAAAAAGACATCTGTCCATCCAGTTCGGCCTGTTATCCTGCAAGTTGATCCAGAGGAAGGCAAAAAAAACACCTGTGAGGTAGAAGCCAATTTTCCCCACTTTAGGGGAAAAAATTCCTTCCCGACTCCAATCAGGCAATCGACCCATCTCTAGTAACTATAACCTGTAATAGTATTACACTCCAGAAATACATCCAGGCCCCTCTTGAACTCTTTTAGTGAACTTACCATCACCACCTCCTCAGGAAGAGAGTTCCATAGTCTCACTGCTCTTACATTAAAGAATCCTCTTCTATGTTTGTGTACAAACCTTCTTTCCTCAAGACGCAGAGGATGTCCCCTTGTCACAATCACAGTCCTGGGGATAAATAGATCATGGGAGAGATCTCTGATATATTTATACGTAGTTATTAGATCTCCCCTCAGTCGTCTTTTTTTCTAAAGTGAATAACCCTAATTTTGATAATCTTTCTGGGTACTGTAGTGCAGCCATTCCAGTTATTACTTTAGTTGCCCTCCTCTGAACCCTTTCCAGCTCTGCTATGTCTGCCTTGTTCACAGGAGCCTAGAACTGTACACAGTACTCCATGTGTGATTTATAAAGTGGCAGGACTATGTTCTCATCACGGTTATCTATGCCCCTTTTGATACATCTATGCCCCTTTGGCCTTGGCAGCAGCTGTCTGAGACTGGTTTCTACAGCTTAATTTGCTGTTCACTAAAATTCCTAGGTCCTTTTCCATGTCAGTGTTACCCAATGTTTTACCATTTAGTATGTACTGGTGACTTGCATTATTCCTTCCCATGTGCATAACCTTACATTTGTCAGTGTTAAACCTCATCTGCCACTTCTCGGCCCAAGCCTCCAGTCTATCCAGATCCATCTGTAGCAGTGTGCTGTCCTCTTCTGTGTTAATTACTTTACACAGTTTAGTGTCATCTGCAAAAATTGATATTTTACTGTGCAAGCCTTCTACAAGATCATTAATAAATATATTGAAGAGAATAGGACCCAATACTGACCCCTGTGGTACCCCACCCAATCTGAGTGTGTACCGTTAATAACCACCCTTTGTTTTCTGGCACTGAGCCAGTTACTTACCCACATACAGACATTTTCTCCCAGGCCAAGCATTCTCATTTTATATACTAACCTTTTATGTGGTACAGTGTCAAATGCTATGGAGAAGTCCAGATATACGACATCCATTGATTCGCCGCGGTCAAGTCTAGAACTTACCTCCTGATAGAAACTGATTATATTAGTTTGACATAACCGATCCCTCATGAAGCCATGCTGATATGGAATTATTTGCTTATTTTCATTGAGGCACTCCAAGATAGCATCTCTTAGAAAACCTTCAAACAGTTTACCCACGACAGATGTTAAACTTACCGGCCTATAGTTTCCAGGCTCTGTTTTTGGACCCTTTTTGAATATTGGCACCACATTTGCTATGCGCCAATCCTGTGGAACACTCCCTGACAGTATAGAGTCCTTAAATATCAGAAATACAAGTGCATTTCAATAAATTAGAATATCAGCAAAAAGTTTTTATTTTTTCAGTAATTCAATTCAAAAAATGAAACACATATATTATATAGAGTCATTACAAACAGAGTGAACTTTTTCAAGTGTTTATTTATGTTAATGTTGATGATTATGGCTTACAGCCAAGGAAAACCCAAAATTCATTATCTCAGAAAATTAGAATATTATATTAGACCAACTGTAATTTTTTTTAAGACACAGAAATGTTGGCCAAATGAAAAGTATGTCCATTAAATGCACTCAATAATTGGTTGGGGCTCCTTTTGCATGAATGATGGTATCAATGTAGCGTGGCATGGAGGCGATGAGCCTGTGGCACTGCAGAGGTGTTATGGAAGCCCAAGTTGCTTTGATGGCAGCCTTCAGCTCGTCTGCATTGTTGGGTCTGGTGTCTCTCATCTTCCTCTTGACAATACCCCATAGATTTTCTATGGGGTTAAGATCAGGCGAGTTTGCTGGCCAATCAAGCACAGTGATACTGTGGTTATTAAACCACGTATTGGTACTCTTGGCAGTGTGGACAGGTGCCAAGTCCTGCTGGAAAATAAAAATTCCATCTCCAAAAAGCTTGTCGGCAGAGGGAAGCATGAAGTGCTCTAAAATTTCCTTGTAGACGTCTGGACTGACTTTTGTCTTGATAAAACACAGTGGACCTACACCAGCAGATGACATGGCTCCCCAAACCATCACTGATTCTGGAAACTTCACACTATACCTCAAGCAGCTTGGATTGAGTGCCTCTCCACTCTTCCTCCAGACTCTGGGTCCTCGATTTCCATATGAAATGCAAAATTTACTTTCATCTGAGAACAACACCTTTGACCACTGAGAAACAGTCCAGTTCTTTTTCTCCTTGGCCCAGGTAAGACGCTTCTGGAGTTGTCTATTGGTCATGAGTGGCTTGACACATGGAATGCGACACTTGTAGCCCATGTCCTGAATACGTCTGTGTGTGGTGGCTCTTGAAGCAGAGACCCCAGCAGCAGTCCACTCATTGTGAATGTCCCCCAAATTTAGGAAATGCCTTTTCTTAACAATCCTATCAAGGCTGCGGTTCTCCCTGTTGCTTGTGTGCACAAGTGTGCACGCTTTTTCTACCACCCTTTTTCCTTCCACTCAACTTTCCATTAATATGCTTTGATACAGCACTCTGTGAGCAGCCAGCTTCTTTAGCAATGACCTTTGGTGGCTTAACCCCCTTGTGTAGTGTGTCAATGACAGCCTTCTGGACATCTGTCAAGTCAGCAGTCTTCCCCATGATTGTGTCGCCTACTGAACCAGACTAAGGGACATCTTTAAAGTCTTACGAAGCCTTTGCAGGTGTTTTGGGTTAATTATTCTAATTTTCTGAGATAATGACTTTTGGGGCTATAAGCCATAATCATCAACATTAGCATAAATAAACTCTTGAAAAAGTTCACTGTTTGTAATGACTCTATATAATATACAGTACAGACCAAAAGTTTGGACACACCTTCTCATTGAAAGAGTTTTCTGTATTTTCATGACTATGAAAATTGTAGATTCACACTGAAGGCATCAAAACTATGAATTAACACATGTGGAATTATATACTTAACAAAAAAGTGTGAAACAACTGAAAATATGTCTTATATTCTAGGTTCTTCAAAGTAGCCACCTTTTGCTTTGATTACTGCTTTGCACACTCTTGGCATTCTCTTGATGAGCTTCAAGAGGTAGTCACCTGAAATGGTATTCCAACAGTCTTGAAGGAGTTCCCAGAGATGCTTAGCACTTGTTGGCCCTTTTGCCTTCACTCTGCGGTCCAGCTCACCCCAAACCATCTCGATTGAGTTCAGGTCTGGTTACTGTGGAAGCCAGGTCATCTGGCGTAGCACCCCATCACTCTCCTTCTTGGTCAAATAGCCCTTACATAGCCTGGAGGTGTGTTTGGGGTCATTGTCCTGTTGATAAATAAATGATGGTCCAACTAAACGCAAACCGGATGGAATAGCATGCCGCTGCAAGATGCTGTGGTAGCCATGCTGGTTCAGTATGCCTTCAATTTTGAATAAATGCCCAACAGTGTCACCAGCAAAGCACCCCTACACCATCACACTTCCTCCTCCTTCACGGTGAGAACCAGGCATGTAGAGTCCATCCGTTTACCTTTTCTGCGTCGCACAAAGACACGGTGGTTGGAACCAAAGATCTCACATTTGGACTCATCGGACCAAAGCACAGATTTCCACTGGTCTAATGTCTATTCCTTGTGTTCTTTAGCCCAAACAGGTCTCTTCTGCTTGTTGCCTGTCCTTAGCAGTGGTTTCCTAGCAGCTATTTTACCATGAAGGCCTGCTGCACACAGTCTCCTCTTAACAGTTGTTGTAGAGATGTGTCTGCTGCTAGAACTCTGGGTCTCTAATCTGAGCTGCTGTTAACCTGCGATTTCTGAGGCTGGTGACTTGGATGAACTTATCCTCCGCAGCAGAGGTGACTCTTGGTCTTCCTTTCCTGGGGCGGTCCTCATGTGAGCCAGTTTCTTTGTAGCGCTTGATGGTTTTCGCGACTGCACTTGGGGACACTTTCAAAGTTTTCCCAATTTTTCGGACTGACTGACCTTCATTTCTTAAAGTAATGATGGCCACTCATTTTTCTTTACTTAGCTGCTTTTTTACAGAATTTGTACATAATACAAATTCTAACAGTCTATTCGGTAGGACTATGAGCTGTGTATCCACCTGATTTCTGACCAACACAACTCATGGTCCCAACCCCATTTATAAGGCAAGAAATCCCACTTATTACCTGACAGGACACACCTGTGAAGTGAAAACCATTTCAGGTGACTACCTATTGAAGCTCATCAAGAGAATGCCAAGAGTGTGCAAAGCAGTAATCAAAAGCAAAAGGTGGCTACTTTGAAGAACCTAGAATATAAGACATATATTTGTTGACATATAACAGTTGTTTCACACTTTTTTGTTAAGTATATAATTCCACGTGTTAATTCATAGTTTTGATGGCTTCAGTGTGAATCTACAATTTTCATAGTCATGAAAATATAGAAAACTCTTTGAATGAGAAGGTGTGTCCAAACTTTTGGTCTGTACTGTATGTGCTTCACTTTTTGAACTGAATTACTCAAAAAACAACTTTTTGATGATATTCTAATTTATTGAGATGCACTTGTAAGTGTCTGGCTATGACCTTACTTAATTCTCTTAGGATACGGGGATGTATGCCATCTGGTCCTGGCGATTTGTCTATTTTAATAAAATTAAATGACATTTATAAAATCATGCCAACATAAAGTGAATCCTGAATTATTACTATTTTATGAGGTATTACTATGGGTGTCAGATTTATCATAGCCTGTCGGCATATGCCAGGATATGATAAACAGGTGCAGCATCCAGCAGTCCATGTGCCTGAACTGAGATCTACGCCAGTCATTGTCTGTCATAAGTTTCGGTGTTCGAACCAGAAAGCTAGTCTTGAAGATGACAAATGTGGCAGGCTAAAAAGAAAAAAAAAGGGGGGTCGGTCATCCCAGTGTGCAGGTGCACGTTGCTATGGCTAGATACACAAAGAAAAGAAAAGAAATACAATGCAACAGCACTCTGCAAACCAAATAAAGTACAAAAATGCCATAATGTAAAACATTTTGATGCTAATGCTGCACTCATGTAGTAAACTTGAGATTCTTAGCAAATATATTTTGTACAAAATTATTTGAGCCCGTCTGCCACACGTCAAGGCGATCTCTGTAAGACGGGAACCTAACACTATTTCCTACCTGTTATGTGCCATAATGGCCTCCGTATAATTCAGGGGGTGTTGGTTCCACATGCATGCTGGGTCCACTCTGCCTTTTGCCATTTCTGATGCTTCAAAGGCCTCCACTAAATTCAGGGATGCAGGTACCAACATGCATGCCGAGCCCACTCTATACCTCTATACTAAGAGCAGACTACGGCATTATACCAGAAATGGCAAAAGGCAGAGCATGCATGTGGAACCACCTCCCCCTGAATTATACGGAGGCCATTATGGCACATAACAGGTAGGAAATAGTGTCAGGTTTCCGTCTTACAAAGATCGCCTTGACGTGTGGCAGACGGGCTCAGATAATTTTGTACAAAATATATTTGCCAAGAATCTCAAATTTATTAAATGAGTGCAGCATTAGCATCAAAATATTTTATATTATTATGGCATTTTTGTACTTTATTTGGTTTGCAGAGTGCTGTTGCATTATATTTATTTTCTTTTAAATGTGGCAGGCTGCCTGTCCTGACCCTCCCCTCTTCACGGCCCCTTGTCAGGAAAGTGGTGAGGTCAGTGAAGTATCAACACTTAAAAAAAATATTGAGCCAAATTTAAGACTAACATGAAGTAAAATACTGTATGTCACAAGAAAACAATCTCAGAATTGGTTAGATAATTAAAAGTATTCTAAAGTTATTACCACATAAAGTGACATGTCAGATTTGCAAAAATAGACCTGTGCTTGAAGGTGTCAAAAGGAAATAATTATATCATTATTTCTAAAAAAATATATAATAATAATGATGACACATTTTTCTACCAGATACAAAGAAATATGGTATATTGGAGGCAGATGAAAGCTACAGAGTCAGAGCTATAAAGGAAAAGCCAAAAGCCATGGATACAGCATCAAGACAAGCAGTAAGATTTGCATAATTATATACTTATTTTTGTTAATTTCTGTGTCATATAATTATAAATCCTTTTAAGTATTTAATCACTTAAAGGAATTGTCCCTTCAAGATATAATCCCAATTGAGACCCCCTATATGAGCCAGATTTGAGTCATTAATGAGGAGCAATTTGTTGAATATAAGCCAAACATGTAAGTAAGGTCCACAGCTCTCCTCCTTCCCATGCACTCCCACCACAAATTGCTGCACGTGACTCTGCTGGGCCAACTCCCAGATAACCAAAAAATCAAAGAGTACATATCAACAAATAAAAGGTGGACAACCCCTTTAACCCTTTCAGTACCGGAGGTTTTTTCGGTTATGCATTTTTGTTTTGCGTTCCCTGCCTTCAAACAGCCATAACTGTTTTATTTTTCTGTTCACATAGCTGTATGAGGGCTTGTTTTTTGCGGGACAAGATGTACTTTCCAACGCCACCATTTAATATTGCATATGGTGTAGTGGGAAGCGGGGAAAAAAAATTCCAAATCGGGTGAAATTGCAAAAAAAACGCTATTCCGCTACAGTTCTACGGGTTTCTTATTTACAGCATTCGATATTCATTAAAACTGACCAGTTACTTTAATTCTACTGGTCAGTATGAATCCGGCGATACCTAATATGTATAGTTTTTCCTGCGTTTTGATAGTGATAAAATAATTATAAAGTTGGCCTTTTTTTTTTTTTTTGGGTTGTCATATCTTGACCCCTATAACTTTTTGGTATTTATGTGTACAGAGCTGTATGGGGGCTCATTTTTTGAGGGACGATCTGAAGTTTTTATTGATACCATTCTGGGGTGTGTATGACTTTTTGATCACTTTTTAATTTTTTTTTTTTTTTTAAAAGCGACAAAAAACAGTGAATCGCCATTTGGACGCTTTTTTTCCGCCACACAATTTGGCGTATTGGAAATTTTTTTTTATATTTTAAACGTACGGGCGTTTTCAGTCACGGTGATACCCATGATGTCTATATTTATTGTTATTTAGGTATTTATTTTTTAATTATACAGAAAGGGGGTGATTTGAACTTTTATATATTTTTTATATATTTAACTTTTTTTTTTTGTGATTATTTTAAAGCTCAAATATGAGCTAATATATTGTGTTTTTTTTTTCTTTATGAGCAATCAGGGATTTACTAGATTGAGATAAATCCAATAATTGCTCATTTCTTATCCTGGCCTGCCATCTAGTGGCCAGAATAAGAATTGCACTTTGAAAGCTGTAAACCTCATCAGCGAGGTTTACAGCTTTCAGATCGTGTACAGACATCCTGATTGGCCACACGGGGTGTCTGTACACCACCCAGAAGCGTACGCTTCCGGGTAAAGACGCAACTAGATGCCGTCATCACGTGTGATCACGGCATCTAAAGGCCCAGCAAGACGCCGCCGATAGGGTAAGTAGCCGCAAGTCTCTGCTGTTAGAAACAGCAGAGACTTGCCGGCCATGACGCCCGCCGCACGTGCGAGTGGGCGCCATGTGCCCGTATCGCCCCAGCGCCGTACATGTACGGCGCTGGGAGTCTAAGGGATAATGATACCTTCCCAAATGTTCTAGGACAGATAAAAGGTTTAAGGGCCATGAGGGTAATAATACCATCCAAGTCAGTGGAAGGGTTAATGTTCAACACTTGGTGTGCAATGGGGTCTTCAACTCTCCAGGCTCCATAATTTTTCTGGCTGTAACAGGATCCGCATCTGACGATCCGTTTCATTAAAGTGAATGGGAGCAATGCTGCAATAATAACCAGCTCCTTCCACTACATGGATGGAGCTTTGTAGTTCTGGCATCAACTCTAGGGCTACTCAGAACAGCTGATTGGTGGGTTTCAGGATGTCGGATATTGATGGCCTATCCGGGAAAACCCCTTTAAGGCATATTCCCATTGAGAAATTTACAGTGTTTTTTATGGCCTTTAGGAGAAGTATAATTTGACAGTATGTCCCTCAGATCAGAAAAGGCTGTGCACCCCTTGTATATAGTCTAACAAAGAAAACATTAGGACCAGTGTAAAAATATGTTTGCATAAGCAGATGTTGCATCATGTGATCAAACAGTACATACATACATTTCTTTCAGTCATCACATCAGTAAGGTTGGTTTCACTACACGTTCTATTTGACGTATACGTTATGAAAAAAAATACAAAAAGGCAGCACACCACGTTATTGTGGTGTGTAGAGTCTGGTAAAAAAAAAAAAAAAAAAAGTATACTTTTTTAAATGGTAAAAAAGAAAAAAAATCATCTGAGGCATCAATCTGAGGCATCCGTTTAACGTATACGGTAAATACATGGGAAAAACATGATGGGAACCTAGCCTTAGTGACTTTTGAGAAGTATATTACTAGTATTAAGTTCTGTTATCACTCTCAAATCACAGAAAAGGGGACAAAGTAAACAAAGAAATGCCAGAGCAAAGTAGAAATGTATTTTACTTGTATGTATAGATACAAAGCATGTTTTTATTTAATTTTTTAATCACTTAATTTTGATTATCTAATTTTATTTATAATGACATGTTATATACTTATATTTTTTAGTGTCCATGCTTCTATATATTTTCTAAACACACACTACCATGTGTAAAAAAGTTTCTGAATGAGAAAAAGGTGAGGCCTGTATTGCTGTTTTGTTTTTTTTTCCCTGTGACCACCAGGTTCAGTAAGAGCTGCTTCCTTTATTCACTGCAAAGCACTCAATGAATGTTGTGTGCAGAGGAAGGAGAAGACAGAAACATTAATAACAGCTTCTATCTTCTCGTTGAGGTCCCTGGCTGATGCTTACAGCAGGTACTCGAACTACCTCTGCTAAACTGCAGGAGCTTTAATCCTTTGCTGTACATGTATGACACTTAGGGCTCATGCACACAAATGTGTGCCCATTCATTTGAAATGGGGTCCGTGATCCACATCCGACGATCCGCACCACAAAAAAGTAGTGCATGCGCTATTTTTTTGCGGTGCGGAGGCACGGCCAGAAGCACCACGGAAGCACTCCATAGTGCTTCCGTGGTGCTCTGATCCGTGCCTCCGCTCCGCATCTACCGGATTGTGGACCCATTGAAGTGAATGGGTCCGCGATCCGTCATGCGGCTGCACGTCGCCGGTGCCCGTGTTTTGCGGGCCGCAATATGGGCGCGGGCCAGCACTGGTCGCGTGCATGAGCCCTTAAAGGGGTTTTCCCATCTCAGACAATGGGGGCATATTGCTACGCCACCTCTGGGATCCGCACCTACACCGAGAACAGAGCCCTGAAAGCGGTGGAGGGTGTACTGCGTATGCGCAGCCGAGCGCTGGCTCAACGTTTTCCATCGATCCCTTAGAAATGAATGGGTACAGTGGCCACACAAACACGTTGAACTCCCATTCACTTCTATGGGGAGAGCACTTGATGGTAGCTGGCCCAAGGGAAACCTGGGGTCCTCCGGCCACCACCTTCTCTGCTGCGTTCTCGATATAGGTGCAGGTCCCAATGGTGGGATCCACGCCTATCATTGTCTTAGATGGGAATACCCCTTTAAGTCCAAGTGCTGCTACATGCATGGCGTTTAGTCGCTATGAGGTCCCTAGTCATGTAATTAGATTGATTTACGTATATAGTAAAAAATAAATAAATACAAGGGGTGCATAAACTAGATCAGGCATGCTCAACCTGCGGCCCTCCAGCTGTTGCAAAACTACAACTCCCAGCATTCCTGGACAGCCTACAGCTATCAGCCTACAGCAGGGCATGGTGGGAGTTGTAGTTTTACAACAGCTGGAGGGCCGCAGGTTGAGCATCGCTGAACTAGATAATAAAGAGTACAACAGCAGAGGTGCTAACCCTTAGGCCCCATTCACACGACCGTATGTATTCCGTGATCCGTATAAAAACAGAATGGAAGACATACGGAAAGTCTTCCGTAGTGTTCCACAATTTTGCGGACCCATTGACTTTAATGGGGCTACGGACGTGATTTTACGGACAAGTATAGGACATGTTTTATTTTATTGCGGGGGAACTTCTTATCCGCAAAAATGCGGATAAGATGCAGAAATGTACATACGGTCGTATGAATGGGGTCATTGTTGTGGGAGCACAACATTCTAAGGCTGGGCAGACGATTTTGCCATTTTTGATGTTTAACTTATAGGTTGGGGGGAAAAAAGAACGCAAAAACACAGTACACCCCACTTTTACACCCTGCGTCGTCCAGTAAAAAAAAAAAAAGCATATACAAGTATCAAAAAAATTATTACACCCCTCACATTTTTGTGAATATTTTATTATATCTTTTCATGGGGAAATGAAGATATGACACTTTGATACAATGTAAAGTAGTCCGTGCACAGCTTGTATAAGAGTGTAAATTTGATGTGCCCTCAAAATAACGCACATCTATTAATGTCTAAATCGCTGGCAACAAAGTTGAGTACACCCCTAAGTGAAAATGGCCAAATTGTGCCCAATTAGCCATTTTCCCTCCCCAGTGTCATATGACTCATTAGTGTTGCAAGGTGTCAGGTGTGAATGGGGTGCAGGTGTGTTAAATTTGGTGTTATCATTCTCACACTGTCATACTGGTCACTGAAAGTTAAACATGGCACCTCATGGCAAAGAACTCTCTGATGATCTGAAAAAAAGAATTGTTGCTCTACATAAAGATGGCCTAGGCTATAAGAAGATTGACAACACCCTGAAGCTGAGCTGCAGCACGGTGGTCAAGAACATACAGCAGTTTAACAAGACAGGTTCCACTCAGAACAGACCTCGCCCATGGTCGATTAAAGAAGCTGAGTGCACATGCTCAGTGTCATATTCTATTGAGCATCTGTGGGGCACCCTCAAACAGAAGGTGGAGGAGCACAAGGTCTCTAACATCCACCAGCTCCTTGATGTCATGGAGGAGTGGAAGAGGATTCCAGTGGCAACCTGTGAAGCTCTAGTGAACTCTATGCCCAAGAGAGTTAAGGCAGTGCTGGAAAATAATGGTAGCCACACAATATATTGACACTTTGGGCACAATTTGGCCACTTTCACTCAGGGTTGTACTCACTTTTGTTGCCAGCAGTTTAGACATTAATGGCTGTGTGTTGAGTTATTTTGAGGGCACACCAAATTTATACTGTTATACAAGCTGTACACCGACTACTTTACATTGTATCAAAGTGTCATATCTTCAGTGTTGAAGATGAACAGATATAATAAAATATTTACAAAAATGTGAAGGGTGTACTCACTTTTGTGAGATACTGTATGTTAACTTCTAGTTCTCTCCTCTTATACCTCCTCCCTATAATGTCCAAACTCCCTGTAATGTCGCAAACTGTTGGAAGTAGTGAGGAAAGGAATTAAATATCACAAGTAGCTACAATGAATTTTTTTTTTTTTTGCTTAACCCCTTCGCGCCCAGCGCCGTAATAGTACGGCTCTGGGAGTGTGTTTAAAGATGGCGCCCGCTTCTGAACAGAGTGGGCATCATAGCCGCGGGTGGCCTGCTGATTCCTACAGCAGACACCTGCGGCTGATGTCCACAACCGGCAGTAATGCCGATTGTGGACATTTAACCCCTTCAGGTGTTGCTCCGGCTCCCCCGTGTGGCGATCGGAGGAGCCGGAGTATGTATGCAGCAGCCCCTGTCTTTGTGAATGACAGGAGGCTGCTGTACAGTATTTCCTATGGAGCCCTTGCCTGTAATAGGGCTCCATAGGAAACTAGTAAAATCACCATAGACTCCAATGCAAGTGCATTGGAGTCTATGATATCAGCAATCAGAAGTCCCCTATGGGAACTATAAAAAAGTGTAAAATAATTAAAGTTTAAAAAAAAAATTTCAAATCACCCCCCTTTCCCCAAAATAAAAATAAAAGTAGTAAAAAAAAATACACATCATGGGTATCGCCATGTGCAAAAACGCCCATACTATAAAAAAGACGTACGGAAAACAGAAAAAAGCGTCAAAATGGCCGATTAGCCGCTTTTTGTCGCTTTATTTTCTAAATAAAATTAAATAAAAAGTGATCAAAAAGTCATACACACCCCAGAATGGTATAAATGAAAAGTTCAGATCGCCCCACGAAAAATGAGCCCCCATACAGCTCCGTACACATAAATACCAAAAAGTTATAGGGGTCAAAATATGGCAACGAAAAAAAAAATTCCAACTTTATAATTATTTTCACTATCAAAACGCAAAAAAAACCTATACATATTAGATATCGCCGGATTCATACTGACCTGTAGAATGAAAGTAACTGGTCAGTTTTAATGCACATCGAACGTCGTAAATAAAAAAAAAAAAAAAAACCTAAAAGTGTGGCGGAATTGCGTTTTTTTTTTTTTTGCAATTTCACCCGATTTGGAATTTTTTTCCCGCTTCCCACTACATCATATGCAATATTAAATGGTGGCTTTGGAAAGTACAACTTGTCCTGCAAAAACAAGCCCTTATACAGCTATGTGAACAGAAAAATAAAAAGTTATGGCTCTGTGAAGGCAGGGAGCGCAAAACGGAAAAAAAAAAACAACAACCCTCCAGGACTGAAAGGGTTAATTGTGCTGAAACTGTTAGTGTCAGCATAGTATATATGTTTTCATTCTGTGTGTTGCAGCATTGTGCCCTGGGTGTGATGTCATCCTTTCTGGAGTTATGAAAGTGGCCACCCTAGGACTAATTGCAGTAGGGGGTCCAGGCCCATCCCATGTACATACATGGGACTGGTTCACAGACTCCTGAGTCCTGCACTGCACTAGTAAGTGTCAAGACTCAGGAGGAAGTAGTGCAGGTAAAGAACATCATAATGCTAGCTGGCACTATAAAGTTACTATACCTATGCAGCGCCTACCCCACCAAGAACCAGTATAGGACTGGAAGAGGAGGACAGAGGCAGCACCTGGTCATCCTGTGTGTCCTGAGCTGGGGACAGTCTCTGAAGACTGAAGTGACTTTTTAAGTCAGGGCAGCATGTCAATGTCTCTGTCACTGACTTGCAGATCATCAACAGGAAACAAAAGGAGTTCAGTGGGACAGGAGAGGCGGCTTACGGCAAGATAGGGGACACTGGCGTGTATGGGCTCATGAACAGTGCCTAACGCCTATTGGCTTGAAAGTGCTGCTGGCAGCATCCCAAAACTCAGCAGTTGGGGACCTGTTCAAAAATTTGCTGTGGAGCCCAGTCATTTTCACTTGTGCCCCTGCTGTCTATGTTCTTGTGTACTCTAAAAACTTGAAGATTATTTGCATGCATGTCTGTGCAGTGTTACTAAAATTATGAAAGAATTCCCTCTATGCTAGACTGGAAAAGCGGGTCTTCAAATTGACAAGAGCTTTCATTCTTTGGATACACTATTTCCAAGGGAGACTTTACACTAATCTAAGAAAAAAGTACTGACCATTCATTTGGCATCTGTTGGCTCCACTGTAGCCTTAACTTGGTGAGGAGCTAATTTCAAAGACTGCCCATTTCTGCAGTTTAAGCCTTTGATAAATGTCCAGCAACCAGATTCTGACACCCATTCTTTCTTGAACTTGATTCCTTCTTGATAAGGGTAGGGCAGGTTTTCGCAGTCATGTGGCTTCTTTTCATTATGCTGTTGGGGATTGTGAATTGCTGGCATTTAAAGTTACCTTGGAGAAATGCTGTTAATGAGCAGCAAGGCTAACTTTAAAGAACCCCTCCTTAAAATTAACCAAACTGAACAGTTTGATAATCTGACCTAGATAAGGTGTAAAACCGTTGCATAGCAACTTCCCCAAACAAGGTTAGTAAACAGGAGGTAAAATGCAACACGGAATGCCATAATCCACTTTATTCTCTTCCTCCAGTTTGTGTCCACATAGGACCTTTTAGATTAGTACCAGTAGTATTTCCACAGTACTTTGCATAACTTTTCAGATAACTCACATATATTGCACCCTCTTATTTTCTTAGTATTAGTTTTCTGATATGTACCCCAAAATGGTACTAATAAAATCTATAGCACACTGCGAAAAACAAGCCTTACAAACCTCTACTGACATAAAAATAGAAAGCTTGTAAGTGTCAGAACATGCTGAAGATCAACATGCTGAAATTGGAAAATGAGATTGCTCAAATAAAAAAGAGTAAATATAGTCGAGACAATATGGACTATGAAAGTAATAAAGTTTATGATTGGAGAAGAAACCCACGTTCTCCTGACCCAAATCCAAAGGACACCCAGCTACCAAACAAAATAAGGTGTCATTTTCTGATGTGGAGTCTTCTGATCTAGACTCTGTTGACACCACAGATAATTCTCAATCCTCCTCAACATGTTTCTCAACAAATGGATCTCCCCTAATCGTGCAAGTCATGCAAAAAAACGCATTTGCAGAGCTGGATGCAAAAAAGGGCAAGGGAAGAAGAAGACGTTATCCCTCGAGGAAGCACAAATAAATAATGTCCTGAATCTTTCTGCCCAAATATTGAGTGATGATCATATTTCACTCTTGAGTAAAGGACTGGGCTTTTCAACTAGTTGTTATTTTGATTTGTTTAAGACCATTGTGGATGTCAATCGTTTTTCCCATCTATTAACTGAAAGGGTTAAATAAAAATGTTTCCTTTCAGTACCGAGCCACTTTTCACCTTGAATCCCAGGCTGATTTTTGCAAATCTGACATGTCACTTGATGTGGTAATAACTTTAGAACGCTTTTACTTATCCAGGCCATTCTGAGATTGTTTTCTCATCACATATTGTGCTTCACGACAGTAGTAAATTTGTGGTAAAATATTTCATTTTTATTTATTAAAAATTACCAAATTTACCAAAAATTTGGAAAAACTTTCAAATTTCAATTTCTCTACTTTCAAAATACATAGTAATACCTCCAAAAATAGTTATTTTACATTCCCCATATGTCTACTTTATGTTTGGATCATTTTGAAAATTACATTTTAGTTTTTTGGGACATTATAAGGCTTCGAAGTTTAGAATGAAGTCTTAAAATTTTAAGATTTCCAAAACCCATTTTTTTAAGGACCAGTTCGGTTATGAAGTCACTTTGTGGGGCTTATATAGTGGAAACTCCCTATAAATCACCCCATTTTAGAAACTACACCCTTCAAGCTATTCAAAACTGATTTTACTAACTTTGTTAACCCTTTATGTATCCCATGAGAATTGACAGAAAATTGGAATGAAATTTCAAAATTTCACTTTTTTGAGCAGATTTAAAATTTTAAACCATTTTTCAAGAAACACATCAAGGGTTAACAGCAAAACAAAACTCGATCTATTACCCCGATTCTGGAGTTTACAGAAACACCCCATATGTGCACAAAAACTAATGTATGGGAGCACAGCAGGCTTCCGGCTTTTGGAGAGCGGAATTAGCTGGAATAATTAACAGACGTTTTTTGTTTTTTTTTTATTGCCATGTCGCATTTAAATAATTCCTGAGGTCCCCAGAAATTAAAAACCCCAAGAAGTGACCCCATTTTGGAAAGAGCAGTCCCGTACGAACATTTTAAGTGGTAGAAAGGGTACTTTTTTGCAAACTGGTGTCTCACAGAAGGCAGAAACACTTGTAAAAGCATTTCAAAGCACACATTTGTGAAAATAAAAAATTACTAGCAGACCCCAATTTTTCATATTCACAAGGGGTTAAAGGAGAAAATGCAAAGTCCCCAGTATGTGTTCCCCATTTTCTCCCCATTCAGGAAACACCCCAAATGTGCTCGTAGCCTGCTGTATGGGCGCACAGCAGGCCTCTAGAGGCAAACCGCAAAATATGGATTTTGCAGGCCAGAATTAACAGACATGTTTTTTTTTTTTTATTGCCATGTTGCATTTAAATAATTCCTGAGGTCCTCAGAAATTAAAAACCCCAAGAAGTGACCCCATTTTGGAAAGAGCACCCCCGTACGAACATTTTAAGTGGTAGAAAGGGTACTTTTTTTGCAAACCGGTGTCTCACAGAAGGCAGAAACACTTGTAAAAGCATTTCAAAGCAAACATTTGTGAAAATGAACAATTACTAGCAGACCCCAATTTTTCATATTCACAATGGGTTAAAGGAGAAAATGCACCCCAGTATTACAGAAAGGAATATGTAGTGGTTGGTGAAAAGTGGATATGTAAGCTATATGGACAAAATCAGGTATAAGGTGGTAAAATTACAGGGTACATCAAGGATGAAACTAATCCGTGGATGAGTGGTAGATTCTAAAACAGTCCTTGATGCACAGGCCAGGTTTTTCAGGGCAGGTTTCGCAGTGGTAAATGGTGTCCTTCCTAATCCCCCTTTTTGAACATACCCTGCAACTCGGTCCTTCCCTTCCTCACTGTTTGGGGGACTTCACCAGGGAAATGTTGCCCTGGTACTACCCAGGCACCGTAAATTGCAGAAGTACTGGGGGCCTCTTCTGCTTGGTTTTGAAGAATTAGGGTCTTTATCACCACCTCTTGAAGTTGTAGGAATGTTCTTGTCTGGCCTGTAGATCTAAATAGCACGAATGCATTGTACAGCGCCACCTGTACGAGGTGCACGGCCAGCTTTTTGTTTTTCTTGTGGCACTGTAGGGTTTTAGAACTTGATCTGAAAGATCAACCCCTCCCATGTTCTTGTTGTAATCCAGAATGCAGTCTGGTTTGGGGACAGTGGTAGTGGTACCACGTACATGGGCAGGCAAGCTGGTGTTGGGGTGAAAACTGGTCAGTACAAGGACATCCCTCTTGTACTTAACCACCGTGTTCTCATTGAGGAGAGCCCTACTTTCACCCTTTCTCAGTGGTTGCCCTACAAGGGATCTAGGGAGGCCTCTCTGATTTTTGTGTACTGTGCTGCATGCCACAGTACGTCTGGAAGTTAGGGATTGGAACAGTGGTACACTTGTGTAGTAATTATCTATGTAGAGATGGTAACCCTTATCTAGCAGTGGGTGCAGCAAGTCCCACACAATCTTCCCACTAACTCCTAGGCCGGGGGGAGGGGGGCATTCTGGGGGTTCAATTCGGGTGTCCCTTCCTTCATAAACTCAGAACTTGTGAGTGTACGTGGAGGTACTCTCAAAGAGTTTATGCATTTTTATGCCATACCTTGCCCGCTTGCTGGGCAGGTACTGGTGGAATCTTACCCTCCCTTTGAAAAGTAATAGGGTTTTGTCTATGCATACATTTTGTTCGGGGGTGTACACTTCTGAAAACTTTGTACTGAAGTGGTCAAGGACAGGTCTAATTTTGAACAGACATATATAGACACATACATATGCGGCGTCATTCTGGGGTGGGCATTGTGCATTATCGTTGTAATGCAAAAATTTAAGTATTGTTTGGAATCTATTCCGGGCTATGGTTTTACTGAAAACTGGAGTGTGGTACAAGACATCCGCACTCCAATACTGTTTAATTTCTGTTTTTTTACAAGCCCCATGTGCAGCACGAGTCCCCAAAAGATCATCATCTCTGCTGCATTTGCTGGGGTCCAACCTTGGGGGTCTAGCGTATGGCGTTCTGGGAAATAAATTGCTGGGCGTATAAATTTGTTTGGGTTACCATCAAATTAATAAAATCTTCAGAGAAAAAGATTTAAAAAAAAAAATCAATTTCTGTGAACCCTGCACAGTCCATCTGAATTTCGGAGCTGGCCTCAAAATCTGGAATTTGGGGCTGATAATTCTCAGGGGGTGGGGTCCATAAGGGTTGAACTCTGGGGGGCTGCCTCAGCTGTCGTTCTGGGGCGCCTCCTAGAGCGGATGATGATGAGGAGTAGAGGAAAGTGGCATCCTCTTCTCCTTCAGTGGCCGACTCGGTATCAGAGGCAAGGATGGTGTATGCCTCTTCTGCCAAGTATACTCGTTGGGATGATTGGGACATTTTTATTTTATTGGGGTGTGATGGGTGAAACGTGTAAAACTTTATTTAGTGTGAGGGGTGTGTATGTAGTGTTTTCACATGTGAAGGAGTTTTTTAAAGTTTTGAAATAGAATTAAAAAAGGGGGGGAATAAAAAAAAAGGTCTTTTTTGTAAAAAAAAAAAAAAAAAAAAAAAGGTATTTACTGCTGAAAAAAGGCTTTACTGCAGAAAAAAAAAGTATTTACTGCACAAAAAAAAAGTGCAGTGCAAAATGAGCAAACGCGATCAGTAATGGACACTACTGATCGGTACTCAGTGGTTGCAAAATGCATGTACGCAGATGATGCGTTCGTGCAAATTCCTAAACTGACACTAACTGAAATCTAACTACCACTACCTGCGGTTCTTTTTTCACACAAGATATGTGTATTAAAAAAAAGTGCAGATGCTGCTGCTACAGCACACACGCACACAGATCGTGTGTGCGTGCAGAAACTGTAGTGAAAAAATTCACTACAGTCCTCTGCAAACTACACGTATGCAGATACAGTGCGTTTGTGCAAAAACCTAAACTGAAATATATATATATATATATATATATATATATATATATAGAGCTGTATATATATTTATATAAAACCCTAACTACTAATTCTTTTTTAACAAAAAAAATAGAAAAAATTGGCCAAAAAAATCAAGAGATGTAAAAAAAAAAAAAAAAAAAGAGCAAAGAATAATCCGCAGGTGCTGATCAGGCAGGTATGCACTGAAAAGCACTTGGCGGTCACAGCTCGCACGCAGAAAAAGTGGTGTGGAGCTGAAAAAGTGTTTAAAAAAAAAAAAAAAAAAGCAAAAAAACGCACGGACCAAGTGACGTCCGTAATAAAAGGACGGGGGGATGGGAAGGGACAGGGATGGAGGGTGGTTTAGGGATCTATAACTTTTTCTTCTTCTTTCTTCTTCTTTACAGGAGCAGGAGAAAAGCTGTGGTGGAGAACCACAAGTCCCAGCAAGCCAACAAGCAGCACAGAGAAGCACAGAACCTCTCTGCATGCAGTCACCAGCTAGAATGGCTGCATACAGGAAGGTTCTGCCCCTTCCTGTGCTGCTATAGCGCTGGAGCGTTGTACCAGCCAATGGCAGCGCTGGCAGGGGACGCCAAACACTGGTGTCCACTGCCTCACCTCCGATGTGACCGGTGCTGACCTGTTCAGCACCAATCACCATCGGACAGCGTCCCCTGCAGCTCCGTGAATGGATGAAAGCCAACCGGAGCTGTGATTGGCCGGTCTGCAGAAACCGGCCAATTGCAGCGATCGAGGCTGCAGGGGGGCGGAAAAACCTCCCTGTGCCCTTAGGAAAGGTGGCTGCCTGCCGTGCAAAGCAGCCATCGTACCCCAGTCACCGAGCGATTTCGCTCAGGGACCTGGAGTACACAGCGCCAGGCGCTGGGACTTGTGTCCTAGCTTTTTGCGCCATACATGTACGGCGCTGGGAGTGTAAGGGTTAATGGATACGATAAATGAACCGGAAGGAACAAGTGTGATACATAGCTTACATCCTAAAAAAAGAACTGTATATTGCTATTGAACAGCCTTCTTTGTTATATCAGGACGAGCTGTCTAGTACTATTCTGAGGCACTTAGAGTCTGAATCCATGAGGGAGTATGTCCAGGCACCAGCAGTTGCCATTCTAAATCCTGACTTTTATCCAGTCCAGTCTAGGACTTCAGTACTGGATAATTTTCAGGATTTGGTCGAGTCTGAATTAGTCAGCCTTCATAAAGCCTCTTTGAATAAGAAGTATGTCAACAATCTAACTAAAAATGAGAAAACAGCCCTTTATGACATGAAGAACCATGGGTGCAGCAGATAAGGGTGGTATGGTTGTTCTGGATTCTGCACTCTATAGGAAGCTGAACGTAGAACTTTTATGTAATACTTCTACCTACCACAAATTATCCTGTGATCCCACCCCACAATTTAGAGACTCCCTTGCCAAACTTTTGGCAGAGGGTATGTTTCTAGGGGTTTTAAATGAAGAAATTAGTCCCTCATCCAATTGTCCCTATATTCCACTCACTGCCCAAAGTCCATAAGGAGGTATTCCCCCCTCCCATGAGACCTACAGTATAGTTGCAGGTATAGGCTCCCTGAATGAAAGATTAGGTCAGTTGGTGGATGAGATATTGCAGCCCTTAGTACTACAGGTCCCAGGTTATGTGAGACAGCAAGCACATTTTGCAGACCCTTCAGGGCATTCAGTGGAAATCCAGCTACTATTGGGTAACTTGGGATGTTGCCTCTCTGTATTTCTGCATACCACATGAACTGGCACTACAAGCTTTGTCGCATCACCTGAACAGTTACAGTTCTTACCTTTCACGCAAAAAAAAAAAATAGAACATGTCATATTCTTGTCCGTTTTGCAGACAAGGATAGGCATTGTAACAAAACGGATGCCATACGGACGTCATCCGTTTTTTTTTTTTTTTTTGCGGACCGCAAAACACAACGTTCGTGTGAAACAAGCCTAATGAGTTAAAACAGTTTGTTTTGTCCTCTGTTAATTTTTTGCTGAAACACAATTATTCCTTCACTGACAGCAGAGGACTAGAAAGAAACCTTGGAAACCCCATTGACTGTTTCATCGTCCGCTCATAATAAACTAATTCAGTTATTCATCTTTTCCCACTGTTATTTATCCTCCACCAGATTATATAGGATGGGATGCCTATCCTACTCTAATTTCCAGATATTTTGTTATTAAAAAAACCCAAAAACCTATGCATTTGATATCGCTGCACTTGTACTAACCCATAGAATTAAATTGTTCTTTATGCCAAAATATGAATGCAGCAAAATTTAAAACATAGCTCAGTGGCAGTATTGCTTTTTTCCTATCCACCTCCCAGAAAGAGTTAATAAATGTTAATAAAAATGTTAAATTGTAAAAAAAAAAAAAAAAACAATGCGCTTGAAAGGCGACGAAAAAAATGTGAAAAAAATCACTTGCTCATTAATGCCCAAAACAGGCTGGTCACTAGGGGACTCATCTCAGTACAGTGTTTTTAAATTACTGTAGTAATTGCCATATTCATTCTGACCAACAGAATAAAATAAAGTTGTCATTTATATCACAAAAAAAATATATTTTTTTTTGTCAACAAAGTTACGTTAAAGAAATTACAACTTGTTCCAACAAAAACAACCCCCTCATACAACTGTTGACAGAAAACAAAATCTATGGTTCTCGAAAGGTAGGAGATAAAAAAAAAAAACAACAAAAAACCTGAAAATAAAAATCATTTTGCCTTTAAAGGGGTTTTATCGCTTCTGCAAATGGGAAAAGTATAGGAAAAGTTGCCTTCCTATATGCGCTACTATGGTCCTGGCCACCAGAGGGGCTAGCACATTTTCCTATAGTGTGCAAGCGCGACCACTGCTGCTGAATTGTAGGGTGGTCATAACCATGGAAACAAAGTATATAATATGATGGAAAAAGGAGTCTAGCCAGCAAAGGAGGCAATATGGACAATCACAATACATTAGTAAGTACCTTGTATTAACTTTCTCTACATGATAAATACCATTTGCTGAAGTGAGACAACCGCTTTAAATTAAGATGGTGACTTTCAGGATGACATGCATTATAGCTTAATATACAGCAATTCTGCTTATTATAACCTACAACAAATAATTCTGAAAATGTACATTTTACATTCATAATTCTACAACCTATACATGTTTCTTTCAGGATGCACCAATAGATGAAAAAGATGCTCCAGGTCACTATTTATCTTGGCTGGTGGCAAGGTAATAAGCCTGCACACACATCCAGTATCCATAAATTCATATAAGATCTCCAAATGCCATAGAAAGGACTACTCCCAAGCCATCCCTTTTATTACACATTGATATTTAACTCCTTAAGTACTGGGCCCATTTTCATTTTTGCATTTTTGTTTTTTCCTCCCCATGTGCCATCATTTTTTCTTTCTGGGGTTAAATTGAAACCTGAGGTTTTTTTGGGTTTTGATATTATGGCGTTCACTGTGCGCTAAAAATGACACAATGTCCTTATTTTGCGGCTCAGTACAAATATGGTGATACAAAACCTTTGAAAAATTTAAAATTTTCTTTGCATCACTGTTTTCTGACAGCCATAACTTATTTATATTTCAATCCACAGAGCGGTTTGATCACTGTTAATCAATTTTTTGGGTGGGACAAGGTGACAAAAAAACAGCGAATCGTGTTTTTCAATTTTTTTTTTTCCATTATGGTGGTCACTGCACAGAAATTTTTTTTAAAAAAAATTAATAGTTCATTTTCAGACATGATTTTTTATATGTAAAATTGGGAAAGGGGCGATTTAAACGGAATTTTTTTTTAAACAATTTTTTTAAACTCATTTTTAGCCCCCTTAGGGCTGATGCACACGAACGTATTTTGTTTCTGTGTTCATTACGTTTTTTTCGGCTTGTATGTGGAACCATACACTTCAATGGGGCTTCAAAAAAGGATAGGACTCAAAATACAGTCACTGTACCCTCTCAAACAGCTATTCATTCTAACTCAAATATTGAATCTTCTGAGCAGTTTCGGCAGTCTCATTAATAGAAAATGCCTTTTATTACACGCATGATAAGGCTAAAAGCAGGGTGTTAACGCTTGTGTCTGTGTCAGTGACCATATTTTGAAGCAGGCAGAAGAGAAAGTAAAACGTGAATAGAGAGGCATTGATTACACGTAGTACAGTGAGTAGGGAAGGTGAGGACAACAAACAAAATGAACAAAAACAGCTGAGGGTTGTCACGTCCTAGAGTCGCCAGTTTCAGGAGATACAAGGAATCATCAGGAAATATCTACTCATTTTATTCCAAGATGATAGCTCGCGACAAATTTTAGAGCCAGGCGCTCAAATGGTAAGCAGAAGAGCACCTACTCTGTATTCCACTTTGTCCCCTAGCTTGTTCATAGAAAAGTCGGGTACTGGGAAACCCGGTTGAATGTTGTGGGCAGTTACAAATGTGGCCATAGTTATTGTAAAACTTGTCACTATATTACAGTGGGTAAAACATTTGAATCCAGTGTAACCAAGGAGGTTTTCAAGATCAGATCGTATATCAACTGTAACACGAATAATGTCATCTATTTGGCAACCTGCAATGTCTGCAGCATTCAATACGTGGGATGCACCTCAAACTGCCTGAAAGTGAGAATAAGAAAGCACTTGTCGGATGTCTCCAATCTCAAACTGCTGAACATCTCTATGCTATCCAGACTTTTTAGAGATGTTCATCAGGGTGACCTGACGACCCTGAGTGTCATGGGTATAGAGATGATATTTAAACCCGCACAAAGAGGAGAGATAAATAGGCGACTGCTGAATAGAGAACCTTTTTGGATTTTTACACTGAACACGAAAAATCCGAAGGGTATGAATAATCAATATGATTTGACATACGAGTACTGACTCGCTTCCGTTTTGTTTTTTTGTTGTGTTTTAATTGAGTAGAATTTTGCATGCATTTAAGAAAGCTTTTGGAGGCAGCTCTAGCCTGGAGCTGATTATTATTCGGCACCAGGCTGGGGGGCGTGCCTCATGGCAAGAGAGGATTTTTAAACCAGAGTATGTGATAACACAATGTGGTCACAATTAAGACATACAGTCGAAATGCATAGATCTTGCCTGTCTGGTCAGCCTATGGATTTTATAATGAAGTAATAAAAAAATTTAAAAAATTAGATTTTATCCTGAGCCTGCTGCTGGATTTTTTTCTACTGTTTTGAATATGTCTATTCTATCATGCGCATTTCATTCATAACACATCTGGAGTGCTGCAACCTTTCCATGCTTCATTGCTGTAAATCAATTCATGGACATGGCACATATATACATAGCTATATAGGCCACTATTACAAGCATAGTCCACAATGAAAAACAAGTCTGGTACAGCAGAAGCAGTAATGATATGTCTTATGGATTACGGTTTAATTATACTAGGCTTATAGGCCTTACTCTGTCTGCTTTCACACTGCAATATTTTGGCCAGTATTTTACATTAGGAATGGAACAAACAGAGAAAGTTTAAAGGAAAGACTTGCACCTCTTCTCTGTGTTAGACACACTCCCACTTTTGGATTACAGATACTAATTCAAGATACTACTGTGCGACAGTGGCCTTAGGATGAGTTTTCAAGATGCCTAAAATATATATTTTTTATTGGCTTTGATAATATAAACCACAGTTTATTTGTATGCACATTAGAGTTATGTTAGTTCTGGATGAAATGCTGCAAGTTAAAGAACAAAACACCATATATGCAAGTAATGAAATTTTCACTAGTATAAAAATATATTGAGTTTGTTATTTTGGAAACCTATATTTTGCTATTTGACTTTTTTTTATTACAGGAAGCCTGTGTATTTTTACAGCATATCAGGCCGTTTTGATATTGGAAATCTGGAATCCTATCTTCTCTGTGACAAGTATTTTCAAGAGAAAATTAATAAATGAAACCATCTTCAGTAATACAGTATATAGGAAAACTAGCTAAACATGCAGAAACATTGCCTTTTTCTTTATGAATTACAATGTGTCCAGTTATCGAAATAAACATAATTCACAGCAGATAATGACAACATTTAAAACTCCAAGCAAACAACTCAAATAGTTGTCACAGTCACATCTGGCTGAAGTCTGCTGCATTTGTCTGATGCCCTTTCATTTCGGTTTTCCATTTTTGCAATACGGGATCCAAACTGCATGGCTCTTTTGGGCAAAACTGAAGAGTTACCAAGTCCAAGGATTACAGCTGCTATTCGCAAAATTAACTTTTCACCAAGCCCCCTGCCAAGCATCAAGTCTGTTTTTTCCCAAAGTGGAAGAGAGTTCAAAAAAGAAACCACATCCTCATCCAGAAATGGAAACCTGAAAAAGAATGCAACAACCATAAACTTCCATCTGCATTAACATATCTTACATCTGCAAAAGATATGATTTTTATGGACATTCAATAATTTATACTTAAAATGGTATACGGGGTGATTCTAATAGTGATATAATCCAAGGGACTCATTTTATGACTGCTTACATAAAAATAAAATGCTTATCATATGGCCATCTTGTTTAAACTGTTCTTAACAGCATTTACACAGCATAAAAAAAAAAATAGCTTTACAGCGGCCCCATGGGCCATAGATACAATAGTCAGGAGGGGACCTCATTGACTTCTATGGGAGAGTCTTCTAGGCATGCTCTGTCACCTGTGCAGAGGTCATTGTACAAGGACAGAATAGTTAAGCTTTGACAATCACATATTGTGAATGGTGGCTCCTGTATTATCTGTTCTAATTATGCCTGTAATGATATCTGTGTATAGATAAGCAGGTAACTGCAGTAAAGGGATCTGTACATTCTAAGAAGTGGCACCTATTATTAGACTTGGTGGCCAGTGCAAAAACTGCAGGATTTTATGTTTTTTGTTTAAATAAAGATATTGATATGGAAAATTAAAAAGATCAAAAATTCTTTAATAATATGTTAAACATAAAAACATGATTTAAATAGGTCATTTTCTGATAAATTTCCCGTAACATCTGTTTATTTTGAAAAACTGTTGGCTAGTCAAATAGTCTTTTATTCAGTCTTATCTATTTTCCATATAGCTCTTCACATTCAGTAGACTGAAATATGTATGTGCCCTTTCACCCAATGCACAGGGCTCCACCGCTTCTAAAGGGTTGGACATTTTATATTAACATTTACAAAAAATTGCTGCAAACAGCACTGGAATCTGCTTATTAATATATTATTTGGGCACTTGCATCATGGTCCCCCACTGTGCAGCACCAGCCACTTTTGTACAGAGGCTGACTCCAATGTAAGCATTGTGATCATGTCCCAACATGGCTGCGGGTGCAGAAGCACATGACTAGATCCATCCATCAGTGGCCTCCACTGAGTGACACTGCGCATGTGCCGCTTATCCATGTGATGCCATATCCAATTATGGATCCATACTATTAGACCTGCATGTACAATTGTAAGGCAAGCACAGGTTTTAACTTATGGATTTCATCCCTTTAAGGTTAAAAAATGATCACGTCCTGTGTAAAGCTGATGGACAAATTTTAATCAATTGTGGTTGTTATTGTATACAACATCATTTACACACAGTGGTCCAGATTTACTAATCCTATAGATGGTGTAAACTTTGACAGACTGTGTACTAATGCATCAGATTTATCACCGGGGGGTATCGGGTTGGATCATAATTGTGGGGCAGCAATAGTCACTGTTAATTTACTCTACAGTCATGGCCAAAAGTTTTGAGAATGATACAAATATTAATTTTTACAAAGTCTACTGCTTCAGTTTTTATAATGGCAATTTGCATATACTCCAGAATGTTATAAAGAGTGATCAGCTTAACAGCAATTACTTGCAAAGTCAATATTTGCCTAGAAAATGAACTTTATCCCCCAAAACACATTTCAACATCATTGCAGCCCTGCCTTAAAAGGACCAGCTAACATCGTTTCAGTGATTGCTCCATTAACACATGTGTGGGTGTTGATGAGGACAGGGCTGGAGATCAATCTGTCATGATTAAGTAAGAATGACACCACTGGACACTTTAAAAGGAGGCTGGTGCTTGGCATCATTGTTTCTCTTCTGTTAACCATGGTTATCTCTAAAGAAACACGTGCAGTCATCATTGCACTGCACAAAAATGGCCTAACAGGGAAGAGTATCGCAGCTAGAAAGATTTCACCTCAGTCAACAATCTATCGCATCATTAAGAACTTCAAGGAGAGAGGTTCCATTGTTGCCAAAAAGGCTCCAGGGCGCCCAAGAAAGACCAGCAAGCGCCAGGACCGTCTCTTAAAAGTGTTTGCACTGCTGGTAGCCCGATCCCACAGCTGAGAGCTTGCTCAGGAATGGCAGCAGGCAGGTGTGAGTGCATCTGCACGCACTGTGAAGTGGAGACTCTTGGAGCAAGGCCTGGTCTCAAGGAGGGCAACAAAGAAGCCACTTCTCTCCAGAAAAAACATCTGGGACAGACTGATATTCTGCAAAAGGTACAGGGAGTGGACTACTGAGGACTGGGGTAAAGTCATTTTCTCTGATGAATCCCCTTTCCGATTGTTTGGGACATCTGGAAAACAGCTTATTCGGAGAAGACGAGGTGAGCGCTACCACCAGTCTTGTCTCATGCCAACTGTAAAGCATCCTGAAACCATTCATGTGTGGGGTTGCTTCTCAGCCAAGGGAATCGGCTCTCTCACAGTCTTGCCTAAAAACACAGCCATGAATAAAGAATGGTACCAGAATGTCCTCCGAGAGCAACTTCTCCCAACCGTCCAAGAGCAGTTTGGCGATCAACAATGCCTTTTCCAGCATGATGGAGCACCTTGCCATAAAGCAAAGGTGATAACTAAATGGCTCAGGGAACAAAACATAGAGATTTTGGGTCCATGGCCTGGAAACTCCCCAGATCTTAATCCCATTGAGAACTTGTGGTCAATCATCAAGAGACGGGTGGACAAACAAAAACCTACAAATTCTGACAAAATGCAAGCATTGATTGTGCAAGAATGGACTGCTATCAGTCAGGTTTTGGTCCAGAAGTTGATTGAGAGCATGCCAGGGAGAATTGCAGAGGTCCTGAAGAAGAAGGGTCAACACTGCAAATATTGACTTGCTGCATTAACTCATTCTAACTGTCAATATAAGCTTTTGTTACTCATAATATGATTGTAATTATATTTCTGTATGTGATAAAAACATCTGACAAACACACATAAAAACCAGAGGGCAGCAGATCATGTGAAAATATAATATTTGTGTCATTCTCAAAACTTTTGGCCATGACTGTATACCAACTTTTAATTGGCTTACTTTGATTTTTTGCCAGAATTACACCAAAATTAGGCCAAGCCCTTTTCCAGAAAAGCCCTGCCAACCCACAAAGTGTAGAAGCCTTAGAGGCGCCAATTTGCACCACTTTTGACAGATTTTTGGCACAGACACATTAGTAAATCTGAGCTAGCGTGTGAGACAGGAGCTGAGAACACACAACAATGGGATTATCTTCTACTAACAGGAAACCGTATTGACAAATGGTAACTGGAATACACAATAAGGCTCCATTCACATGTCCTGTTTTTCTTTCCTGATCCATTCTATTCAATGGGTCCTGAAAAAATCAGGATTGAATCAGGAAAGAAAAACAGGACGTGTGAATGGAGCCTAAGGCCACCAATACTGGCTGCAGTTTAGTATAGGGTTGGGCGATATCAAAAATATTCCCACGATAACGATATTAAGAAATTTATCGCGATAACGATATATATCACGATAAATATTCATTTAGAAGAAAAAAAACATTTGAGGCCACAGGGAGATATTACAGTGTATGGGGGCCACGAGGAGACATTATATACTGCACGGGCTGGGATGCTGGCAGGCAGTGGGCCACAAAGAGACGTTATACTGCATGGAGTCAAGCAGGGGCGTAGCTAAAGACTCATGTCCCTGGTGCAAGAGTTCAGCTTGGGCCCCCCTTGTCTCAGTGCTTTGTGGCAAGGGGCAGGGGAGCACATACAGTAGTGCTCCTGTAGCCTGAGGCAAAAATTGAAAAGGCACATCCCCCATGCCAAATTGTTGACCTAACCCCTTCCCTCCAGTCAGAGGTGTAACATGAAGATTCTGGGCCCCAGTGAAAAACCTATGACAGAGCCCTCCCAGCATGCACTGGGTGTCTTCTTATGAGGCACAGGGGTCTTTGGGCCCCCTCAGGCTCCTGGGCCCAGTAGCGAATGCTACCTCTGCACCCCCTATAGCTACGCCCCTGGAGTCAAGGTCAGGAGACGTTATACTGTATGGGGGCCACAAGGAGATGTTATACTGTATGGGGGCCACAAGGAGATGTTATACTGTATGGGGGCCACAAGGAGACGTTATACTGTATGGGGACCACAAGGAGACGTTATACTGTATGGGGGCCACAAGGAGACGTTATACTGTATGGGGGCCACAAGGAGACGTTATACTGTATGGGGGCCACAAGGAGACGTTATACTGTATGGGGGCCACAAGGAGACATTATACTGTATAGGGGAAGCCACAAGGAGATGTTATACTGTATGGACAATTTTTGAAGCCCCTCCCTCCTTAGTATAATAAAGTCTTGTGGCCCCCAAGCAGTAATGTCTTCTGGCTTGTGTGTGGGGGACTCATTATTCCCTCATGCCTGCTGTTAGAGATGAATGAGCTGACACTAACTCCAGCTTGCAGGCAGGAAGGGAAGGACCAGGCCAGGGCAGCACAAGACATAGACATGTCACCTTTATTTATGACACCCTCCGTGACCCGGGCCGGTTCTATTCTATGTTTTATTGTCTATTGCTCCTCTTCCTCTGGGCTGGACACTCTTTGCATGCCAGGAGTCAGGCAAAGTGGCGAGGAGGGAGCCGGAGTCTGGAGAGACTTTTCCTGCGGCCACCTCGCTCGTGCAGTATGATTCCAGTGTCGGATGTCGGTGGGCGGAGCCATGAACATAGGAGTGAGGATATGCTGGGGGCTGCCGCTGTTGAAAGCAATTTGTATTGAGTGGTATGCAGGGGTAGGGGGGCGCCGATTTAGAAGTGGTCAACGCAGATGAGGTCACAAAATACCACGGTTATTAGGAAACAGCGATATCGCCATATCGCTGTTTCTTAATACCGCGGTATATCGATGCCACCGGTATACCGCTCAACCCTAGTTTAGTAGCAGGGTAATGCCTCATTCACACATCCATGTTTTTATCAGTGGACATCAGCGATTTTGAGGCAAAACCAGGTGCAGCTCTAAACACAGAACAGGTGCAGATCTTTCCCTTATACCTTAAAGGGGTATTCTCATCTTAGACAATGGGGGCATATCGCTAGGATATGCCCCCATTGTCTTATAGGTGTGGGACCCGCACCTATATATAGAACGGAGTGGGGTTTCCGGGGGTCTGGCCACCACCAGGCGCAGCTCCCCGCTGCACTCATAGAAATGAATGGGAGCACAGCGCGCAAGCGCGGCCACCGCTCCCATTCATTTCTATGGAGCCGACGGAAGTAGCCGAGCCAGCGCTCGGCTATTTTCGGCGGCCCCATAGAAATGAATGGAGGGCGGCTGCGCATGCGCAGTGCGTCCTCATTCAGTTCGGGGGCTCCGTTCTGGATATAGGTGCGGGTCCCAGCGGTGGGACCCGCACCTATAAGACAACGGGGGCATATCCTAGCGATATGCCCCCATTGTCTAAAATGAGAATAACCCTTTAAGTCTGTGGAGGCTGCAATCCTGGTTTGGCTCATAATCACTGATGGAAATAACTGACCAAACATTGACATGTGAATGGGGCTTCTAAAAGCAGGATAACAGCATCAATAGATTGTTTTTTTTAGTTAAACCTTTTTTTTTTTTTTATCTGTACAAATACAAAAGGGAAAAAAACAAATAAAAAAATACATTAGATAAGAAACTTTCGTTTCCCCCAACCACCCCACTGGGGGAGAGGAATGGGAGGGAAATGGGGCAAAAAATAAATACAAAAATAAACATAAATGAAGGATTAAAGATGCCATATGACTGGCGAAGAGTAATCATTTTAAATTCTTATCCATTCAGTTTCCAATATGCTTTAACCACTTCCAGTCCGGGCCATTTACCCCCTTCCTGACCAGGCCTAATTTTGCAAATCTGACATGTGTCACTTTATGTGGTAATAACTTTGGAACGCTTTTACTTATCCAAGCCATTCAGAGATTGTTTTCTCGTGACACATTGTACTTCAAGTTAATGGTAAATTTGAGTCGATATGTTTTACCTTTATTTATAAAAAAAAAATCCAAAAGTTAACGAAAATTTGAAAAAATTCAGTTTTCTAAATTTGAATTTCTCTGCTTTTAAGACAGATCGCAATACCCCATAAAATACTTATTAATTGACATTCCCCATATGTCTACTTTATATATTGGCATCATTTTGGTAGTGTCATTTTATTTTTTTAGGACGTTAGAAGGTTAAGAATTTTAGAAGCAATTTTTGAAAATTTGCAAAATCAACTTTAAGGACCAGTTCAGTTCTGAAGTCACTTTGTGAGCCTACATAATAGAAACCACCCATAAATTACCCCATTTTAGAAACTACACCCCTCAAACTATTCAAAACTGGTTTTAGAAATGTTGTTAACCCTTTAAGTATTCCACAGGAATCAAAGCAAAATAGATATGAAATTTCAAAATTTCACTTTTTTTGCAGATTTTTCCATTTTAATAAATGTTTTCCTGTAACACATCAAGGGTTAACAACAAAACAAAACTCAATATTTATTACCCCGATTCTGCAGTTTGCAGAAACACCCCACATGTGGTCACATATAGCAGGGCACAGAAGTCAAGGAGTGCCATATGGTTTTTGGAGGGCAGATTTTGTTGGAATGGTTTTTGGGCACAATATTGCATTTGAAAAGACCCTGAGGTACCCCCACAGTGGAAACCCCCAAAAAGTGACCACATTTTATAAATTACACCACCCTGGGAATTTTTAAGGGGTGAAGCAAGCACTTGACCCTACAGGCGTTTCATACAATTTATAACCCTTGGCTGTGAAAATGAAAAATTAGATTTTTTATTTTTTTTTACAACAAAAGCAACAAAAGATGAGATAATATTCCTCCACAATTTGCTCCCCATTTTCTCCTGAATACAGTAACGCCCCAATTGTGGGCTCAGAAAATGCAGATGCTGCTCCTTCCCTTCTAACATGGAATTTTCTGTCATGATTTTTAAGAGCAATAACTTTTAATTTTTGTGGACTGAGCTGCGTGAGGGCTTATTTTTTTGCGGGACAAGCTATGCTTTTTATTGGTACCATTTTGGGGTACATTTGGCTTTCTGATCACTTTTTAATCTCATTTTTGGGAGGTTAAGTCACAAAAAAAGTAGTTGTGTCATTTTTCTATATTTTTTTTTTTACACCGTTCACTTGATGGTGTAGATCATGTGATATTTTTATAGATCCGGTTGTTACGGACGCAACGATAAATAGGTCTACTTTTTATTTTTTTTACGTTTTACACAATAAGAGCATTTTTAGAAAAAAAAATCATGTTTTTAACATAGTAACAGTTTATAAGGCCGAAAAAAGACATCTGTCCATTTTTGTGTTTCAATTTTTTTAGAGCCATATATTTTCCATTTTTCTAGCTATGATCTTGTGTGGGGGCTCATTTTTTGCAGGATGAGGTGACGTTTTTATTGCTACCATTTTGGGATACATACGACTTTTTGATTGATTGATATGTTTTTTGAGAGGTGAGGTAATAAATAAATAAATAAACATTACGCCAAAACAGATTTTTAAATTTTTTTTTTATGGCGTTTAACTGATGGGGTAGATCATGTGATATTTTTATAGAGTCGTCGTTGCGGACGTGGTGATACCAAATATGTCTATTTTATTCATTTATTTTTATTTGTAACATTTTTAAATGACGTATTTGGGCAAAAAAAAAAAAATTTATATGTGAAACTTTTTTTTTTTTTTTTTTAATACTCTTTTTTAAAAAAATTTATTTTACACTTTGTGTCCCCCATAAGGTCATACAAGACCTCTGGGGGACATTTAACTTTACTTTTTCTTTTTTTTACACTATTGATTTCTCCTGTAACTGGGGCTGACATAGTAGCTCTGACTTTGGGCTTGCTGTGTAAGTGGGCTGTGTATAAGTGGAGTTTAAAGAACCGGAGTTTAAGACAAGGAGGAAAAAGTAAGGTTGGAGGGATTTTCCTTGTTTGTTTGTAACTTGATCTGAGCTGCTCCTTTAACTACAGCAAAACCGCATCTTATCACATATTTACTGTTTTTCTATACTGTACTGTATATCCCCATCTAGCAGGTGCTCCATGGACAATGCTACTAAGTGTGTGTCCTGTGCAATGTATGCATGCCTTGAAGAACCATTCATGGGTGAATACATTTGCACTAGATGCAATCACGTTGCATATTTGGAAGCCCAGATCTTGGATCTAAATAAGCAGCTTGGCATACTTAGGGGCATTGAACACCTGGAGAGAGGCTTAGACCTCACAGTGCAGGCACTGGCTGGGGTCAGTGAAGAGGAGGAGGGAGGAAATGGGCAAGAGCAGGACTATCAGGTCAGCAGTTGGGTTAATGTAGTAAGGAGGGGTAGAGGGAAAAGTGCCAGGGAGGCTAGTCCTGAGCTGGAACGCCCTAGTAAATATGCCTGTTTGGCTGATATTAGGGATGAAAGCCCAGGACCAGCGACACTGCAGCAGGCCGTTTCTCCTAGAAACCAGGAGGATGACCGCTGCAGGAAGGATGGGAAAAGGAGAGCAGCAAAGGACAGATACTGGTGGTAGGGGACTCTATTATTAGGCGGACAGACAGGGTCATCTGTCGCCGAGACCGTGAATACGGAACAGTGTGTTGTCTCCCGGGTGCTCGGGTTCGGCATATTGCGGACCGGATTGACAGATTGCTGGGTGGGGCTGGGGAAGACCCGGCGGTCATGGTACATGTTGGCACCAATGACAAAGTCAGGGGGAGATGGAAGGTCCTTAAAAATGATTTTAGGGAACTAGGTGAGAAGCTAAAGTCCAGGACCTCCAAGGTAGTGTTTTCAGAAATACTACCAGTGCCACGAGCGTCACTAGAGAGACAACGGGAGATTAGGGAGTTAAATAAGTGGCTCAGAGGCTGGTGCAGGAAGGAAGGGTTTGGGTTCATGGAGAACTGGGCCGACTTCTCTGTCGGCTACAGACTCTATAGTAGGGACGGGCTGCACCTTAATGGGGAGGGTGCAACTGCCCTGGGGGAAAAAATGGTTAGACGGCTGGAGGAGCTTTTAAACTAGGATCTGGGGGAGGGTGGGTGCCCATACTAATAAGGGGGTAGATAGTGTAGATAGAGAGTGGGTCATAGGAAGGAAAAGTGGGGGGTTAGTGGGGGCTGGGGTTAGTAAGGAATGTAGGGAGAAGACTGTGCAAAACAACAACCAAAGTAACCCAAGAAGCCCGGATATTCATTTCATAAGTAATAGTAAATTGACAAACGGGGTAAAAAATATACATAGACCTCTTAAGTGTATGTACACTAATGCCAGAAGCCTAACTAATAAAATTGGCGAACTGGAATTAGTGATGTGTGAGGAGGACTATGACATAGTGGGAATAACTGAGACATGGCTGGATGATAGCTATGACTGGGCAATTAATGTACAGGGTTACAATCTTTTTAGAAAGGATCGTCAAAACCGGCGAGGGGGAGGGGTCTGCCTTTATGTAAAGTCCTGTCTAAAGCCCACAATCCGGGACGATATAAGTGAGGGACATGAAGATGTGGAGTCACTGTGGGTAGAAATAAATGGAGCCAAAAACAATAATAAAATACTAATAGGAGTTTATTATAAACCACCTAATATATCAGAGGCCACAGAAAATCAACTTCTAAATGAAATAGACGAAGCGGCAAATCAGAATGAGGTTGTTATTATGGGGGACTTCAACTACCCAGATATAGACTGGGAAACTGAAACCTTTATATCTCATAAAGGAAACAGGTTCTTGGCAATAACCAAAGACAATTACCTTTCCCAACTGGTTCAGGACCCGACTAGAGGGACGGCCATACTGGACTTAGTATTAACCAATAGACCTGACATAACAACAGATGTGCAGGTTGGGGGACACCTGGGTAACAGTGACCATAAAATAATAACCTTTAAATTGTCATTAAAAAAAGCATTTCTTCAGGGAGGAACAAAAATACCAAACTTCAAAAATGCAAAATTTAGCCATCTAAGAGAGGCCATAGGTCTAACTAACTGGGACAAAATCCTCAAAAATAAAAATACAGCCACAAAATGGGATATTTTTAAAAGCATCCTAATATCTAATTGTGAGAGGTACATACCATATAGGAATAAAATGATAAGAAACAAGAAAAAAACCAATGTGGATAAATAGAACTGTAAAAAAAGCAATAAATGACAAAAAGAAAGCATTTAAATCACTAAAACAGGAGGGGAGCGAGGAAGCATTGAAAAACTATAAGGAAAAAAATAGAATTTGTAAAAGACAAATAAAAGCAGCTAAACTAGAGACTGAAAGACTAATTGCTAAAGAGAGTAAAACTAACCCTAAAATGTTCTTCAATTATATAAATACTAAAAAGTATAAATCTGAAGGTGTCGGCCCCTTACAGAGTAGTGAGGGGGGAGTAGCAGAGAGCGATGAGGAGAAAGCAAAACTCTTAAATATCTTTTTCTCCACTGTATTCACTGAGGAAAATAAACTGTCAGATGAAATGCAGAATATAAAAGTGAATTCCCCTTTAAAAGTGTCCTGTCTGACCCAGGAAGAAGTACTGGGGCGTCTTAAAAAGATTAAAATAGACAAATCGCCAGGACCGGATGGCATACACCCACGTATCCTAAGAGAATTAAGTAATGTCATTGCCAGACCCTTATACTTGATATTTAAGGACTCTATACTGACAGGGAGTGTTCCACAGGATTGGCGCATAGCAAATGTGGTGCCAATATTCAAAAAGGGTCCAAAAACAGAGCCTGGGAACTATAGGCCGGTAAGTTTAACATCTGTAGTGGGTAAACTGTTTGAAGGTTTTCTAAGAGATGCTATCTTGGAGTACCTCAATGAAAATAAGCAAATAACTCCATATCAGCATGGCTTCATGAGGGATCGGTCGTGTCAAACCAATTTAATCAGTTTCTATGAGGAGGTAAGTTCTAGACTTGACCGCGGGGAATCAATGGATATCGTATATCTGGACTTCTCCAAAGCATTTGACACTGTACCACATAAAAGGTTAGTATATAAAATGAGAATGCTTGGCCTTGGAGAAAATGTCTGTATGTGGGTAAGTAACTGGCTCAGTGATAGAAAACAGAGGGTGGTTATTAATGGTAGATACTCAGATTGGGTCACTGTAACTAGTGGGGTACCACAGGGGTCAGTATTGGGCCCTATTCTCTTCAATATATTTATTAATGATCTTGTAGAAGGCTTGCACAGTAAAATATCAATTTTTGCAGAGGACACTAAACTGTGTAAAGTAATTAACACAGAAGAGGACAATACACTGCTACAGATGGATCTGGATAGACTGGAGGCTTGGGCAGAGAAGTGGCAGATGAGGTTTAACACTGACAAATGTAAGGTTATGCATATGGGAAGGAATAATGCAAGTCACCAATACATACTAAATGGTAAAACATTGGGTAACTCTGACATGGAAAAGGACCTAGGAATTTTAGTGAACAGCAAACTAAGCTGCAGAAACCAGTGTCAGACAGCTGCTGCCAAAGCCAATAAGATAATGGGTTGCATCAAAAGGGGCATAGATGCCTGTGATGAGAACATAGTCCTGCCACTTTACAAATCACTAGTCAGACCACACATGGAGTACTGTGTACAGTTCTGGGCTCCTGTGAACAAGGCAGACATAGCAGAGCTGGAGAGGGTTCAGAGGAGGGCAACTAAAGTCATAGGTGGAATGGGTGGACTACAGTACCCAGAAAGATTATCAAAATTAGGGTTATTCACTTTAGAAAAAAGACGACTGAGGGGAGATCTAATAACTATGTATAAATATATCAGGGGTCAGTACAGAGATCTCTCCCATGATCTCTTTATCCCAAGGACAGTAACCATGACGAGGGGACATCCTCTGCGGCCAGAAACAAACTCTTATGACAGGGGAAGACTAACCTGAGGAGGATAGTCTTCAGAACAGTCAAGATGGGATGTATTTCTGACAGTAAACAATATCTCAAACTCCCACTGTCAGACATCAGCTAGGTTTTTGGCATCTCAATAACAATCGGGTGAAGTGGCTTTGCCAACAACCATAGGACTGTATTATGAGAACATAAGTTCTCAGACTGACCGACAAATCACTATCATAATGACCAACATATGGAACCGTTTTTTACTGACCTGTACAATTCTCACATATTCCTTGAACAAGAATGGGGGACCAGTAACTAAAAGAGGAGTTCAGAAGGAATGCTTAGCACCCCATGAGAGGAAGTCTAACCCAAGGTGGCCCCTGATAATTTATTAAAATGTGACCTCGCATTAGACACACCATGTGTTATCAGAATTAATTATGACTAGAAAAACTAAATACAGTAGCTGTTCTGTTAAAAAAATACAGGTCTATTAAAAAGTTCTGTTCTTAAAGAGGGGCTCAGCGATAGTCAAGGAAATACTAAGTTCATTTAAAAAACTGAGCTCCGAGTAATATGACAAGTTAAAGACTGCTTCGTTATATATACTACAGCAGTGAAAATTCTTTGTTGTTTACAGTAGGGAAAAAAACTCTTTTTCCCTTCTCCATGATTAATGAAGAAGGCTTTATGATTTTTTTGTTCCTCTGGAGACCTAGCTTGACAGTTTAATAACATCGGCAATTTGTTGTATTAGGGACATAGCCCTGAAAGTCAACACAGAGAGCTAACACATTGCCTACAGTATTATCACGAGTGAACTTGTTGTGTGGGCCGAAAGTCCATTACAGTAAGAATAACAGTCTACAAATAGTTCTGGTTCTTATGGGAACTGGATTTAACAGATGTCAACAGTAAAACAATGGTCTTGCTGGAAGCAGGACTCCCCCTGCAAAAACTGCTTCTAGTGCTTAGACCTGCTGCCATGGGTTGCTTGACAATTTGTACAGCCTGTCTAAAGAATGATCAGTATAATCACATGAACATTTGCATGTGGCTAAGTGCTTAACTCTTCAGTTCATTTGTTCCTGTCAGGCTTCAGTCTAAAAACTTTTTGACTCCTAATATAAAAATTTTACACTTTTAGAAAAATAGATGAGGCTTAAAATACGTTTAAATTAAGTCAGTTAGTTCATTAGAAGCAAACAGCGACATTAGCTGACAGAATTTTTAGTGCATACAGTCTGCAGAGACTAAAAGGCAGAAATGGCATAGGGGGAATATAGTTATGTGATAACAGTTTGCCTTTACAAAGAATAGTCATACTGGCAAGAAAAATGGGAAAAAAGAACTATTTCCACACATAGAATTACATGATAACAGAGTAACAGAGATCCTCATAGGTGTGGGTGGACTTGCTATCCAGGCAGAGAATCTGTCTATAACCCTAACCTAATTCATTGTACTGTTCACCTTGCAATGATTAGCATAACACGTGTAGGGCCATGAACAGTTAGTGAGGAGTCTCGACAGTTAACAAAGGTCATCCCCCAGTGATAGAAAGCTTTCAAGCCATGACAAGATTTTTTGCCAGGCAACATACCGGGGACATAAATTAAGATTAAACTTTATTACAGGTCTCATTCACCCTGTACTCTTGTTATTTTAGTAAAAGCAGTTTGAACCAGTGATCCCTCTACAGAAACTGAAGCTACAGGGAGAGCACCTTATTGTTGTGAGAAGCTCACCTCTCAGGATGTGAAGATGATAGTGCCTCAATGACTGTACCAAGTTTTGTACTGTGAATCCACGGCAGATAGTAAAATTCCCTTGTATAGCAGTGCCCACATCCTAACAGACAATGGAACAGACCCCTTATCAGGATACAAAATGTAAGTGTGAGTACTCGCCAGAAAAAAAAACGTCCAAAAAAACTTCCAAAACAGGGGCTAGGAAACTTCCTTGTGCCAAGTGACTCACATGGATCCTGGACGTTCAAATGTGCAAAATAATAGAATATATGCATCACACATAAAATACAGGCACGGAAGGACTCCTTGATATAAATAAGAAATTTAGATGTTCTTAAAAGCGTAGCGCTGAATCCCGAGCCGGTCACGTGACACACGGTCATAGCAACGACTCCCGGCTCGATATGGGGAGACTGAAGAGTGAGCCGGGGCGAGTCACGTGATTGCAAGTTGCGATCACCTGACAGTCACCAAGGGGACCTGACGCTGCTGCCGTAGCTCTGATACAAGCCCCCATGCATTTTATGGCATTCTTAGTACCCCAAAACACATTGTCTTGTATTTATTCTTGATGATAATAAGAAGATGCGTTATTTGAAGTTCCCATGAAGTTGGATTTTTTGCGCCTGAAAGAGGAGACATAGTGTTCTCTTGTCTTTTGAGGGCATTTTACATGGAACAGTTCTTCACCGTATTTTTTGTATGGCCCATTTATATATATCTTTATAGCGCCTTGTCCCCTTAACAGTGATCTCCATAGCACCCTGCCCCATAAAATATCACCTCCACAGCTGCCCACCCCCTTATCTGTGACCTTCACAGCACAAAGCCCCCTTAACAGTAAGCTATAACAGTGAAGAAAAATGTCTGGGTTGCTATGGAAACCTGGTCTATAATGGTGTGTATGTCACGACTGAAAGACCTGCAAGCTTCTAGTGGCTAATAAGGGTCATGTGAAAGTGTGTATGGCATTTAGGAACTCTGTTTCTTCACTCATATCCTATTGACAAATATAATTTTTGAGAGTGTCTAAAGAACCGTACGTCCTAGAGAGTCTAAAATCTGTTTAACCTATGGGCCAAATTTGGTGTTGATTGCTCCAGTCATTTGGCCATGCATAAAGAACAGACAGACAATTTTTATATACATACTAGAAGAAAGACTTGGCTTTGAATGGGTATATTTCATCTATTTCATTGAATGTTTGGGTGTGAGAAAAGCTATCCATAGTATTCTCCATCACAGTGACCTCTACAGCATCCCCCCTTATAACAGTGACTTCCACAGTACCCTGCTCCCTTAACAGTGACCTCCACAGTACACCGCTGCCTTAAATGGGTTGTCAAAGTTATTTTTTGTTCTTTGTATGTTTCTAACTAGTCAAATATAACAGCTTTGCCATACACTTTGTGCTTCCAAAACTGCTAGTTTCTCAGATTTCACTCAGGATCACATGACCTGTGATATCAGCTTTTCTCCCTTCTCTGCTAAAGTTTATACACAAGCAGATAAGAGTCTGTACACGAAACGTCACTGTGCTGGCCACACCCCCTGCACTGGCTGAGCTGCCCGCTGCGCTCTCCCTGGATTTTTTCAGATAAAACCTTAACCCCTTCAGCCAGCACAGACTGAAGGCTTTACTACAGTAGCTGCAGGCAGTGAGGAGACAAATGGGAGCTGACAGAGGAGTTCTGCAGAGTATTGCACAAGAAAGGTAGGGGGAAGTTACTGTGTGTACTGTATCAGCAGTGTCATTGCACAGCTGGGACTTGTAGTCCTAAACATAAAACATGCTGCTGAGTATCCCAGGAGGCAGACATGTCACTAAGCACTTGTATTCACTCGCTTTGCAGAGCAGGGGGAGGGGCAGATATTGTTATTACATGTAAACAAAGGCCAGAAAACCATGGAAATGAGGAAATATAGATTTTTTTGCCGCCCATCAGATTTACAGTGCTATATTTTTTTTCATAACTCAGACAACCCCTTTAACAGTGACTTCCACAGCATCTGCCCCTCTATTAGTGACCTCCACAGTACCTCGTCTCCTGAACAGTGATTTTGACAATAACCCGCCCCTTAACAGTGACCTCCACAGCAGACACTGATTTCCACAATATCCCACTGCCTTAAAAGTGACCCCCACAGCTGATGCTCCTTTAATAGTGACCTCCACAGTGCCTGTCCCTTTAACAGTAACCTACACAGGGGCCTGTCCCCTTAGCAGTAACATCCACAGTGAATGCCCCTTTAACAGTGCCCTCCACAGTACCCCATCTCCTTAACAGTGATTTCCACAATAACCGACCCCTCTAGAGTAACCTCCACAGTGGCCTGCCCTTTATTTATGGCCTCCACATTACCCTGTCTAGTTAACAGTGATTTCTACACTAACCTACCCCCTTAACAGTGACCTCCACAAATCTCCGTTACATATAAACTATGTTACTAAGGCCGAAAAAAAAGACATCTGTACATCCAGTTTGGCTTGTTATCCTACAAGTTGATCCAGAGGAAGGCAAAAAAAACCCTGTGAGATAGAAGCCAATTTTCCCCACTTTAGGGGAAAAAATTCCTTCCCGACTCCAATCAGGCAATCAGAATAACTCCCTGGATCAACGACCCATCTCTAGTAACTATAACCTGTAATATTATTACCCTCCAGAAATACATCCAGGCCACTCTTGAACTCTTAGTGAACTTACCATCACCACCTCCTCAGGCAGCGCGTTCCATAGTCTCACTGCTCTTACCATAAAGAATCCTCTTCTATGTTTGTGTACAAACCTTCTTTCCTCCAAGCGCAGAGGATGTCCCCTCATCACTAACAGTCCTGGGGATAAATAGATCATGGGAGAGGTACTGACCCCTGATATATTTATACATAGTTATTAGATCTTCCCTCAGTCGTCTTTTTTTCTAAAGTGAATAACCCCAATTTTGAAAATCTGGGTACTGTGGTCCACCCATTCCAGTTATTACTTTAGTTGCCCTCCTCTGAACCCTCTCCAGCTCTGGTATGTCTGCCTTGTTCACAGGAGCCCAGAACTGTGCACAGTACTCCATGAGTGCTCTGACTAGTGATTTGTAAAGTGGCAGGACTATGTTCTCATCACGGGCATCTATGTCCCTTTTGATGCAACCCATTATCTTATTGGCTTTGGCAGCAGCGGTCTGACACTGGTTTCTACAGCTTAGTTTGCTGTTCACTAAAATTCCTAGGTCCTTTTCCATGTCAGAGTTACCCAATGTTTTACTATTCAGTATGTACCGGTGACCTGCATTATTCCTTCCCATGTGCATAACCTTACATTTGTCAGTATTAAACCTCATCTGCCACTTCTCTGCCCAAGCCTCCAGTTTATCCAGATCCATCTGTAGCAGTGAACTGTCCTCTTCTGTGTTACTTTACACAGTTTAGTGTCATCTGCAAAAATTTATATTTTACTGTGCAAGCATTCTACAAGATCATTAATAAATATATTGAAGAGAATAGGGCCTAATACTGACCCCTGTGGTACCCCACTAGTGACAGTGACCCAATCTGAATATGTGCCGTTAATAACCACCCTCTGTTTTCTATCATTGAGCCAGTTACTTACCCACATACAGACATTTTCTCCCAGTCCAAGCATTCTCATTTTATATACTAACCTTTTATGTGGTACCGTGTCAAATGCTTTGGAGAAGTCTGTTCCCTTAAAATGTGACCTCCACCATTCCCTGCCCCTTAACAGAGACCTCCACAGCACCCTCACCTTTAAGAGTGACTGCCACAGTACCACGCTCCTTTAACGGTGACCCCCACAGCGGCTGCCCCTTTAATAGTGACCTCCACAGTCCCCTGCCCCCTTAACAGAGACCTCCACAGCACCTGCCCTTTAACAGTTACCTCCACAGCATCCACCCTTTTATTAGTGACCTCCATAGTACCCAATCGCCTTAACAGTGATTTCCACAATAACTCGCCTCCTTAACAGTGACCTCTACAGCATTCTGCCCCTTAAAGGGGTAACATAGGAACATAGTTTGTAAGGCCGAAAAAAGACATCTGTCCATCCAGTTCAGCCTGTTTTCCTACAAGATGATCCAGAGGAAGGCAAAAAAACCCCCTGTGAGGTAGAAGCCAATTTTCCTCACTTTAGGGGGAAAAATTCCTTCCCGACTCCAATCAGGCAATCAGAATAACTCCCTGGATCAACGACCCCTCTCTAGTAACTATAACCTGTAATACCCTCCAGAAATACATCCAGGCCCTTCTTGAACTCTTTTAGTGAACTTACCATCACCACCTCCTCAGGCAGAGAGTTCCATAGTCTCACTGCTCTTACCATAAAGAATCCTCTTCTATGTTTATGTACAAACCTTTCCTCCAGACGCAGAGGATGTCCCCTTGTCACAGTCACAGTCCTCGGGATAAATAGATGATGGGAGAGATCTCTGTACTGACCCCTGATATATTTATACATAGTTATTAGATCTCCCCTCAGTCGTCTTTTTTCTAAAGTGAATAACCCTAATTTTGATAATCTTTCTGGGTACTGTAGTCCACCCATTCCAGTTATTACTTTAGTTGCCCTCCTCTGAACCCTCTCCAGCTCTGCTATGTCTGCCTTGTTCACAGGAGCCCAGAACTGTACACAGTACTCCATGTGTGGTCTGACTAGTGATTTGTAAAGTGGCAGGACTATGTTCTCATCACAGGCATCTATGCCCCTTTTGATGCAACCCATTATCTTACTGGCCTTGGCAGCAGCTGTCTGGCACTGGCTTCTACAGCTTAGTTTGCTGTTTGCTAAAATTCCTAGGTCCTTTTCCATGTCAGAGTTACCCAGTGCTTTACCATTTAGTATGTACTGGTGACTTGCATTATTCCTTCCCATATGCATAACCTTACATTTGTCAGTGTTAACCCTCATCTGCCACTTTTCTGACCAAGCCTCCAGTCTATCCAGATCCTGCTGTAGCAGTGCACTGTCCTCCTCTGTGTTAATTACTTTACACAGTTTAGTGTCATCTGCAAAAATTGATATTTTACTATGCAAACCACCTACAATATCATTAATAAATATATTGAAGAGAATAGGACCCAAATACAGACCCCTGTGGTACCCCACTAGTGCCAGTGACCCAATCTGAGTATCTACCGTTAATAACCACCCTCTGTTTTCTATCACTGAGCCAGTTACTTACCCACATACAGACATTTTCTCCCAGGCCAAGCATTCTCATTTTATATACTAACCTTTTATGTGGTACCGTGTCAAACGCTTTGGAGAAGTCCAAATATACGACATCCATTGAGTCACCGCGGTCAAGTCTAGAACTTACCTCCTCATAGAAACTGATTAAATTGGTTTGACATGACCGATCCCTCATGAAGCCATGCTGATACGGAATTATTTGCTTATTTTCATTGAGGTACTCCAAGATAGCATCTCTCAGAAAACCTTCAAACAGTTTACTGTGTACTGTCCTTTTCTGTGTTAATTACTTTACACAGTTTAGTGTTATCTGCAAAAATTTATATTTTACTATGCAAACCTTCTACAATATCATTAATAAATATATTGAAGAGAATAGGACCCAATACAGACCCCTGTGGTACCCCACTAGCGACAGTGACCCAATCTGAGTATCCGGGGTGTCCGGGAATGAAGAAAATGAAAATATTTAAACATTAATTTATTATAAATATATTCCCAAATGCCTTTCATAAGTTATAATGGCTTGTTTTGTCTGAGGAGCAATCATTAGGAAAATGAAAATGGCCGCCATCCTTTTAGTACACACAAAATCTGTCCTAATCATACAGGAAGAGACATAAGGTAAAGAGCTGCCTTATCATCCTCTATGCTTTACTTGTCAAGGATTATGATCCAGAATATAGGTGAATCTCTGAGGGAATGGAGATGATGCAGAGACATGACAGGATTGTGGGGTGTGGCTAATGAGCAGCAGCACTTGTATGCAGTCTCTATTACCACAGCCACAGTCTGCGCTGTCCATCCTCTCTATACGAAAGTCCACAGAAATTTAGCTAAAGTTCTTATCCGCTGTATTCAGGATCATAATCCATGACCAATGTGGTAGAGAGGAGGATGAGGCAGCTCTTTACCTCAGTGTTGTGAAGTAACTTGTCCTGCTGTGTGATTAGGACAGGTTGTGTGTACTAACAGGATGACGGCCATTTTGTTTCCCCTGACAAAATGAGCCATTATAAATAATGAAAGGTATTTGGTAATATATTAATAACAGAGTAATATTTAAGTAGTTTCATTTTCTTAATTCTTGGATCAAAAAGTTACACATCCCAAAATTACATTTTCAAAAACTACAGATCGTTGCGCAAAAATTGAGCCCTCACAAATCTACATAGACATAACTATAAAAAAATGTTAGGGGTGAGAATATGGCGATGCAAAGAAGACATCTTTTTTAAAAGGTTTTTTTCCAGTTTTAAAACGTAACACTATGTATAAAAACTATACATATATGGTATTGCTGTAATCGTACTAACCTGGACAATGAAAAGCACCAGTTTTTTGTTTTTTTTTTAAACTCGTTTTATTGAAAGATCAAATAAAACAATATAACATTTATCTGTTTCAAATCTCTGAGAAATACAATTGTTTCATAACGCACGATACATGTACAGGAAGTTACAGTAGAGGTACACTGCAGCATGTAGAGATCCATATATTACATCCTAGTAGCAGCAGAAAGCAGGTAATGTGACAAGGTATTTAATGTACTCATACATTTGTACAAAGTACTGCGTCAAAGATCTTGTTACACTTTGAGTTGCAACCTCTATGCTTATATACAATGTGTTCATATGGGATAATAGTGTTCACTAAAGTTTTTCATTGGTTGAGAGATGGGCACCTATCCCCCATCCACCAAAGTGCAATGGCGTTTGGCGTTAAGAATAATGCTCCTTTCAGAAATATCCTAGTATAGTGAGGATATAGCGCCTCATCCAAGATGCCAAACATATTCGGGTGGACTGACAAAGGTAGATCTTTTTATCTGCAATGGTGGAACTATGACATCTTGCCAGAACCAGTTAATATGGCAGCAGTCCTAAATTAGGTGCCAAAAATTCGCATTTTCTGCAGAGCACAGGTGGAAATTTGTGTGGGGTAGGCGTCCCATTCTATACAGGTGGGAGGGAGACAGGTAGCTCTGATGTATAATACAAAGCTGAATAAATCGGTTAAATCGGTTACATTCCAAGATGTCTAAGATATCCTCATCTGATAGATCAGGGATCACGGCTCACCATTTATCCATTACCTTAAGGTGAGTAAGGTTCAATTTAGTATCAAGTAGGTGGGAAATGAAGCCTCGGGGCCCCTGGGGTCGAAATAGTCCTATAAGAGGGTAGGTGGATATGACTACCTGTGACCCAGTAAAGTGGGCATTTAGGGCATGCCAGAGCTGTAGGTAGCGGTAAAAGGCAGCTCTAGGGAGGTGATGTTTAGACTGAAGTTGGTCAAATGTACAGATGATGCCGTCCTGATAAATATCACCAAGACAATGGACTCTATGTGACTTCCAGAACTGAGAATCTGGAGAGGAGATCAAAGGTGGGATCATGAGATAGTGCTGAGACAACTCTCAGGGACAAACATCTCTGAAAGCATATATCTCTTTAGTAGCAGACCAGGCCTGTATAGCCACTCTGTGAATGGGCAAAAGAACTCGAGGAAACAATGAAGGTTGCGCCAACACAGGCCATAGAGGTTTTAGACCAAGGTAGAGTGCTAAGTGAGCTTCTGAGTTCGGAATCTGCTCGTGTGGGGATAGCCAGGATTTCAGATCTCTGAGCTGCCCAGCCAGGTAATAGAAATAAAAATCAGTAAGCGGTTAGATGTACCAAATCAATTATATGTATCAAATCAATTATAAGGTTTAGCTCATCCTCTTTTTCACATACTGTATAAATTAAACCCTTTTTTTCATCAATCCAACTGTTACTGGATAGCTGATCAAGTGGTATATGGGTTGATTAAATGGGTTCTCCGGGAATTAAGAAAATGAAAATACTTAAATATTACTTTATTATAAATATATTCCCAAATACCTTTCATTAGTTAGAATGGCTCCTTTTGTCTGGGGAGCAATGATTAGGAGAAACAAAATGGCCGCCGTCCTATCAGTCCACACAAAACCTGTCCTAAATCACACAGGAGGACAAGTTACCTTACAACACTGAGGTAAAAGAGCTGCCTCATACTCCTCTCCTACTTGTCAGGGATTGTGGGTAAACGGTTTGATGTTGTGGGTAAACTGTTTGAAGGTTTTCTGAGAGATGCTATCTTGGAGTACCTCAATGAAAATAAGCAAATAACTCCATATCAGCATGGCTTCATGAGGGATCGGTCATGTCAAACCAATTTAATCAGTTTCTATGAGGAGGTAAGTTCTAGACTTGACCGCGGCGACTCAATGGATGTCGTATATTTGGACTTCTCCAAAGCGTTTGACACTGTACCACATAAAAGGTTAGTATACAAAATGAGAATGCTTGGCCTGGGAGAAAATGTCTGTATGTGGGTAAGTAACTGGCTTAGTGATAGAAAACAGAGGGTGGTTATTAACGGTACATACTCAGATTGGGTCACTGTCACTAGTGGGGTATCACAGGGGTCTGTATTGGGTCCTATTCTCTTCAATATATTTATTAATGATCTTGTAGAAAGCTTGCACAGTAAAATATCAATTTTTGCAGATGACACTAAACTGTGTAAAGTATTTAACACAGAGGAGGACAGTGCACTGCTACAGCAGGATCTGGATAGACTGGAGGCTTGGGCAGAAAAGTGGCAGATGAGGTTTAACACTGACAAATGTAAGGTTATGCATATGGGAAGGAACAATGCAAGTCACCAGTACATACTAAATGGTAAAGCATTGGGTAACTCTGACATGGAAAAGGACCTAGGAATTTTAGTGAACAGCAAACTAAGCTGCAGAAACCAGTGTCAGACAGCTGCTGCCAAGGCCAATAAGATAATGGGTTGCATCAAAAGAGGCATAGATGCCCGTGATGAGAACATAGTCCTGCCACTTTACAAATCACTAGTCAGACCACATATGGAGTACTGTGTACAGTTCTGGGCTCCTGTGAACAAGGCAGACATAGCAGAGCTGGAGAGGGTTCAGAGGAGGGCAACTAAAGTAATAACTGGAATGGGTGGACTACAGTACCCAGAAAGATTATCAAAATTAGGGTTATTCACTTTAGAAAAAAGACGACTGAGGGGAGATCTAATAACTATAAATATATCAGAGGTAAGTACAGAGATCTCTCCCATCATCTATTTATCCCGAGGACTGTGACTGTGACGAGGGGACATCCTCTGCGTCTGGAGGAAAGAAGGTTTGTACATAAACATAGAAGAGGATTCTTTACGGTAAGAGCAGTGAGACTATGGAACTCTCTGCCTGAGGAGGTGGTGATGGTAAGTTCACTAAGAGTTCAAGAAGGGCCTGGATGTATTTCTGCAGGGTAATAATATTACAGGTTATAGTTATTAGAGATGGGTCGTTGATCCAGGGAGTTATTCTGATTGCCTGACTGGAGTCGGGAAGGAATTTTTCCCCCTAAAGTGAGGAAAATTGGCTTCTACCTCACAGGGGTTTTTTTTGCCTTCCCCTGGATCAACTTGTAGGAAAACAGGCTGAACTGGATGGACAGATGTCTTTTTTCGGGCTTACAAACTATGTTACTATGTTACTAATACAGATAAGAACTTCAGCTGAATCTCTGTAGTTATGGAGTTCATGAGCAGATGTGGCTAATGAATGTATGCTCTTGTATGCAGTCTCCATTACCACAGTCTGTCCTGTCCATCCTCTCTGTACTTCATGTCTCTTGATGGACTCCATTCCCACAAAGATTCAGCTAAATATCAAATTAAACTGTAGTCAAGATCATAATCCCGGACAAGCAGAGCAGAGAGGAGGATGAGGCAGCTCTTTACCTCAGTGTTGTGAAGTAACTTGTCCTCCTGTGTGATTAGGACAGGTTTTGTGTGGACTGATAGGACAGCGGCCATTTTGTTTCTCCTAATCATTGCTCCCTAGACAAAACGAGCCATTATAACTAAAAAAAGGTATTTGGGAATATATTTATAATAAAGTAATATTTACGTATTTTCATTTTCTTAATTCCCGGAGAACCCCTTTAAGTCTGTTTGTGGTGAATAGCAGTAGGTCATGAATTGTAGTTCATCAGATACTGGCTGTACTCCTAACAGTGATTATCGCACTTGATCAGCAAAATGCACCAGTCTATCTCCATATGCGGCACGATTGCTTGATCAATATGCGTTTAACGGACTGTTCCAATGTGCAGCACTATCAAATGGACTGTGGCAAGTGGTTTTCTGTCCCATTAATAGAGCAGTGTCTGATTTATAGCCAGATTAGAATAGATCTCATATCATTTTATAGACGAATTAGCATAGATCTCATATCGTTCTCCGCTGTAGTTAGTCTTCTCCTACTGTGTCCACACATCAATTTATGGCCATTCTGCAAAAAAATAGAACCTGTCCTATCTTTGTCTGCACTACAGACAAGGAAAGGTCTGTTCAATTAGGAGATGGTTGATCAGTTCCGATAAATGCGGAACACACACGGCTGGTATCCATGTTTTGCGAATCTGTCTGAGTTGACGTTTTTTTTTTCCATTCTTCTGATGCAGTATTTTTATTTTTTTTCCAAAATCCGTTGAGCAGAAATGGCTCAAACGGATGCCAAATGTGCATTACTGATGTTCAGGATCTGTTTTATTTTTATAGGATCCATGTATTTTTTCTTTATTTTCCTGCCGACTATAGGATCTGTGGAAGAATTTATCATGAAAATCTGCTACTCAATAATATACAGGGATGTATTTGTAGCTGGCCTAACAGTTTGCTGACCTCGCCTCCTTGACTTGGCTAGGCAGTTTGGCTCCACCTACAACATGGGGCCACTTTTACCTTTTTTCCAGGGCCCCTTTGAGTTACCAATTCGGCCCTCTATAGTGGCATCATACAGCGAAGGGAGAAAGTGTCTCGAGGAGAAGGCTGCATCATACATTTTCTTCAGGGGCTCTACAAGGGACTCCAAATACCTCTATAGGGATTCCGTCTGGGCTTGTTAACTTGCCAGCAGCTAGTGAGGCAATGGCGGCAGATATTTCACCCATGTCGATTAGAGAGTCTAGCATGAGGACATTATCTGGTGAGAGGCTAGGCAGCTGCAGGTCAGAGAGATGCTGCTCAATACTCAGCGGGAGTGGTCAACCTGGGCTTGATATAAATCCTGGTAAAATTCACCCATCCAACCTGCAACAGCAATCTAGCGAACAGAATCACAGTTTGCTGGTGTGCCAGGGGTTCATTATCTGGATAAAGCTTATCTAATGAGGGGTCAAGTAGCATATTGCAATCTCCCATGCATAAGACTTATGCATGTGGAAACGATGTGGCAAATGAGACTGCTAGATGTAGTATTTGCAGGTAGGATGGAGGGGGTATATACATCCCAATGATGACATACAGGACACAGTTAATGTAAGCAGCTACAAATATATAGCATCCCTCTGGTTCCATTACCACTCTCTCCACCTCCCATCTCAGCGATTTGTGAATCATTATGGAGACTCCGCGGGAATGGGTGGTATGACAAGAGTGTCGTGCCCATTAGACCCATGGCTTATATAGCCACCTGGTGGTGTCGGGAGTTAAATGGGTCTCTTGCAAGCGCAGAATTTAGGGGTTGAATCCTCTGATCATAGAAAACACCATAGCCCTTTTCCGCAGAGTGCCTAGGCCCCTAACATTGCACAGAATTATTTTTAGTCCCGCTATGGAAACAACCCATATACATATCGTAGCAGTGGACTTCTATCGTACTGTGATGTGAATGGGATCGGTGCTTGAAAAGGGTATATTGCATCAGAGAAGTGACACTATGTTGAATTCTAACAACTGCAACCGAGCAGAACGATAAGGCAGGTAGGACATCCCGCAATGAAAAAACAAAAACATCAGATCAACAGTAAAGTAACTTACTTAGAAAATGATATAAACAATACTAAAAGGAAAAGTGCTAGTGGCAGGCTATGTAAACCTGACCTTTGGTCTAGCAGCTATCGTGGCAAGAAATATGGGGTGTGCTGGTGCCAGGAAGAAGTAGAGCTGCGTCTTAAAAAGATTAAAATAGACAAATCACCAGGCCCGGATGGCATACACCCCCGTATCCCAAGAGAATTAAGTAATGTCATCACCAGACACTTATTTCTGATATTTAAGGACTGACAGGGAGTGTTCCACAGGATTGGCGCATAGCAAATGTGGTGCCAATATTCAAAAAGGGTCCAAAAACAGAGCCCGGGAACTATAGGCCGGTAAGTTTAACATCTGTCGTGGGTAAACTGTTTGAAGGTTTTCTAAGAGATGCTATCTCGGAGTACCTCAATGAAAATAAGCAAATAACTCCATATCAGCATGGCTTCATGAGGGATCGGTCATGTCAAACCAATTTAATCAGTTTCTATGAGGAGGTAAGTTCTAGACTGGACCGCGGCGAATCAATGGATGTCATATATCTGGACTTCTCCAAAGCATTTGACACGGTACCACATAAAAGGTTAGTATATAAAATGAGAATGCTTGGACTGGGAGAAAATGTCTGTATGTGGGTAAGTAACTGGCTCAGTGATCGAAAACAGAGGGTGGTTATTAACGGCACATTCAGATTGGGTCACTGTCACTAGTGGGGTACCAAAGGGGTCAGTATTGGGCCTTATTCTCTTCAATAATTAATTCAATTAATGATCTTGTAGAAGGCTTGCACAGTAAAATATCAATTTTTGCAGATGACACTAAACTGTGTAAAGTAATTAACACAGAAGAGGACAGTACACTGCTACAGATGGATCTGGATAGACTGGAGGCTTGGGCAGAGAAGTGGCAGATGAGGTTTAACACTGACAAATGTAAGGTTATGCATATGGGAAGGAATAATGCAAGTCACCAGTACATACTAAAATGGTAAAATATTGGGTAACTCTGACATGGAAAAGGACCTAGGAATTTTAGTGAACAGCAAACTAAACTGTAGAAACCAGTGTCAGACAGCTGTTGCCAAGGCCAATAAGATAATGGGTTGCATCAAAAGAGGCATAGATGCCCGTGATGAGAACATAGTCCTGCCACTTTACAAATCACTAGTCAGACCACACATGGAGTACTGTGTACAGTTCTGGGCTCCTGTGAACAAGGCAGACATAGCAGAGCTGGAGAGGGTTCAGAGGAGGGCAACTAAAGTCATAACTGGAATGGGTGGACTACAGTAGCCAGAAAGATTATCAAAATTAGGCTTATTCACTTTAGAAAAAAGACGACTGAGGGGAGATCTAATAACTATGTATAAATATATCAGAGATCAGTACAGAGATCTCTCCCGTGATCTATTTATCCCCAGGACTGTGACGAGGGGACATCCTCTGCGTCTGGAGGAAAGAAGGTTTGTACACAAACATAGAAGAGGATTCTTTACAGTAAGAGCAGTGAGACTATGTAACTCTCTGCCTGAGGAGGTGGTGATGGTAAGTTCACTAAAAGAGTTCAAGAGAGGCCTGGATGTATTTTTGGAGGGTAATAACATTACAGGTTATAGTTACTAGAGATGGGTCGTTGATCCAGGGAGTAAGTAAGGCTTCATTCACACTACCGTATGTATTCCGTGTCCGTATAAAAACGGAACGGAAGACATACGGAAAGTCTTCTGTAGTGTTCCGTAATTTTGCGGACCCATTGACTTTAATGGGGCTACGGACGTGTTTTGCGGCCAAGTATAGGACATGTTTCCTTTTTTTTGCGGGAGAACTTCCATAATATACGGATGCGGAATGCACACGGTGTGAATTCCGCATTTTTTTTTCTCCTATGGAAAAATGAATGGGTCCGTATGGTTCCGCATCTTATCCGCAAAAATGTGGATAAGATACGGAAATGAAGATACGGTAGTGTGAATGAAGCCTTATTCTGATTGCCTGATTGGAGTCGGGAAGGAATTTTTTTCCCTAAAGTGGGGAAAATTGCCTTCTACCTCACAGGGGTTTTTTGCCTTCCTCTGGATCAACTTGTGGGAAAACAGGCCAAACTGGATGGACCGATGTCTTTTTTCGGCCTTATAAACTATGTTACTATGTAGAAGTTTGCCACCCGCATAGAACAAACCACGTAGAGTGGCTAAGCCATGAGACCCCTGCTCAACTCTAAGCAAAGGCCTTGTACCCGCCATCCTGTGGATGTATGTTATAATTAACAATTATCCACCTGGGCTCAGCCAAGGTATGTAACCGCTATAAGCACAAATATGAACAGGTGTCTGATACAGGGTAATGTCCTGCAGCAGAAAAGGTGAAGGCTATGCTGTGTCTAGGAGAGTAAAGGGGAAATCTATTAAAGAGGAGCATAGGAGAGACAAAGCAGGCCCTAGAGTGGACTACGGTAAGTCAGTAAGGCAACTTGCTAGTTGGAGTAGACTTTCCCGTGGAATGGATTAGCTCATCTCTGTGATCTGGACGGTCGCTGCCTGCAGTCAATCCATGCGTTCACCTCAGAGGGTGTAGTGAAGAATCTTGAGGTCTCGCCATCCACCACACACAGCCTAGCTGGTTAGGCCATGGAGTACGGGGGGTTTATCTCCCGAAGCCTCCTCTTCACTGCAGTGAAGGTTGCTCATCTCTTTTGTAATTCAGCTGAGAAATCAGGGAACACCATGATGGTTGTATTATCAAAGCAAATGTCCGGTTTGTGCCAGGCGAGCTTCAAAGCGTGGTGCCGGTCTGTGGAACTGAGAAGATGGGCAAGCATAGGGAGAGGAGGAGCGCTTGGTGGTGGTGGTTTGGCGGGAAGGCGATGCACTTACAGGGGTTAGTCCCTTCAGCCCACTCCGACAGACCAACAATACGCAGGTTTCTACGTCTCAGGCGATTTTCATAATCATCGCATTTCTGTTGCCAAACGTCAACCTTCTTCTCTAGTGCAGTGAGCTGCGCAGGGATGAGGTTGGTTCAGTCTCTTTGACCCGGTCCCTTCAGTTGTGCACATCTTGCCTGAGCAGGCAGAGGTCTTGCCCGATAAAGTGGCTCTGCAGGCAGATATAGCTTGTAAGAGTTGAGCCGTAACCTGTTTCAGCATGGGTTCTGTCCCAGGGGCCTGAACATCCTCCTCATCGGGCACCGCTGCAGGAGTGGAAGGCTGTGAAAGGGAGCCGCTGCCATCAGTTGAGGGTCTATCTGGCGGAGCTCACTCACATGCGTCTGTTCATAGTCGCGGCTGGCCACGTCCCCAGCACAAGTCAGTTTTACCACATACCGAACGCACTAAAAACAAAACCAAAAAAATTGTGGCAGAATTATGTTCTTTCAAATTCCACCTTGTTTGGAAGTGTTCCTGTTTTCCACTACATTGTAAGCAATATTAAATGGTGGCATTAGAATGTACAACTTGTCCCGCAAAAAAGCCCTCATACGCCTATTCGAACAGATTTAAAAAAAAAAAAAAAAAAAAAAAAAAAAAAAAAAAAAAAAAAGTTATGGCTCTGGGAAGGAAGGGAGCGAAAAATGAAAATATGGAAAAAGGCTGCATCAGGAAGGAGTTAATCTTAGAGCGCCAGCCAGGGACCACATTCAACTCTACATAATCTTCAACCTTATTAGAAATATTTACACCAAGATATTTGAAGGTGGCGTTGAAGTAAATGATCTTAAGAAAATGTGTTACTTCCTTTAGTTTCCCAATATCTATCCTGTTCAATGGCATTAATACTGATTTTTTTTTTTAGTTAAGCCCTGAAAAACTACCATATTTCTCAATTACTTTTACCAGTTCTTACCAGGGCTGTGGAGTCGGTGACCATTTTGGTGGAGTCGGAGTTGGTATAAAATGGACCAACTCCGACTCCTAAAATATTTAATAAATTGGTACGTTTAGTTCAATGCAGTATGTGCTGAATATATTTTCATAAGAATCTGGACACATGATGAAGTGTCCTAGAAATGTCTGTTCTATTCCTGAACTAAGGATCTATGCTTTCAGTTGAGATGACTGTGTGCTGCCCTTCATGTAGATGCTCAGAAATGAAACTCCTCTGCTACAGATCAGAGGAAAAGGCACTGGGAAGAAATGGCTGTACTAATCTCAGATCTGCTGGAGAAAACGGGATTAAAGGGGTTTTCTCACTAGTTACAAATATTAGCTTTCAACATAAAAGGACAGTTAAAAGAAGGCATTTTCTAAATACAGTGGTCAGTAGATTTTACTTTAGTCATGAACTATAGACAGTTCAGCAGGTCTCTTACTGTACACAGGTTTCTATGGTAACATGCAGACCAGAAAGACTTATCCGATTGGCTGAGAGAAGGAGTGACCTCAGTAAGCAAAATTTGTTGAGGACTGAGAAGGATGGCTTTACCTTTAATTGTGTTAGAGATCACAACCTCCTGCTCTGTCAGAGTAAGTTAATATATACTAATAACTGCTGGAGACCCCCCACAGCCTGAGGAGACATAGTAAGAGCAAACTGTCAGCCAGTGAATCAATGTGCTGAGAAAACCCCTTTAAGGCAAGTACTTCTTAGTATATCTAAACTTCCAATAAACTGTGCATAAATAACTTGTTCAGTACATGTTCTCTCTGCTTTATGTTTTAGTTTGCATTTCCTCTGATGTAAAACACCTCGGGCCTTATGTATGAAAACTGTCTAGGTCTAGAAGTTTCTTTGCTACCCATAGAAACCAATCAGAGCTCCTCTTTCATTTCATATAGTGCTTTGGAGAAATGAAAGGGGAGCTCTGATTGGTTGCTATGGGCAACAAAGAAAGTCTTAGACCTAGACAGTTTTCATACATCAGGCCCTTAGTGAGCTGTACCCAGAGAAGCCTGATACTGAAAGTTCATTGTAAAGATATCTAGTAAAACATAAATTACAAACTCTTTTTGTCATGACACATCTGTACTATTGATTTATGCAAAGTTTGCTTAAAGTTATCACTTAAACATGCTCCATGTTTGAGGGAGTCGGAGTCAGGGGAAATTGAGGAGTCGGAGTCGGGGCTTTGGCTTACCGACTCCACAGCCCTGGTTCTTCCAGTGATTCATAGGGGTTACTTAAAAACATCAACAAATCATCTGGAGATATTTCTTGCATACTGCCATTTCCAAATCCCTTGACTTTTATATTATGTCAGACTGCTAATGGCTAGAACCTAAATGGGACAACCCTGTCTTGCCCCTCTTGACAGCATGAAAGGGAAGGACCTACCACCCAGGGCTGTGGAGTCGGTAAGCCAAAGCCCCGACTCCAACTCCGACTCCTCAATTTCCCCTGACTCCGACTCCCAATCCGACTGCCTCATACATGGTACATGTTTAAGTGATAACTTTAAATAAACTTTGCATAAATCAATAGTACAGCTATGTCATGACAAAAAGTTTGTAATCTATGTTTTACTGGATATCTTTACTCTGAACTTACAGTATAAGGCTTTGCTCTGGATACAGCTCACTAAGGGCCTGATGTATTGAAACTGTCTAGGTCTAAGACTTTTTGTTGCCCATAGCAACCAATCAGAGCTCCCCTTTCATTTCTCTAAAGCACTATATGAAATGAGAGCTCTGATTTGTTTCTATGGGCAACAAAGAAACTTCTACACCTAGACAGTTCTCATACATAAGGCCCGAGGTGTTTTACATCAGAGGAAAAGCAAACTAAAACAAAGCATACGGAGAGAACATGCGCTGAACAAGTGATTTATGCACAGTTTACTGAAAGTTTAGATATACTAAGAAGTACTTGTCTTAAAGGGGTTTTCTCAGCACATTGATTCACTGGCTGACAGTTTGCACTTACTATGTCTCCTCAGGCCGTGGGGGGTCTCCAGCAGTTATTAGCATATATTAACCTACTCTGACAGAGAAGGAGGTTGTGATTTCTAACACAATTAGAGGTAAAGCCATTCTTCTCAGTCCTCAACAAATTTTGCTTACTGAGGTCACTCAGGCTCTCAGCCAATCAGATAACAGTCGTTCTGGTCTGCAGGTTACCATAGAAACCTGTGTGCAGTAAGAGACCTGCTGAACTGTCTATAGTTCATGACTGACCACTGTATTTAGAAAATGTCTTCTTTTAACTGTCCTTTTATGTTGAAAGCTAATCTTTGTAACTAGTGAGAAAACCCTTAAATCCTGTTTTCTCTAGTAGCTCTGAGATGAGTACAGCCATTCCTTCCCAGTGCCTTTTTCCTCTGATCTGTAGCGGAGGAGCTTCACTTCTGAGCATCTACATGAAGGGCAGCACACAGTCATCTCAACTGAAAGCCTAGATCCTTAGTTCAGGAATAGAACAGACATTTCTAGGACATTTCATCATGTTCCCAAATTCGTATGAAAATATATTCAGCACATACTGCATTGAACTAAATGTACCAATTTATTATATATTTTAGGAGTCGGTCCATTTTTTACCGACTCCAACTCCACCAAAATGGTCACCGACTCCGACTCCACAGCCCTGCTACCACCATTCATATATACAGAAGCTTGAGGTGCCCTATAGATTTTTATCCCTCAAATAAATTTAGGTCCAAACCCCAGTTGTCTCATGACCTCCCAAAGAAAAGACCACTCAACTTTATCACAAGCTTTAGTGGCATTTATTGAAAGCATAGCCCTCCCATTCATGCGGTAATCCTTCATCCCGATGTTTGCATACAACCTTCCAAATTTGTAGTGGTTGTCTTATCTGACATAAACCTGCATTGTTGTCTTATCTGACATAAACCTGCATTGATCGTCATGTATAACTAACCTTATCACTTTTCATCCTCCCTGCTAAAAACAAATGAATGGGTCCACATTTGTGATGCGGTGCAAAAACAGCCGGTTGCTTGGAAATTAAAGAAAGTGTGTTACCAAAAAATGTATCTGCCAGTTAAAACTAGAAAGCAACATGATAATGGGGGCAGCCACCTTGCCTGAGCTGTTCTTAACAGCAATTAGAAATATTATGAAAACTGCTTTAAGGCAACCACATGGGCCATAGACACGCTGGATCTATTGACTTTTACGGGAGAGTTTTCTAGTCACACTCTGTGACTCTGTGCTTTGACGATCACCTATTGTGTATTGTAATGCATTGCAGAGGGGATCAGACCCCCAGAAGTTTAAGCGTGACAAAAATAAAAAGTAAAAAAAAAAAAAAAAAAAAAAGACATATTTGGTATCACCACGTCCGTAACAACCACCTCTATAAAAATATCACATGACATAACTCCTCAGGTGAACGCCGTTTAAAAAAAAAAAAAAAAAGTGCTTAAAAAACATTTTTGTCACCCTACATCACTAAAAGTGCAACACCAAGCGATCAAAAAGGAGTATGCCCCCCAAAATAGTACCAATCTAACAGTCTAACTGGAGACATTAAAACATGAATTTTTTTTGTTTAAAAAAAAATGATATTATTGTGTAAAACTTAAGATTTATCACTGAAGTAATTAATTGATTCTGGGTATACTGAAAAACGTATCACTGAAAACAATACCCTATTAAAACATAACTTTTACTAAGTCAAATTAAAGAATCCCACACCAAAAAACAGTGCACTTAAGATAAATAACAAAACAATAAAAATATTTCTGATGATAGTCACAGGCTACTTGTTTTGCAATTTGATAAATAGCAAATGATATTTTACCACAATGGTGGCCACTCACGGTTAGGAGGGTCACTCTTGTAGAGAGGAGGGGGGGGGGGGGGGGCTCATCTATTTTCAAATGCTTCAATCACCGGAGGCTGCAGAGATTCTTCTCCAGTGCTGCTCAGGAGTCACACTTTCAGCAGGTGGGATACTGTCCCTACTTGAACTATCCCGTCCCTGCCTAAAAGCGGAGTAATCGCCCCGAAAGGAGCGACCCCACTTATCGGTGGCTGTACCCTTTCCGCTAGATACACCCTACCTTGTATAATATCCCAAAGTTCGGTATGCCTGTGTTCACAGATGCAGTTTCATATGGTCTCGACGCGTTTCCCCTTCAAAGTGATGCGAGGTTCATCAGGAGACTCTTGGTTAAAGGCATAATAGCCAAATCTACGATGTGGCCGGTCGATGCTTAGTCCTGCCTTCTCAAATAGGTGTATGGCAGGGCTATTTAAATATCCCTCTCTCCCGCCAAACGGAGCGTACCTATTTCCGCACTGCGCAGGCGCCCGCTACGCTGCGTAGCTTGCCAGTAGTTTGAGTCCTATAGTGCATTAATGCACATGCGCCCGCTACTCAGCCATCTCGCCAATCCTAGCAGGTCTGTTACTGCAGTGCGCGTGCGCTGCGTTTCGTAGGGGTTCGTAGAGATCAGTGGAGGTAACTATGCCAACCCACTGCACGATGTATCCCTGTATTAACGCATGCGCAGATACTATGTACACTCGCAATATACGGAGTTTAAAGAAAATCACGGCGCTCAATATTAAGGAAGTGCCTTGCCACCGCTGTCCATTCCAGCTTACCCATGCACAGTTGGACTTTTTATGTGTCCAGGACAGTTGGGCTGGCACTTCCATGTTTACATGATAACTTGATATTAACGGTCCAATCACTCATTCTTTGAGTTTATGTTAAAACATATTCAGAGGGAGAGCGGGATATTGATAAATTACTGGCTCTCATGTGGGTTCGAAATTATTTATGTGAAATGGGAATGGTGCAGATGTCAAGGCTATTACAGTCAGTGACTCATGCTATAATGCAATTAAACCACCCCCATTTATCTGTTTACATTCTTAAGACCTTTTTCGGTCCGATAGCACCACTTAATATCAGCTGGATCACTATTGCTTATTAATCGTATCAGGAAAGCTCTAGGCATAAGCATTACGATTGTGCATTTCAATATTCATATATCAAATGAAGCTTGTAAAGGTGAGTATTTCATTCAGGCCTTCAGGACTAACTGTTTTTAATCTGAACATCCATTCTGTTTCTTTCCGCAGTATCTTATTATCCAGGTCCCCACCCCTGGGTGATGGTATTATTATCTCAACTACACAAAAGGTGAGGGATCCTGGATTTCCTGCGTGCTTCTCATGTACATGTGTTGCTATTGGGGTGTCTCTCTTGTGTTTTATATCCCCCAAATGGTCCCCTATACGCCTTCTCAATTCCCTTTTTGTTTTGCCCACGTACTGTAGGGGGCAAGTACATGTGCATAGGTATACCAGGCCCGTGCTTTTACAATTTGCATAATCTCGGATCTGGTACCTCACCCGTATACTAACACTCTGAAAGTCTTTTACTTTCTCTATGTAAGGGCATGCAATGCACCCACTGCATTTAAACATACCTAGAAGTTTTCTCTCAAGCCACATTTCTCTCCTTACTGGTGGTTGGTAGTGGCTATGGACAAATCTGTCCCTCAGAGATCTACCTCTTCTGTATGTAATAGCCGGGTGTTCTGGGATCATTTGGCAGATATCTGGGCCCATTTTTAAGATATCCCAATATTTAGATAACAACCTATATATTTCCCAGTTTCTGTCATCAAAGGTGCCTATAATCCTCATGGTGCCTTCTTTTTCCACACCCCCCTTCCGTGTGTGGTTGGGGGCTCAGTAGGCTCATCCTTTGCTTGTCATTAGCATAATTGTATGCTTTACTGAGAGTTTGTTTGGGATATCCTCTCCTCATGAACCTAGATTAAACTCCCTAGCCTGGTGTTGGAAATCTTCATTTCTTTAACAATTCCTGCGTATTGTCCTTTTGGTATACCACATCTCTGACTTAGGGGATGATGGCTTTCCCATCTTAAAAGGCTATTTGTGGCCGTGGGTTTCCTATATGTTCTCGTATGCAATGTCCCTTCAATGAATGTTATTTCAAGATCTAAAAAGGCATTTTTTCTCCTCCTATTTCATAAGTAAAATGCATGCCTATATTATTCATATTGATATCTCTGAAAGTCCAGAAAAGTCTCCCTGGGGCCGCTCCACAGTATAAAGATGTAATCTATGAAGCGGCCCCAGAAGAGCACCCTCGAGGTCCAACTACTTCCCTCCCTGAATATCATGGTATCCTCCCACCAGCCCAGGAACAAATTTGCATAGGTAGGCGCACAGGCACTACCCATGGCTGTGCCCCTGAGCTGGTGTTAGAATTTAGAGTTAAAAAGGAAGTAGTTATGTCGTAAGACAAAATCTAGGAGTTCACGGATTAAGGTGCTGTGGGCTGAGTATTGAATACCCCTTGATTTTAAGTAGTGACGCACAGCCTGTATTCCTGCCTCATGGGGGATGTTACTATATAAGGCCTCAACATCTATTGAGGCCATAATAGTTCCCTCCTCCAGGGTAAGACCTTCTATCTTGGTCAGTAAGTCAGAAGTGTCCCTTATATATGAAGGAAGAGACATTACAAACTCCCTAAGCACCTTATCTATATATATACCCACGTTCTGACTTATTGAGTCAATCCCTGATACAATTGGGCGACCCTTTAAGGGTTCCAGACCCTTATGGATCTTCGGTAGGGCATAGAACGTGGGTATAGTAGGTCGTTCCTTGAACATAAATTCAAACTCTTCCTTTGATATAAGCTGACTGTCCAAAGCCTTAATCAGGATCTCTTCCAGCTCCTTTTTATACATGTTAGTGAGGTCACTCGAGAGTGAATTGTAAGCCTCCCTATCCCTAAGTATTACATTACACATATTCACATATCTCTGATGGTCCAGTATCACTAAATTACCACCCTTGTCAGATGGTTTAATGATTATCTCCGAATCCTTTTCTAGGGTTACCATGGCCCTGATTTCTGATTCATTCAGATTAGATGTCTTTCTTACATTGTGACTATCTAGTTTTTCAAAGTCCTTGGTCACCATTTTAAGGAAAATATCAATGTTACTCGATTCTTGTGGGGGTGGGGTCCTCTTACATTTTGGTTTAAGATCAGTAAAAGGTCCAAGTCCCCTCATGCTTTCATTCTCATCCAGTAGGTCAGTTAGTAGTCTAACGCCAGGTAAATCCTCAACCGGGATGCCTAGGCGTAAGCTCTCACTCTCATCATTATTCTTAAAGAATTTTTGCCATTTAAGTTTTCGGCAAAACAGATGTATATCTTTGACCCACTGGAAAGAATTGTAGCAGGTTGTTGGGACAAAAGAAATGCCCTTGGATAGTATTTTTATTTCATCTTTGGACAAAATCCTACTCGATAAATTTATAATTTGTCCCTCATCTGACTTCCATTCCTCAGTTGTTTCTCCTAGCGAACCCGATCTCTTAACTAGTAAGGTATTCCTCCCCTCGTTTCTAAAAAAACCCTGAGGATGCTGATGATCCAGATGGTTGTGAGGATTCCTGGTCTCGTGACCTTTCCTGTCTCTGTGGTCCCCCATCTCCCCCTGCGGCCTCTACCCTGACCACCACTAAATCTGCCTCTTGCTCTTCCTCCAGATGATTTATCGCCTATTTTTTCCGTGTCTGATGTCTCTGTTTCTGTTTCTGATGATGAGGCCTCAGTCTCAAAGTTAGTGGTCTTTTTTAGGTTTAGATTTGCCCTATTTTCTTTAAATTCTAATAAATCTCTTCTAAACTGTTTGTGTTTGCGATCTTTTAAAGATGTCTGAAACTTCTCTACAGATGTTTGGAGGTTTCTTTCACGTCTGGGGAAATCCAGGTCAGATTTATATTTAAGTGTTTTTTCAATTGCTGTATTCAAATCAACTGTGGTTCTCTCTAGAATCTGTTTCTCTTCAGTCAATAAGAGTTTCATCAGGTTAATGGAGCTTTCTGTTAGAGTTTGCTCCCATTTACTCATCAGTTCTGGTGACCGTGAGCGTGCCGCAGGGGTTACTCTGATCCTCAAGCCATTGGGGACTATTTTGGCTTTTATACAGTCTTCCAGGGATTGGGTTTCCCACCAAGATTTAATATTGTTTTTGTAGCTTATGTATAGGTCTTTAAACAATCTCTTCAAATTGTCAGAGGGTGGCAATTCCTGTTCTAGGTCTTTGTCCGAAAATACCTGAGTTGCCTCAGCCAACCATTTATCCGTGTTGATAGGTCCTGATAGAAAGTTTTCCATAACTTATAATTTACCAGCTTCATTTGATATATGAATATTGAAATGCATGACCGTAATGCTTATGCCTAGAGCTTTCCTGATACGATTAATAAGCAATAGTGATCCAGCTGATATTAAGTGGTGCTATCGGACCGAAAAAGGTCTTAAGAATGTAAACAGATAAATGGGGGTGGTTTAATTGCATTATAGCATGAGTCACTGACTGTAATAGCCTTGACATCTGCACCATTCCCATTTCACATAAATAATTTCGAACCCACATGAGAGCCAGTAATTTATCAATATCCCCCTCTCCCTCTGAATATGTTTTAACAAACTCAAAGAATGAGTGATTGGACCGTTAATATCAAGTTATCATGTAAACATGGAAGTGCCAGCCCAACTGTCCTGGACACATAAAAAGTCCAACTGTGCATGGGTAAGCTGGAATGGACAGCGGTGGCAAGGCACTTCCTTAATATTGAGCGCCGTGATTTTCTTTAAACTCCGTATATTGCGAGTGTACATAGTATCTGCGCATGCGTTAATACAGGGATACATCGTGCAGTGGGTTGGCATAGTTACCTCCACTGATCTCTACGAACCCCTACGAAACGCAGCGCACGCGCACTGCAGTAACAGACCTGCTAGGATTGGCGAGATGGCTGGGTAGCGGGCGCATGCGCATTAATGCACTATAGGACTCAAACTACTGGCAAGCTACGCAGCGTAGCGGGCGCCTGCGCAGTGCGGAAATAGGTACGCTCCGTTTGGCGGGAGAGAGGGATATTTAAATAGCCCTGCCATACACCTATTTGAGAAGGCAGGACTAAGCATCGACCGGCCACATCGTAGATTTGGCTATTATGCCTTTAACCAAGAGTCTCCTGATGAACCTCGCATCACTTTGAAGGGGAAACGCGTCGAGACCATATGAAACTGCATCTGTGAACACAGGCATACCGAACTTTGGGATATTATACAAGGTAGGGTGTATCTAGCGGAAAGGGTACAGCCACAGATAAGTGGGGTCGCTCCTTTCGGGGCGATTACTCCGCTTTTAGGCAGGGACGGGATAGTTCAAGTAGGGACAGTATCCCACCTGCTGAAAGTGTGACTCCTGAGCAGCACTGGAGAAGAATCTCTGCAGCCTCCGGTGATTGAAGCATTTGAAAATAGATGAGCCCCCCTCCTCTCTACAAGAGTGACCCTCCTAACCGTGAGTGGCCACCATTGTGGTAAAATATCATTTGCTATTTATCAAATTGCAAAACAAGTAGCCTGTGACTATCATCAGAAATATTTTTATTGTTTTGTTATTTATCTTAAGTGCACTGTTTTTTGGTGTGGGATTCTTTAATTTGACTTAGTAAAAGTTATGTTTTAATAGGGTATTATTTTCAGTGATAAGTAAAACTTAAGTAAGCATAAAAAATATACGTTAGGTATAGACACGTCCGTAAGAACCTGCTCTATAAAAATCTCACATAACCTAAGCCCTCAGGTGAACACAGTAAAAAAAATAAAAAGTGTCAAAAAGGCCATTTTTTGTCACCTTATATCACAAAAAGTGTAATACCAAGCGATCAAAAAGTCATATGCACCCCAAAATAGTATCAGTCATCTCACCCTGCAAAAAATAAGACTCTACCTAAGACAATCGCCCACAAATATAAAAAAAAAACAACAACTATGGCTCCCAGAATATGGAGACACTAAAACATGATTCAAAAATATTATTGTGTAAAACTTAAATAAATAAATAAAAAAAAAGTATACATATTAGATATTGACATGTCCGCAACGACCTGCTCTATAAAAATAGCACATGATCTAACCTGTCAGATGAACATTGTAAATATCAAAAAATAAAAACGGTGCCAAAATAGCTATTTTTTGTTACCTTGGCTCACAAAAAGTGTGATATAGAGCAACCAAAAATCATATGTACCCTAAAAAAGTACCAACAAGACTGCCACTGTATCCCGTAGTTTTCAAAATGGGGTAATTTTTTGGAGTTTCTACTCTAGGGGTGCATCAGGGGGTCTTCAACTCTGACATGACCACTTAAAATTTTCACAGTGAAATCGGCCCTCCAATAACCATATGGCGTTCCTTTCCTTCTGCGCCTGCTGTGTGCCCGTACAGCAGTTTACCACCATGTGTGGGGTGTTTCTGTATACTGTACAATTCGGGTAATAAATATTGAGTTTTGTTTGGCTGTTAACCCTTGTTTTGTTACCCGAAAAAAAATGGCTCAAAATGGAAAATCCGCCAAAAAAGTGAATTGCTGAAATTTCGTCTACATTCTTGTGGAACACTTAAAGGGTTAACAACGTTTGTAAAATCAGTTTTGAATACCTTGAGGGGTGTAGTTTCTAAAATGGGGTGATTTTTGGGTGGTTTCTCTTAAGTAAGCCTCACAAAGTGACTTCAAACCTAAACTGGTCCTTAAAAAGTGGGTTTTGGAAATTTTCTAAATTTCTTTTATTAGTTATTAGGTTATAGTTACTAGAGATGGGTTGTTGATCCAGGGAGTTATTCTGATTGCCTGACTGGAGTCGGGAAGGAATTTTTCCCCCTAAAGTGAGGAAAATTGGCTTCTACCTCACAGGGGTTTTTTTTTGCCTTCCCCTGGATCAACTTGTAGGAAAACAGGCTGAACTGGATGGACAGATGTCTTTTTTCAGCCTTACAAACTATGTTACTATGTATTTGCTTCTAAACTTCTAAGCCTTCTAACGTCCCAAAAAAATAAAATGTCATTTTCAAAATGATCCAAACATGAAGTAGACATATGGGGAATGTAACAACTATTTTTGGAGGTATTATTATGTATTTTAAAAGAGAAACTGAAATTTGGAAAGGTTTCTAAATTTTTGGTAAATTTGGTATTTTTTCATAAATAAAAATCAAATACTTTGACTCAAATTTGCCACTGTCATTTCTATGGGGAGCCGGCTTGGTGGTGGCCGGACCGGAGTCCTCCAGCCACCACCTTGCGGGGCTCCGTTCTGGATATAGGTGCGGGTCCCAACGGTGGGACCCGCACCTATAAGACAATGGGGGCATATCCTAGCGATATGCCCCCATTGTCCAAGATGAGACAACCCCTTTAAGGTAAAAAATGGCAGGGTCCTGATGGGGTAAATATAGATATTCACATGGAAAATTAAAAATAACATCATGGGGCCTGGAGTGCAGCAGTGAAGTTGCGTTTCTGAAAAGTGTTACCTTTGGGTTTAGTGTTCTGTGGTCCAAAATCTAAGTCACAGATTCCCTATAACAGCATCAATAGTTACATATGACTACACACATAATGAATATTAAACAGGGCTTCCATACTGTTGTCACCAAGACTAAAGTAGTCAGTTCAACATCTCAGCTGCACAGTGCTAACAAACAAAAAAAAAAACTAATATATAGTAGTTTTTGGATAATAGGAGGAAGTGAAAAAAGGGTACCCATTAAATTTAAAGAACAATTCCTGACTAATAAGAATTATGCATTGATACAAACCAATACCTTGCTTCCTTGCTATGATCACCAATAACTCTGTCATCCCGTCCAAGATTTCTGGAAGAGATGCGTCCTAATTCCATGCTTAATTCTTCAAGGAGGCCTCTGTAACCTTCTCTGTTGAATCTTACTCTGTGACGAGAATAACCAGCAAGTTGCTCATCTGCACCAATACCTGTGAGGACAACCTATTGATTGGGGGGAGCAAATATCTGGTTAGGTTATTTGTCCTTGATTAATAAGTGATTAGGCACCATAACAGACTAACATTTTTCTTGTTTGCTTGTTTCAAATTAATCAACTCAACCTGCTAAGGTTAATGTTCAAGAAATGTCGTCAAAGAATGAAGAAAGAAAGAAAAAAAAAAGGGGGTGGGGGGGGCTCTCCAGGAATTTGATACCGATGGCCTATCCTCAGGATAGGTCATCAATCTCAGATCAGCAGGGGTCTGACTCCCAGGAACGCCGCCGATCAGCTGTTTGAAAAGGCTGCAGTCACGTCAACATACGTTGATCACATGGCCTAGGCACAACTCAGTCCCATTCAAGTGAATTGGGCTGAACTGCAATACTAAGTACAGCCACTATGCAATATACAGAGCTGTGAAGAGACCACAGCGCACACCAGAGCTCTGGTGAGAAAAGAGGCCTCTTAAAACAGCTGATCGGTGGAGATCCCGGGAGTCAGACCCCCATCCATCTGATATTGATGACCTATACTGAGGATAGACCATCAATTTAAATTTACTGGATAACACACTGTTTAGATTACATGGTGAATATTGTAAAAACATATGCCAGAAAATAATGCTGGAAAGGATGCTGTGTTTTTTTAAACTCTTCCCGACATTTGCCATATATTGATGGCATAATGGTCGGAAGGGGAATATGGAGCTGGATAAAAAGCTGCACTTGCCTCATACGCGAGGATGCTGGTTGTGTAATACAGCTGACTCCTGCCCACAGTAACAGGGATCAGGATAACTCCAACCCCTCAGAGGTTACTGTCAATCCCTCTGTTCACCAATAGTAATTTTACCACAGTGCCAAGTTTTCCCCCATTCACCCATTTACTACTGAAAAAACAAATAAATAAAATTATACTACATACCGCCACATCCTTAATTACTAGCTCTATAAAATTATCACATGATCTACCCCATCGGGTGAACACTGTAAAATAATAAACAAAACCTTGCCAATTCAGCCTTTTTTAGATTCAGTTACCTTAGATGTGCTGGTATATGGCTTCATTTCACCATTGCATTTCAGCATGCCAATTCCTCTGGCAGCAAACCAAACTGCACAGCCAATACTGTCATCGAGAACAGTGTTCAAAGGTTGTACCAACTGTGAGATCTGCTTATGCCTCATTTGTTTTAGTTCTTCAGGTGTGACATTTATTTCCACAAAATTCCAAATTCTTCTCGAGTTTAAGGTTTTAAGTTCTTCCAAACCCAGCTTGCCAGTGATTCGATCAGGAACATCAAAAGGACTTGTGTATTTACGAGCTTCAGCATCATCTTCACATGAAGATGTAGTACTTGGTTTCTTTTGCAAGCTGTATTTTTGGGTTTTTGCTTTTTGAGTCTGCATCATAAATGCGACATTGAGTAGGTCAATAGGCTCACAGGATGGAATGTGTCTATCTGCAAGAGCAGCCAGCATCATTGAATCAATTCCACCAGAAAAAAGAATTGCAACATTTGCCTGTTTGGTTTCTGAAGTCAAGTTATCTTTTACTCGTGGTAGACATAAGACACGTTTCCTCACAGCTTCACTTAGAACTTTTATAAAAGATTCAGCATTTCTCTTATGTACTTCAGAGATCAGCATTTTAAGGTCTTCTAAGCTAACACGGTTAGAAGGTGCTTGGCGGTTTGACTCTGGCAGTGATTCAGGAATTTCTCTATTTAATAGAGTAACTGGAGCAATAAGACTGCCATCCCCATGTTTAATTCTGGATATAAATTTTTCAAGATCATTTGAAATATATGTTTGCCCTTTTTTCACTTGTTCCTCTTCTGTAGTAGATATCCATGAATACAATGTTAATTTGATTGATTTTAATTCCACACAAGAGCTTAAGTTACACTTAAAAATACCAACTGCTGGAACTTCATGCCACTGTGTACCATCTTCTTCACAATTAAATTCAGTTACAGAAGTGAGACACAGTGCTTCATTGGGGGTCGCCCCAAATTTCCACAAAAGACTGCGGCGACCAAAAAAATCTCTTCCAAACCAAAGATTATGCTTTTTTTTTTCATAGAAAATGAAAGCCCAAGGCCCTTGTATTTTGGAAATTAGTGATAGTATATCATGTTCATTGTCACAAGAAGTAATATGCTGAAACATTACTTCAGTATCATTACTAGTGTCTGGAACATCAACTCCCCCAAAGACTTCTCCATTCCAAAGAAATATATTGCCATTTCTATCTTGTAAAGGTTGAGGAGTCACTAGTCCTCTTAAATGAAGAACATGACCTGAGAAAAAACAGCTGTAGTTATGAGAAAAATCTGTCTCAAAAAGTTGATGGCTGCTGTTAGGCCCTCTACGTCTTAAATTAATGGCATCCTGACAGTAGGCTTTAACCACATTGGTGGTCAGACTGATAGTACAGCATATTCCACACATCTTGGCCAGAAAAGATTATTTGTTGGCTTGCATATTTTCAAAAATTTCCTGATGAATAGGTGTCATGTCATCCAATTTCTCTGTTAACAAAAAAAAAAAAAACGTTTAGTTAAATTCATGTTTTTTTTTGTAAAATTCATTTGGTTACAGCTACAAAGATACACATCCTACTCAACAGGGTATGCCCACGTGGGCAGAACTTACACTATGGATTTTGCATTGCAAAGGATAAAATCTGAGGTGGAGATTAGCAAAATAAAACCGACATGCTGCAGATCTAATGGGGTTTCTGCACCTTTGGAACAACTTCTGGGTCTCGCCCACAACCCACTGGGCCTGTGGAGGGAAGCATACTTACCTGCTGCTCGGTTCCAACTACTTCAGTGCGCGGTGCTCCGGTCCCCAAGCAACATGTGACCCAGTGATGTGCCATCAGCTGCACACGTAGTCCTCTGTTCATTCCAGAAGTTGACAAGAAAGGGACCAGAGCGCAGCAAACTGAAGTAGTTGGAACAGAGCAGTGGGAGCAGGTGAATATGTTTCCCTTCACAGGTCCAGCAGCGAAGGGAACGAGAAAAAAAAACCCATTAAAATGAGTCAATTTATGCTACAGATTATGTAAAAAAAAAAAAAAAAAAAAAAAAAGTGTGGATCAGATTTCATCCACTTTGCTGCTATTGTACACCGAAATATGCAGCATACCCATACCATGTGTGTGTTCCATACAGGGATTTTCTGGTTTTAAGTAAATGTATCAGTGTTAATAAAACCACATTTCAATACAATGTATATTATATTGTATATTATATGACTGTATACTACAGTCATATAAACTCATCAGTTGCTCCATAGGTTACCATATGCCCATACACTCATCTGCACAGAGCCATTAAGAAGAGAAGCTGCTGTAATGTTATATACAGACTTTATTTCTTCACAAACAAAACTATTTTTTCATCTACACTGCCCATTGTTCCAGAAACTATTTTTTCAGCTTATTTAGCCGTTTCAGGAGAAGATTAACACTCTTATATAATTTGTATAAGTATGCTTACAGCTGGGTTCTCATGTTTTGACCATAGTTATGGATCAGCACCCGTTTCAAATTTATGGCCATTAAAAGGAGTTTCATTGATAATGAGCGATTTTGCAAGTAAACATCAGTTTACCATGTGGTCATTACCAATCAAACAGCGTTTCACTGAAATGGGGGCCGGTAGCCATCATTTTATCTGCACCCTGTAGGTAGCACTCTTAGCTAAAAGAGCATAGAATGGACCATGTATTACAGGTTTGCATTTGGCTTTTTTTTATTTTTTATTAACTCTATCATAACAGAGTCCCTACACTTTTGAAACCACCTCTTCAGTGCAAACAGAGACCACCTATACAAGTCTTTAGACCAGCAGGTTAAGGGGTGGCAGTCAGACCAGGTTAACATTTAAACAAGAATTCTACATTGCTTTAGTGATCCCTCGGTATCCCAAAATAGAAAAATGAAGAAAGAGAAAAATACTGATAAAAAAGGGTCTTTATATATACAGTGCCTTGCGAAAGTATTCGGCCCCCCAGAACTTTCCAACCTTTTGCCACATTTCAGGCTTCAAATAAAACAATATAACATTTTAAATTTTTGGTGAAGAATCAACAAGTGGGTCACAATTGTGAAGTGTAACAAAATTTATTGGATCTTTTAAACTTTTTTTTTGTAATAATAAAACTGAAAAGTGGGGAGTGCAAAATTATTCGGCCCATTTACTTTCAGTTCAGAAAACTCACTCCAGAAGTTTATTGAGGATCTCTCTGAATGATCCAATGTTGTCCTAAATGACTGATGAAGATAAATACAGTCATGGCCAAAAGTTTTGAGAATGATACAAATATTAATTTTTACAAAGTCTACTACTTCAGTTTTTATAATGGCAATTTGTATATACTCCAGAATGTTATAAAGAGTGATCAGCTTAACAGCAATTACTTGCAAAGTCAATATTTGCCTAGAAAATGAACTTTATCCCCCAAAACACATTTCAATATCATTGCAGCCCTGCCTTAAAAGGACCAGCTAACATCGTTTCAGTGATTGCTCCATTAACACATGTGTGGGTGTTGATGAGGACAGGGCTGGAGATCAATCTGTCATGATTAAGTAAGAATGACACCACTGGACACTTTAAAAGGAGGCTGGTGCTTGGCATCATTGTTTCTCTTCTGTTAACCATGGTTATCTCTAAAGAAACACGTGCAGTCATCATTGCACTGCACAAAAATGGCCTAACAGGGAAGAGTATCGCAGCTAGAAAGATTGCACCTCAGTCAACAATCTATCGCATCATCAAGAACTTCAAGGAGAGAGGTTCCATTGTTGCAAAAAAGGCTCCAGGGCGCCCAAGAAAGACTAGCAAGCGCCAGGACCGTCTCTTAAAAGTGTTTCAGCTGCGGGATCGGGCTACCAGCAGTGCAGAGCTTGCTCAGGAATGGCAGCAGGCAGGTGTGAGTGCATCTGCACGCACTGTGAGGCGAAGACTCTTGGAGCAAGGCCTGGTCTCAAGGAGGGCAGCAAAGAAGCCACTTCTCTCCAGAAAAAAACATCAGGGACAGACTGATATTCTGCAAAAGGTACAGGGAGTGGACTGCTGAGGACTGGGGTAAAGTCATTTTCTCTGATGAATCCCCTTTTCGATTGTTTGGGACATCTGGAAAACAGCTTATTCGGAGAAGACGAGGTGAGCGCTACCACCAGTCTTGTCTCATGCCAACTGTAAAGCATCCTGAAACCATTCATGTGTGGGGTTGCTTCTCAGCCAAGGGAATCGGCTCTCTCACAGTCTTGCCTAAAAACACAGCCATGAATAAAGAATGGCACCAGAATGTCCTCCGAGAGCAACTTCTCCCAACCGTCCAAGAGCAGTTTGGCGATCAACAATGCCTTTTCCAGCATGATGGAGCACCTTGCCATAAAGCAAAGGTGATAACTAAATGGCTCAGGGAACAAAACATAGAGATTTTGGGGCCATGGCCTGGAAACTCCCCAGATCTTAATCCCATTGAGAACTTGTGGTCAATCATCAAGAGACGGGTGGACAAACAAAAACCTACAGATTCTGACAAAATGCAAGCATTGATTGTGCAAGAATGGACTGCTATCAGTCAGGATTTGGTCCAGAAGTTGATTGAGAGCATGCCAGGGAGAATTGCAGAGGTCCTGAAGAAGAAGGGTCAACACTGCAAATATTGACTTGCTGCATTAACTCATTCTGTCAATATAAGCTTTTGTTACTCATAATATGATTGCAATTATATTTCTGTATGTGATAAAAACATCTGACAAACACACATAAAAACCAGAGGGCAGCAGATCATGTGAAAATATAATATTTGTGTCATTCTCAAAACTTTTGGCCATGACTGTAGAATCCACCTGTGTGTAATCAAGTCTCCGTATAAATGCACCTGCTCTGTGATAGTCTCAGGGTTCTGTTTAAAGCACAGAGAGCATCATGAAGACCAAGGAACACACCAGGCAAGTCCGTGATACTGTTGTGGAGAAGTTTAAAGCCGGATTTGGAAACCAAAAGATTTCCCAAGCTTTAAAGGGATTCTGTCAGCAGGATATTGGGTATAGAGATAATTACATCTCTATACCGGTCTTACTGCTGTGATTGTAAATATGTAAGTGTAATTGTTATTAGGGCAGTAGTTTACATAAAAAAGTGTTTTTATTAAAATGAGAAATACCTGGATAAGGAGCCCAAGGGGAGGTCCTGCGAGCTGTTGGAGCCCAGACACGCCGCAGATTTCGGAGCCCAGCACCGCCCTCCAGCTAATTATGCACGCCCCTTCAGCGCTGTCTTCTCCTCCGGCTGCGGTACAGACTCTTGTATGCACGGCGCATGCGCGAGATGCGCCGCAGCCGGGAGAGAAGACAGCGCTGAAGGGGCGTGCATAATTAGCTGGAGGGCGGTGCTGGGCTCCGAAATCTGCAGCGTGTCCGGGCTCCAACGGCTCGCAGGACCTCCCCTTGGGCTCCTTATCCAGGTATTTCTCATGTTAATAAAAACGCTTTTTTATGTAAACTACTGCCCTAATAACAATTACACTTACGTATTTACAATCACAGCAGTAAGGCCGGTATAGAGATGTAATTATCTCTATACCCAATATCCTGCTGACAGAATCCCTTTAAACATCCCAAGGAGCACTGTGCAAGCGATCATATTGAAATGGAAGGAGTATCAGACCACTGCAAATCTACCAAGACCCGGCCGTCCCTCTAAACTTTCATCTCAAACAAGGAGAAGACTGATCAGAGATGCAGCCAAGAGGCCCATGATCACTCTGGATGAACTGCAGAGATCTACAGCTGAGGTGGGAGAGTCTGTCCATAGGACAACAATCAGTCCTATGGGTGGACTATAGTACCCAGAAAGATTATCAAAATTAGGGTTATTCACTTTAGAAAAAAGACGACTGAGGGGAGATCTAATAACTATGTATAAATATATCAGGGGTCAGTACAGAGATCTCTCCCATCATCTATTTATCCCGAGGACTGTGACGAGGGGACATCCTCTGCGTCTGGAGGAAAGAAGGTTTGTACATAAACATAGAAGAGGATTCTTTACGGTAAGAGCAGTGAGACTATGGAACTCTCTGCCTGAGGAGGTGGTGATGGTAAGTTCACTAAATGAGTTCAAGAAGGGCCTGGATGTATTTCTGGAGGGTATTACAGGTTATAGTTACTAGAGAGGGGTTGTTGATCCAGGGAGTTATTCTGATTGCCTGATTGGAGTCGGGAAGGAATTTTTCCCCCTAAAGTGAGGAAAATTGGCTTCTACCTCACAGGGGTTTTTTTGCTTTCCTCTGGACCAACTTGTAGGAAAACAGGCTGAACTGGATGGACAGATGTCTTTTTTCGGCCTTACAAACTATGTTACTATGTTACTTCACAAATCTGGCCTTTATGGAAGAGTGGCAAGAAGAAAGTCATTTCTCAAAGATATCCATAAAAAGTCTCGTTTACAGTTTGCCACAAGCCACCTGGGAGACACACCAAACATGTGGAAGAAGGTGCTCTGGTCAGATGAAACCAAAATCGAACTTTTGGGAAACAATGCAAAACGACATGTTTGGCGTAAAAGCAACACAGCTCATCACCCTGAACACACCATCCCCACGGTCAAACATGGTGGTGGCATCCTCATGGTTTGGGCCTGCTTTTTATCAGCAGGGACAGGGAAGATGGTTAAAATTGATGGGAAGATGGATGGAGCCAAATACAGGACCATTCTGGATGAAAAGCTGTTGGAGTCTGCAAAAGACCTGAGACTAGGACGGAGATTTATCTTCCAACAAGACAATGATCCCAAACATAAAGCAAAATCTACAATGGAATGGTTCAAAAATAAATGTATCCAGGTCTTAGAATGGCCAAGTCAAAGTCCAGACCTGAATCCAATTGAGAATATGTGGAAAGAGCTGAAAACTGCTGTTCACAAACGCTCTCCATCCAACCTCAAAGAGCTCGAGCTGTTTTGCAAGGAAGAATGGGCAAGAATTTCAGTCTCTAGATGTGCAAAACTGATCGAGACATACACCAAGCGACTTGCAGCTGTAATCGCAGCAAAAGGTGGCGCAACAAAGTATTAATGCAAGGGGGCCGATGAATTTTGCACGCCCCACTTTTCAATTTTATTATTACAAAAATACATTTCGTTCCACTTCACAATTGTGACCCACTTGTTGATTCTTCACCAAAAATTTAAAATGTTATATCTTTTTGTTTGAAGCCTGAAATGTGGCAAAAGGTTGGAAAGTTCCAGGGGGGCGAATACTTTCGCAAGGCACTGTAACATTCAGAAGGAATAATTGAAAACTAGCTAATTAGTGTTTGTAAGAATGAGAGCATATTCGAGATGCCTGCTATCAAAGAACCTAACAACTTTCTTATATAAGATCAAGTTACAGATACTGAATACACAGAGACCTCAGATTTCAACCCCCCTTAAGAAGGGCATCAGAAAATGACCTATTGTTTAAACCAACTTTTTTGTTAAATATATTTTTTAGATGCAGTTATTACTGCAGTGTTTGTAGTGGCCATTATGCCTATAATATGTCAAGACTTTGTTATTGTTCTGTAAAAATGTGGATATTATAACTATAAAGAGAATCCTGGCACTACCACTCTGCAGTTCACATCACACCTACACTGAGATAATGTAATCCATACTGACATGTTAAAATGACTGGACACAGCGACATTTGTGCTGCATACTCCTCTGTAGTCTCCATCTTGTAACTGTAAAAGTAGGAATTTAGTCCCATCAGTAAATGTTTTTCCAGGAGTCTGACATGACAGTACCACCAGGAAGTTTTCCTTATTGGCCTTTATAGGGCAGGAAGCACAAAGATGTTAAAAGACCTAAATAACACCTAAATCGTACTAAATTGCTACTTTCCAGGACGTCCCCCATGACCACACCACCAAGATTAGTATCAGATTATAACTACTTCAGGTAGGGACTACAGTCTACAAGACTTTTCATCCAGAGGTTAGATCTTGGTCTGCCTGGCCACGAGGCTGCACTGCAAGTTTGGTCTTTCAGCCCAAGAAGCTGCCATTGCTTTTATAGAATGTACTGTTGTTATCTGTAAGGGACAAATCCCAACATGAATATACGAAGCTTATGGCTGATTTAATGCATCTTGCAAACATTCCTTCTGCAATCTTTCTTCCATTATTCCTTGAATAAAAAGAAAGAGAAAAAAAAAAAAAAAAAAAAAAAGTAGAATCTTTTCTGTAAGCTGCAGTTGCCTCCAGGCATTTAATTACTGCTCTTCTCACATCTAACGAGTGAAAACGCCAGGGCTGTGGAGTCGGAGTCTGTGTCCATTTTGGTGAAGTCGGAGTTGTTATAAAATGGACCAACTCAGGCTCCAAAAATATATAATAAATTGGTAGTTAGTTAAATGCAATATGTGCTGAATATATTTTCATAAGAATTTGGGAAAATGATGTAATGTCCTATAAATGTCTGTTCTGTTCCTGATCTAAGGATCTAGGCTTGTAGTTGAGATGACTGTGTGCTGCCGTTTATGTAGATGCTCAGTAGTGAAGCTCCTCCACTACAGATCAGAGGAAAAAGGCACTGGAAAGGAATGGCTGCACTCATCTCAGATCTACTAGGGAAAACAGGATTAAAGAGGTTTTCTCACTAGTTACAAAGATTAGTTTTCAACATAAAGGGGCAGTTAAAGGGTTTCTGTCACCAGATCTGGGCATATTAAACAGGATGACATTTGCAATGTGCAAATGTCACCTGATGCCCAATCTGGTATTAATTTTTATATTGGTGCCCCCGTTTTTGATAAAAAAAGCAGTTTTATTTTATGCTAATTAGGCTTACTAGGTGCAAGGGGCGGTTACCCTGCACCTAGTAAGCTCCGTTTGCCCACCTGCTGTCACGCCTACCTTGTCTTGATTGACAGGGCCAGGCAGCTTGTTCGATCCTCTGCCGGCCCTGTCCTCGATTCAAATCCCGCGCCTGCGCCGTGCGGAATAAAATCGGCGCAGGGAGTGGCGCTGGCCGCCGGGCTCCCGGCTACCTCACTGCGCCGATGACGTCAGAGTACAGCCGGGTGGGCAAACGGAGCTTACTAGGTGCATGGTAACCGCCCCTTGCACCTAGTAAGCCTAATTAGCATAAAATAAAACTGCTTTTTTATCAAAAACGGGGGCACCAATATAAAAATTAATACCAGATTGGGCATCAGGTGACATTTGCACATTGCAAATGTCATCCTGTTTAATATGCCCAGATCTGGTGACAGAAACCCTTTAAAAGAGGACATTTTCTAAATACATTGGTCAGTCATGGACTATAGACAGTTAAGCAGGTCTCTCACTGCACACAGGTTTCTATGGTAACCTGCAGACCAGAAAGACTTATCTGATTGGCTGGGAGCAGGAGTGACCTCACCCCCACGGAATGATGGGACTGAGCTCTGAGTGATTACCTGCAGTAAGCAAAAGGTCCAAGTGTTGTGAGGACTGAGAAGCTTTACCTGTAATTGTGTTAGAGATCACAATCTCCTGCTCTGTCAGAGTAAGTTTTTTTTTTTTTTTTTTTATTTTTATTTTAAATTAAACATTACAAAAAATCATTATTACATATGGGGAAGTCCTCTTAAAAATCGACATACCTTCATATACAGTCAATAACTGTCTACAACAGCCATAATTCCCCCTGAATATTCACCCATGAGCCCCCACACCCACCCCTCCCCAGTGGACGGCGGAGAAAAAAAAAAAAATCCTCGTGCCACATTTCCCATATCATATGCCATCTTTTTTCTTTGTTCTGCTTCTTATACCACAGGAGCTCATAATTTTTTACCCTATCCACCAAATTCTTCCAATGAGTTAAATTTGGATATTTATCAGCCATCCAATTCTTAGCTATGACTAGGCGGGCCAGAAACAGCAGTCTAGAGGCCAAATTTTTGATAACCCAGGAGACGTTCACTCTTCCAAAATGTCCCAAAATCAAACATTCTATGTTGAAACCAATTTCAATGTCAATGATACCCTTAATATAGCCATAAATTTCCTTCCAGAAGCCTCTTACATATAAACAGTCCCAACAAGGATGTAAAAAGTCTGCCCTTTCTGAACCGCATTTAGGGCAGTTTGCATCTTCCCTCTTTCCCATCTTATACAATACCACTGGCGTATAATATAACATATAAACATAATTAAATTGCACCATCCAGTGATTTTCATTTCTAGTCATGTATTTCATATTTCCAAATATTACCTCCCATTCTCCCTCTAACCCAGACTATGAAACCTCATCCCACTTAACCTGTGCTTTATGTGCTCTTCCTTCTGTGATACCCCTAATAAAACACCTATAAAGCTTTGATAAAGAATTCTTCTTCATTGTGGAGTCCTGTAACAATTTAATAATATCACACGAGTTAACCACTAATTTCCCTTTGTCTTCCAAAAAAACATTATATAAACGATAATATTTAAACCACCCACTAACCTTTACATTATATCTAATCTGTAATTCCGTAAATAATATAATTTGACCTCTATCAAACAAGTTTATTATTAATTTATTATTAAGTTTATTAATCCCCAGGGATTCCCAGTATCTCCAATCAATGTCATCATAAAATTCTTGCATATTAGGATTCTTCCAAAAGGGGAGTGAACTGAAAGAAGCCTCTGTGACCTATTAATTTCTTAAGCATAGCCCAACATCTGCCCAGTAATTTCCCAAAAGGGAGTGCTCTCATAGACGAACTTTTATCATTATATATTTCCAGCAGCTCAAAAATTGATGTTACATTCCTGCCATATAGATCCATTAATTTCCTAGTTACAGGGCAACTCTTCCAACTGGGCTAATATCTGAAGCGGAGACATAAGGAAGTATCCCTGAAAAAAGGGGAGGGCCATGCCCCCATGATCTTTTGGTTTATACAGATGTATTAATTTTATTCTAACTCTTTTTCTCCCCCAGATCAGGTCATTTAACATTCCCTCGATCATCCTAAAGGTTTTAGTGTCAATCCATATAGGTGAAGCATTGAAAATATACATTATCTGGGGCTGAAGAATCATCTTAACCAAGGCGACTATCAGCCCTCGACAATGGAATCTTCAACCAAATATGAACTTTGTGCCTAATTTTTTCTATAATTGGTTTGATATTAAGTTCCGCAAAATCCTCAATCTTGGGTGAAACTTTTATCCCCAAATATTCAAAGGACTCCGTTTGTCCAATAATTCTAAGATTACCACTATTTAATGCCATATTCCCATCCAGTAACATTAGGCTTGACTTCGTCCAATTTATATCTAATCCTGAAAACTCCCCATATTTTGATATTAACGACATGACCCTAGGAATTGATTTAGGAGAGTCACTAAGACATATCAGAATGTCATCAGCATAGAGCCTGAGTTTGTCTCCTACACCCCCACAGCCACAGCCCTTAATCTCCACATCGTTCCTAATAGAGATAGCCAATGGTTCAATAAATAATGAAAATAATAAGGGGATAGGGGGCATCCCTGCCTGGTTCCTCTGCCCAATTTAATTGTTTCTGTCAATTGGCCATTTACATTAATCCTTGCACAAGGCTCTCTATACATAGGTTTTACCCAATTCATATAGATATCCCCAAAGCCAAAGTTCTTCATAGCTTGCCACAGAAAACTCCACTCGACCCTATCGAAAGCCTTAGTAGCATCTAAAGACAGGATCGAGCGGAGTTCTCCTCCCCCCATCTGCATTGCAGCATACAAAGCCCTAATATTAACGGTGATATTTCTAGTGGGCATAAAACCGCTTTGATCCGAATGGATAAGATCAAGAATGACTCCTTTTAGTCTATTAGCTAAAATTTTAGCAAGCAGTTTAATGTCAGTGTTTAATAGCGATATGGGCCTATATGCATCCCTATCCTCTACGTCTTTCCCCTTTTTTGGGATCAACACGATCACTGCTTCTTTCATAGAGCCAGGAAGCTGACCTGTTTTATATGATTCATTAAAGGGTTTCTGTCACCAGTTTTGGGCATATAAAACAGGATGACATTTGCAATGTGCAAATGTCACCTGATGCCCAAACTGGTGATCATTTTTTTACTGGTGCCCCCGTTTTTGAAATAAATCAACTTTTGTCGTATGCAAATGAAGCTTACTAGGTGCAAGGGGCGGTAACCCTGCACCTAGTAAGCGCCGTTTCCCTACCTTTATTCACGCCCCCTTTGTTGTGATAGACAGGGCCAGGCAGCTCGCTCTAGCTGCTCCTGGCCCTGTCCGTGCTGAAAATCCCGCGCCTGCGCCGTTCGGACTTCATTCGGCGCAGGCGCAGTGAGTGCCGATTGCTGCCGGGCTCCCGGCTTCCTCACTGCGCCTGCGCCGCCTTCTCTTCTGGGTGTTCTGTGACGTCATCGGCGCAGGCGCAGTGAGGAAGCCGGGAGCCCGGCAGCAATCGGCACTCACTGCGCCTGCGCCGAATGAAGTCCGAACGGCGCAGGCGCGGGATTTTCAGCACGGACAGGGCCAGGAGCAGCTAGAGCGAGCTGCCTGGCCCTGTCTATCACAACAAAGGGGGCGTGAATAAAGGTAGGGAAACGGCGCTTACTAGGTGCAGGGTTACCGCCCCTTGCACCTAGTAAGCTTCATTTGCATACGACAAAAGTTGATTTATTTCAAAAACGGGGGCACCAGTAAAAAAATGATCACCAGTTTGGGCATCAGGTGACATTTGCACATTGCAAATGTCATCCTGTTTTATATGCCCAAAACTGGTGACAGAAACCCTTTAAGTACCTTAGATGATCTAGGTAACAAAACTGGTCCATACTTCCTGTAGATCTCAAAAGGGAGACCATCAGAGCCCGGGGATGAATTCCCCGAAATGGACTTCAGAGCCTTCTCTAATTCAAGACCAGTGATCAGAGCGTCCAAATCATTCCTTTGATGGCTGGTGAGTTTCGGAAAACTCACTTGGGATAAATATTCCTCAATCTCCCGAGCGGATTTAATCCTTGATGATGAATATAGCGTAGTGAAATAATCTTTAAATATTTCTTGGATATCTCCGATTACAAAATCTGTGGCCACCATCATTTTTAATAGCAAGAATAGGAGATACTCTATCCTGATTCTTGATAATCGAGGATAATAGTCTACCTGGTTTACCCCCTTCAAAATAAAATTTTTGATTCTTAAAACTGCATTTCTGTTGGGCCTTTGTCATACGCGCTTCTCTAAGTTGATTTTGAGCCTCGTTAAGGGCAGTTTCATTAATTTTCGATGGATCCCTAATAAACTCAGATTCTTTAAGGAGACAATTGTCCCTTAATGCCTAATTGTCCCTTAATGCCTTATCTTCCTTCAAGAAAGCCTTGCGCTTAGTTTTTATTCTCCCAAATAAGGTGCCTCTTATGTGAGCTTTTAGGGCATCCCAAACATATACTAAAGATGTTGATCCCTCATTTTCCTCCCAAAATTGTATCAAACTATTCATAATGCTCAGGTGATCATCAATTATAGATAGCCAGTGAGCATTAAGGCGAAATAAAGAGTTTTGTCGCTTTTCACCAAAATAATTATGCACTGTAACAGCTACCAAAGAATGATCCGAAATGCCCGATGGTTCATACATAATTTTACCAATGTCCCCCATTAAATCCTGGCTCACAAACGTCAGATCAATCCGGGACATTGTATTGTGTGATTTATTAAAGCATGAATATACCCGTTTTGTAGGATACTTATGCCTCCAGACATCAATCCAACCCGCCTCGGAGCAAAAGCCAGCCAAATTACTGTGTTTTTGCAATACATTATTACCTTTGCACTCGAGGCGGGCTCTATCGAGCTGAGTATCCATGACGCTGTTAAAGTCACCAATTATTAAAATTGGACATGACTCTCTACTATTGCAAAACTCTAGAAGCTTCTGTAAAACACAGTACTTAAATGGGGGAGGAATATACACAAAAGCCAAAATACATAATCGCTTATCTAACTTCCCAAACAAAAAAATATATCGGCCTTCAATATCGATCTGTTTATCCAGAGGATCAAAATGCACCTTATCATGAACTAGAACAGTAATACCTCTGTAATAAACAGATCCATATGAATGGTACTTATATTTCGCCCATTTTCTTTCAATCCAACTTCTTCTCTCTCCCGTCAAATGGGTTTTTGAGTAATGAGTAAGTTAATATATGCGAATAACTGCTGGAGACCCATCCACAGCCTGAGGAGACAGAGTAAGTGCAAACTGCCAGTGAATGTGAACATGCTGAGAAAACCCCTTTAAGGAATGTACTACTTAGTATATCTACACTTTCAATAAACTGTGTATAAATCAATTGTCCAGTGCATGTTCTCTCTGTATGCTTTATGTTTTAGTTTGCTTTTCCTCTGAGCTCATGTTTGGAGAGGTTAGCTGATCTGATGGCTTCTATATGCTATACATAGAACATAAGGGGCGAAAGCTGTTTTCTAACATCTCAAATTCAGAAATACGGAAACACACATGTAAATAAAAGTACTATAGTTGTAGAAGCCATTGCCAAGCCTTTGTTATCTAGCACTGTGAAGCAGTATGATGCAAAACACCTAGGACCTTATGTAGGAAAACTGTCTAGGTGTAGAAGTTTCTTTGTTGCCCATAGAAACCAATCAGAGTTCCCTTTCATTTCATATAGTGCCCTGGAGAAATGAAAGGGGAGCTTTGATTGGTTGCTATGGGCAACAAAGAAATGGCAGATGGCAGGCCATGATAAGAAATGAGCAAAAGGGACTTAAAGGGGTTGTCTGAGTTATTAAAAAAAATTAAAAAAAATAGTACTTTAAATCTGATGGGCAGCAATATATAACTAAGTTAAGTAAGTTTTAGGCAAAAAAAAATCTCTATTTCTTCATTTCCCTGGTTCTCTTCTGGCCTTTGTTTACATGCAGTAATAATAATCTCTGCCCCTCCCCACTCTCTGTAAAGGAAGTGAATACAAGTGCTGAGTGACATGTCTGCCTTCTGGGATACTCAGCAGCATGTTGTATGTGTAGGACTACAAGTCCCAGCTGTACAATGACACGGCTGATACACACAGGATCTCCCCCCTACCTGTACTTGTACATTGCATCTCCTCCAGATCATCTGAGGAGGGCAGATCCTGTGTCTCTTTACATCTGCAGCTGCTGTTGTAAAGCCGTCAGTGTGTTCTGGCTGAAGGGGTTAATGTTTTATCTGAAGGAATCCAGGGAGAGAGCAGATAGCAGGAGCCCGGCAAAGCAGGGAGGCGTGGCCAGTGAGTCTGGTGTACAGACTGTTATCTGATCTCTGAGGCTTGTGCACCAAACATCACACAGCAGGGAGATAAGCTGACATAACAGGTCATGTGACCCCAAGTTAAATCTAAGAAACCAGCAGCTTTAGAAGCAGAAAGTGTATGGAAAAGCTGTTGTATTTGTCTAGTTAGAAACATACAAAGGACAAAAAAATAACTAGGACAACCCCTTTAAAATGGAGTTTTAAAAATCCATGATTGCTCAAAATTTTTCCAATTCCCCCCATTTGGATTTTTTTTTACTGCTTCCCACTACATTTTATGCCATAATTAATGGCGGCATTAGAAAGTACAACTTGTCCCGCAAAAAATAAGCCCCCATACAGCTATGTGAACAAAAATATAAACAAGTTAGGGGCTCACAGAATATAGGGAAGAAAAATGAAAACGCAAAACTGAAAAAACCTCCGGGACAGAAAGGGTTAAAGTTATTGCTTAACCCTTTCCCGACCAGCGCCGTACATGTACGGCGCTGGGGCGGTGCGGGGACATGACGCCCGCTCGCCCGTGAGGCGGGCGTCATGGCCGGCAAGTCTCTGCTGTTTCTAACAGCAGAGACTTGCCGCTACTTACCGCCATCGGCGGCGTCTTCCTGGGCCTTCTGATGCCGTGATCACGGCATCAGGATGCGTCTGAACCCGGAAGCGTATGCTTCCGGGTGGTGTACAGACGCCCCGAGTGGCCAATCGGGGTGTCCGTACACCATATAAAAACTGTAATCCTCGCTGGTGAGGATTACAGTTTTCAAACTGCAATTCTTATTCTTATCCATTCACTAGATGGCAGGCCAGGATAAGAAATGAGCAATTTTTGGATTTATCTCCATCTAGTAAATCCCTGATTGCTCATAAAGAAAAAAACCAAAACACAATATATTAGCTCATATTTGAGCTTTAAAAAATGTTAAAAAATATATATAAAAAAAATATACAAGTTCAAATCACCCCCCTTTCTGCATAATTAAAAAATAAATACCTAAATAACAATGAATATAGACATCATGGGTATCACCGTGACCGAAAACACCCGTACTTTTAAAATATAAAAAAAAATTCCAATATGGCGAATTGTGTGGTGGGAAAAAAAGCGTCCAAATGGTGATTTGCTGTTTTTTGTCGCTTTTTTTCTAAAAAAAAAATTAAATAAAAAGTGATCAAAAAGTCACACACCCCAGAATGGTATCAATAAAAACTTCAGATCGCCCCGCAAAAAATGACCCCCATACAGCTCCGTACACATAAATACCAAAAAGTTATAGGGATCAAGATATGACCACAAAAAAAAAAAAAAAAAAAAAAAAAAAAACGCAGGAAAAACTATACATATTAGGTATCGCCGGATTTGTACTGACCAGTACAGTCATGGCCAAAAGTTTTGAGAATTATACAAATATTAATTTTTACACAGTCTACTGCTTCAGTTTTTAGAATGGCAATTTGCATATACTCCAGAATGTTATAAAGAGTGATCAGCTTAACAGCAATTACTTGCAAAGTCAATATTTGCCTAGAAAATGAACTTTATCCCCCAAAACACATTTCAATATCATTGCAGCCCTGCCTTAAAAGGACCAGCTAACATCGTTTCAGTGATTGCTCCATTAACACATGTGTGGGTGTTGATGAGGACAGGGCTGGAGATCAATCTGTCATGATTAAGTAAGAATGACACCACTGGACACTTTAAAAGGAGGCTGGTGCTTGGCATCATTGTTTCTCTTCTGTTAACCATGGTTATCTCTAAAGAAACACGTGCAGTCATCATTGCACTGCACAAAAATGGCCTAACAGGGAAGAGTATCGCAGCTAGAAAGATTGCACCTCAGTCAACAATCTATCGCATCATCAAGAACTTCAAGGAGAGAGGTTCCATTGTTGCCAAAAAGGCTCCAGGGCACCCAAGAAAGACCAGCAAGCGCCAGGACCGTCTCTTAAAAGTGTTTCAGCTGCGGGATCGGCTACCAGCAGTGCAGAGCTTGCTCAGGAATGGCAGCAGGCAGGTGTGAGTGCATCTGCACGCACTGTGAGGCGAAGACTCTTGGAGCAAGGCCTGGGTCTCAAGGAGGGCAGCAAAGAAGCCACTTCTCTCCAGAAAAAAACATCAGGGACAGACTGATATTCTGCAAAAGGTACAGGGAGTGGACTGCTGAGGACTGGGGTAAAGTCATTTTCTCTGATGAATCCCCTTTTCGATTGTTTGGGACATCTGGAAAACAGCTTATTCGGAGAAGACGAGGTGAGCGCTACCACCAGTCTTGTCTCATGCCAACTGTAAAGCATCCTGAAACCATTCATGTGTGGGGTTGCTTCTCAGCCAAGGGAATCGGCTCTCTCACAGTCTTGCCTAAAAACACAGCCATGAATAAAGAATGGTACCAGAATGTCCTCCGAGAGCAACTTCTCCCAACCGTCCAAGAGCAGTTTGGCGATCAACAATGCCTTTTCCAGCATGATGGAGCACCTTGCCATAAAGCAAAGGTGATAACTAAATGGCTCAGGGAACAAAACCTAGAGATTTTGGGGCCATGGCCTGGAAACTCCCCAGATCTTAATCCCATTGAGAACTTGTGGTCAATCATCAAGAGACGGGTGGACAAACAAAAACCTACAAATTCTGACAAAATGCAAGCATTGATTGTGCAAGAATGGACTGCTATCAGTCAGGATTTGGTCCAGAAGTTGATTGAGAGGAGAATTGCAGAGGTCCTGAAGGGTCAACACTGCAAATATTGACTTGCTGCATTAACTCATTCTAACTGTCAATATAAGCTTTTGTTACTCATAATATGATTGCAATTATATTTCTGTATATGATAAAAACATCTGACAAACACACATAAAAACCAGAGGGCAGCAGATCATGTGAAAATATAATATTTGTGTCATTCTCAAAACTTTTGGCCATGACTGTAGAATGAAAGTAACTGGTCAGTTTTAATGAACATCGAACGTTGTAAATAAGAAACCTGTAGAACTGTAGCGGAATAGCTTTTTTTTGCAATTTACCATATGCAATATTAAATGGTGGTGTTGGAAAGTACAACTTGTCCCGCAACAAACAAGCCCTCATACAGCTATGTGAACAGAAAAATAAAACAGTTATGGCTGTTTGAAGGCAGGGAGCGCAAAATGAAAATGCATAACCGAAAAACCTCCGGG
>ONZH01021020.1:0-71695 GCA_900303285.1 Rhinella marina | reverse complement strand
GCATATACACACTAGGTATATAACAGGGTTTTGCAGCCAAAAAGAACGCAGAACAGTAGTGCCAAATATAGTTTTGTATGTAGCAGAGCACCTAATACACCACTAATGCCTCTCTCTGTCCCTACTCCAGCAGCTATCCCTGAATACAGCAACCGTTCTCTGCAGACTGTATATTGTAGTAAAGCTATCACTGTACTGCACTATAGTAGCCCTGATAAGGGCTTTTAATCACGCTCCTGCCTGTCCAACAGCTAAAACCTATCTGTCCCTTCTCCAGCCTCTGTCCCTGACTAAGTTCACGCAGCATATGCGAACGAGCAGGAAGAGCTGAGTTTTTAATATTCGAGGTCACATGGTTTTTCCAGCCAATCCATGTAGACGCTGTTTTCGCGCTGCCAGGGTGCTCCGCGGGCCTGTCATACCCCCCCTGCATGTTGATTGGTGGAAAAAGAGCGCCAGGGAAGGTGGGAGGGGAAACGAATTCTAAGTGCGCCATCGCCGTTATACTCGATTGAAATCGAGTATGCCGAATAGCGTAGTATTCGATCGAATACCGGCTCGATCGAACACTACTTCGCTCATCTCTACAGGTAACATGTAATCCACATGGATAATATAAAATAGCAGCAAATAGAGAACCCTTTTTGCAAAGGGGGCTCCCAAATAGCCTGAGAAGGGGGAAAAAGGAAAAATAGGCACACCTAGGTGCAACTGGGAATTTTCTGCGGAATGGGGGGGAGTCCTGACAAGCCATGTCCATCTGGGTGAGAGTCAAACGGGGCAATACAAACTAGATAAAGTAAAAACAAGTGCCAACTAGCTCTCACCCGTCAGGTGCAGTCCATGTTGTGGCTTCCATAGGTCCAGAGGTGTCCTTTAAATCAGCCAGACTGACAGCCAGTAGAAGGGTTCCTCAGATGAGGGACCTGAAGTCCTCCTCACTGGAACTGCAGCTAAATGACTCCTGTAGGCCAAGCTGGCTGCCATGGTTGAGCTCCACTGCCCTCTTCTGCAAGAATTTGGACTTGACCGGGTGGTGGTCATACTGGTGAGTGCTGCAGCCACTTGCGCCTTCACTTTTCCAGATACTCCTGCCGGGAAAGCAGGGGTAAGGACTTCTGGCTGCAGCGGTTCAGGCAAGGCTGCACTCAAGGAAGAACCGCCAGCTCCTCGGGCTGCTGCTGACTTCATTTTCCATGGTAGTGGGTACTGGATCACCATGGACTGAAAATAAAGGATGATGTCGTCAGCTGACCCAGGTGAAAGGACTGTGGTGGTGGTGGTAGCAATCCAGGAATCAGAGGCTCCGGCTGTGGCTTCTCCCTGAAACGGAGGGTGCCATCTGGTGACTCCTTTAGGCAGCGCACGCATCCTGAGCCTGCTGGTTCCTAAGGCCAAACTTCTGGTGGTGATGCAGGTACCAGGGGCTTAGACAATAAGGTAACCCCGGTAGCAAAGGGGCCTTTCAGGGATGCCATGGGGGTGTATTCTACCTGATCCCCCACATATAGGCTGTGACGGGCTTGGGGCAGGTACAGCCGTTTCACAGACCTTCGGCCCACAAAGTACCCCTTGCCGTCCTCGTTGTCCGCAAGGAAGCCACAGCCTTGCTCCACTGAAAACCACATGACGGTTCCCTTATGCCGTTCCAGTGTAGTGTCCCCCGGCCTCGGATGGTCCAGTACTTGGATGACTCAGTCCTCCACCGCATTCTTGTAGTTCCATAGGTCTGGGCGTGGGCCGTCACTGATGTAGGCACAATAGAATTCTGCGGCATGGAAGGTGTTGTTGTTCTCCTCCTGGGCGGCGGAGTGAACGCTCCAACCACCTCTGCCGCACCGGCTGGCGCGGCGAACATCAAGACAGGAGCCGGTGGGATTCTCTTGGCCAATTGTGACACTGTGATCTCCTCTCAACTGGACGGTGTGTCGGGGTACTCGCTACCAAACACCATCTCTCCCCACTTTGGTCGCAGTTGTTTCACCATGTTGTGCTATCTTGTTCACCGCTGGCTTGAACTGAAGAGGAGGGCGGAGTAATGAGGGAGAAGTCTTCACTCTCTATACATGCAAATAGATAGTTCCCGTTGGGCCGGGCTGGTTTTTCCCGCTTCTGAGTGGGGCGTATCTTCACTTTCCCGCTCTTGAGAGGGCGTATCGTCATTTTCTCGCTTCTGGGGGCAAGAAGAATGCGTACGTAGCGTACGTAGCATACGTAGCGTACGTAGCATACGTAGCGTTAGCGTTTAAAATTTTAAGAACATTTACGAATAATACAAAGCGAATCTGAATAAATCCGGATTCACTGCGGAGTAGGAAAAAAGGAGGATTCGTAACAAATCTACGAAGCGGCGCATAGATTTGCTCATCTCTAACTGGTAGCAATTCAAGGAAGGTAACAGTAGAACTCCCCCAAAGCTCAACCCTTCACTGATTTTCTAAGGGTTGTGGAGCCCATATTTGCTGCCTTGTGGCCTTTATGTACCTTATGTAAATGCATATTGAATCATACTTCTAAACCTTTCAATATGAATACTATTTTCTATGCCATTCTTTTTTCACAGTTTACACTGTGTTCCAAATTATTATGCATATAATATTTTCTCATATTTTTCAAAATTACCTATATGAATTGCAGTCATTGTAATTTTCCAGTCATCAACTATTCGAGTATAATTGAAAGGTTTTTGAACAAACTGCCTATGATAACAGTATATTTTTTTTTAAATAAACACTCAAAATGCATGTTCTAAATTATTATGCACAGCAGAGTTTTCAACCTTTTCATTTTTATTAAGAACAAAAAATGGTCATTTGTGACATTATATGCATTAGCAGGTTATTATAAACTGAAGAATACCCTCCCAGAGCTGTTGCTTAGATGTGAACTGCCTCCTGCCATCATAGACACTCCTTTTGATGATGCTCCAGAGGTTCTCAATGGGGTTGAGGTCAGGGGAGCATGGGGGCCACACCATAAGTTTGTCCCCTTTTATGCCCATAGCAGCCAGAGATGAAGATGTGTTATTTGCAGCATGAGACGGTGCATTATCATGCATGAAAATGATCTTGCTGCGGAATGCACGGTTCTTCTTCTTGAACCATGGCAGGAAGTGCTGTTTGAGAAACTCCACATACATTATGGAGTTCATCTTTACCACTTCAGGGATCCTAAAGGGGCCGACAATCTCTCTCCCCATGATTCCAGCCCAAAACATTACTCCACCTCCTCCTTGTTGGCACCATAGCCTTGTTTGCATGGGGTGTCCATCAACCAGCCATCCTCCACTCCATCCATCTGGACCATCGAGCGTTGCAAGGCACTCATCGGTGAACAAAACAGTTTTGAAGTCAGTCTTCATGTATTGTTTGGCCAACTGGAGCCGTTTCTGCTTGTGTGCAGTGGGTAGAGGAGGTCGATAGGATGGCTTACGCACAGCTGCAAACCTCTGAAGGACCCTGCATCTTGTTGGGGCACCAGCAGCTTCAAAAACTTGTCTGCTGCTATGACAAGGCATTTTTTCAGCTGCTCTTTTAACCTGACATAATTGCCTGTTGGAAAGAGTCCTCAATTTTCCCTTATCAGCACGCACACGTGTGTGCTGTGAATCAGCTACATACTTCTTGATTGTGCGATGATCACAATGAAGTGTCTTGGCAATGTTGATTGTAGTCATGCCTTGACCTAAACACTCCACAATTTGTTGCTTCTCAGCAGCCGACACATCCTTTTTCTTTCCCATTTTGGCTGAAAATGTAGGCTGCTTAATAATGTGGGACAGCCTTTTTAAGTAGTCTTGCCTTTAATTGGACACACCTGCCAAACTAATTAGCACAGGTGTCTGCAATTGCTTTCAGTGGTATAAAGAGCCCTGACACACATCACCATCAATGAGTTTAACTGACAAACAAAAAAATTCTTACCTTATCACTCCTAAACACTTTTTGCATAATAATTTGGAACACAGTGTATATAGTTGTGACTTTTCATTTTGCGGTGTATTACTCAGTGATATAAATATGAGGAACATATCTGTAAGCAGATCTTTCTATCACTTTGCATTTCTCTGTGTCCATTTTGGGCAGATATTCTGTGTATATACAACATATACAATGTGTCTGCAACTACACATGCATGTTTCACTTTGTTTTATGGAAAGAAAGTTATGAAAAAATTATAGCAACCAACCACAGAGCAACTTATTTTTTACCAATAGTTTAAAAATGAAGATGCTGCTCTTGTGGGTAATGTAAAAATTTCAAAATAAAACATTAAAAAAAAAAATTAAGATGCTGTTCTATTTGGTTTCTATGGACCAATAGATTTGTAACTTAAAGGGAACCTGTCACCTCCAAAACACCCCTGAAACTACAGTAAGTGGTGTATAGTGTAAGTGATGTTGAGTCTGGTTATGTAATTTTTATCTTCATACTGCTTCCATTCTGACTCTGTGCTCTGACAAACCAGCAGTAAAATGCACTCAGTGGACCCCAGTGCTCACTCACATAATGGAGAGGACGCAAAGATGAGTCCACTGAGTGCATTTTACTGCTGGTTTGTGGGAGCACAGCGTCGGAATGGAAGTGAGTATGAAGATAAAACTTACATATTCGGATTCAGCATCACTTACACTATACACCGCTTACTCTAGTTCAGGGGGTATTTTGGAGCTGACGGGTTCCCTTTAATAAGCAAAGTCCAATATTTCAAGCATGAACAAGTCGAAGAGTTTAAAGTATTTCAGTGACCAGGAAATATGTGATGCTACAGTATGATGTTATCAGGCAGAGAATAAGGAATATTCTAGTACCTTGCTAAATACTGTATATGCCCTAAAGAATTCAAACTGTTCTGAGGTTACAGAGTACTAAATATTTGATATTTTTCCACAATAAAATGTGTATTTAGAAACCAGACCTCCTTTAGGCCTTTTTATATCCATTACAGAACTTACGTACAACGCAAAAAGAACATAGTGTAAAAAAGTTATATGGAGGTTGAAGTGTACTAGCAGCATCATATAAATTATCAGGCATTACAGACATATATACATATATTCAATATGTTCCATCAGGTTCAACCTATTATGTTGCAGTTTTCACCTAGTCTCCAACCTTCAGCAGTGAGGGCATGTTGAGAGTTGTAGTTTTGCTATAGCTGGAGAGACACAAGTTGGAGACCACTGATCTACAGCATGTAGCATGAGTCATGCAAAAACATGGTATTAAGAGTGGCCATGCTACGCAAATAGCATAGGGTGCCATAGCCATGGTGGACAGAAAGCCTATCAACAACTTAAAAGGGTTGGCCATTATATTTTAATAGCTCCAAATGTGCTGGGAACCACACATACATGTAGCTACGGTAGTAAGATGCATTATTAAACCATCAGCATTAATTTCTGATGGTTTAATATGCTATGCTAATACTAATATGATTTAATATATTTATTAGCAGGTCCTCTTACCCGCTTTTCAGAGCTGACGGCTTAAAGGGAGTCTGTCACCTCATTTTCACCTATATAACTAACAGCACTGCCCCACAGAAGATTGCATACATATCCTAGACATACCTGTGTGCACTGTGTGTCTGTATTACATGTCAAGAAAAAGCACTTTTATTCTGCAAGAAAACAGCTCCCAAGTGCCCGGCTGAAAGTGAAACTAAAAACAGCTTTCTCTCCTGACTCGATTTCTAACAGCTATATCTTCTGATATACTGGATATAATGCTGTGATTTTAAAGCTTGGAATGTCATCTTTCAAAGAAGGTCAGAACCATTGTTCTATCTGCTACTAATCCCAAGATATGAGCAGCTAAAACTGCCCTCCCCCCTCCAGTCTGGTTTGCAGCAGCAGCAGAGCCGGGCAATTGGGAGCTGTTTTCCTGCAGAATAAAAGTGCTTTTTCTGAACGAGGAATACACACACACAGTGCACACAGGTATGTCTGAGATGTGTATGCAATCGTCTGTGGGGCACTGCTGTTAGCTATATAGGTGAAAATGAGGTGACAGACTCCCTATTGCTAGCTGCATATATGTACAGTATGAGCTGCTTCCAGCATATATGCAGCTATTAAAAAATATAGCGGCCAAAACCCTTTAAAAGTTAATTCAGCGTGCCCAACAATCACCTGTTTAGATTCTTTTAGATCCACAATCCTTAAAGAGGTATTCCCATCTCACAAATGTTGTTTGTATAGTTAGATATAGGCATACCAATATTATTACTAATAGAATGTATTTATATAAAATGTACCGTTTAGAAGATTTGCCTATTTGTATATCCATTGTCCCACACACATCAGTTAGGCCTTTGCCCCTAGTTATGGCCACCATGGCCATGTAGTAGTGGTGGTTGGCTTGCTCTTGTTCAAACTCGCTCTGAGGTAACTGCTGTATTGTGAACACACTTTGCATGAGCATGTGGAGACTGTATGTGGAGGTTGTAGCATTTTTGTCTGCGCTTCCAAAACACAGAGAAATGGATCCTGTTCCAAGATCAATTCATCTCTATGGAGCAGAATCCGTTTATAAAGTCTGCGTTTTGGACGGATCCTGACTAGTGTTGAGCGAGCATGCTCGGCCGAACTCGCTGTTCGCCAGAGCATGCCTACGCTCGGGACCGCTCGGTGTTCGGCAGAACACCGAGTGTACTCGAGTGAAATGCTCAAGTCCCCTCCTCGCACCAAGACGGATCCGTCGTGACCCCAATGCAAGTCAATGGGGACGGATCCGTTTGGTGTGACACAATAGTAAACGGATCCGTGCCCATTGACTTGCATTGGGGTCATGACGCATCCGTCATGAACTCCATTGAAAGTCAATGGAGGACGTATTCGTTTGGTGTGACACAATAGTAAATGAATCCGTCCTCCATTGACTTTCAATGGAGTTCATGACGGATCCATCACCTATCACGTTTTTTTTTTTCATTGAAGAATTCAAGGTGTAATTTTTTTCAGTCACCAGCAGAGGGCGCAATGTAAGGAAGAGGCTCCGCTGCTGAGGAGAAGAGGCCTGAGGAGGAGGTTATTGGTTTGTTTGTTTGTTTGTTTGTTTTTTGTTTCTTTTTTGCAGGATCGTGAATGCAGAGGACTACTTCGGATTCAGTGGATTACGTCGGACCAGGGAACAGGGGTCTGGGGGAGTATTTATTTCGATAAAATATTTTATAAGTGTGTGTGTTTTGTTTTTTACAACACTGCAGTTTTAGTAATCATGGCTATCTACAGACGGCCCTGATTACTAATACTGGGCTTAGTGCTTGCCGGTTTGGCCATCACTAACCCCGACATTTATTTCCTCGGCACCCACCGCCACCAGGGGTATCGGGAAGAGCCGGGTACCCGCAGGACCGGACCTTCTAAATTGAGGGTCCGGTTCTGGGTCAGCGGCAGGCTGTTACTGTTAGGCTGGGAAGGGCCAATAACCGTGTCCCTTCCCACCCTGGTAGTGTCAGGCTGCCGCTGCTGGTTGTATCTGGCTGGAAAAGGAAAAAAGGGGGGACCCCATGCCATTTTTTAAAATTATTTAATTATTTTTGAAAAAAATGGCGTGGGGTCCCCCCTTTTTTCCTTCTCCAGCCAGATACAACCAGCAGCGGCAGCCTGGCACTACCAGGGTGGGAAGGGACACGGTTATTGGCCCTTCCCAGCCTAACAGTAACAGCCTGCCCCTGCCCCAGAACCGGACCCTCAATTTAGAAGGTCCGGTCCTGCGGGTACCCGGCTCTTCCCGACACCCCTGGTGGTGGTGGGTGCCGAGGAAATAGATGTCGGGGTTAGTGCTGGCCATACCAGCAAGCACTAAGCCCAGTATTAGTAATCAGGGCCGTCTGTAGAAAGCCGTGATTACTAAAACTGCAGTGTTGTAAAAAAAAAAAAAACACATACACTTATAAAATATTTTATCGAAATAAATACTTCCCCAGACCCCTGTTTGACCATTTTATTTAAAAAATATAAAAGCTGGTCCGACGTAATCCACCGAATCCGAAGTAGTCCTCTGCATTCACGATCCTGCAAAATAGAAAAAAAACAAACGAACAAACAAACACAAACCACTTACCTCCTCCTCCTGCTCCTTTTTTGTAGCGATTCCTCCCGCCCAGCAGGTGGCGCTGTGGTAAAACTTACCACTCTGCGCGCCCTCTTCCTGCTGGGAGACGTCGGGATCTGCCGGGGAAGGTAAATAGTGTCTGTGTCTCTTTGTATTTTTTTTATTTTATTTAGGGTACTTGTGTAAGTCCCATAGACTTCAATTATGCTCTGGTGCTCGGCTGAGCACTCAAGCACCCCTGAGTGCTCGGCCAGAGCACCCGAGCGTACGAGCACCTGGGTGCTCGATCATCACTAATCCTGACCATTGTTTTTTGGACTGGTAGCGTCCAAAACGCAGATGTGAAAGTACCCTAAGACGTGTCTCTGCATGCTCATGCGATGTGCGTTCACAATACAGCAGCTACCTCAGAGCGGGTTTGAAAAGGAGCAAGGCGGCCACCACTACTACATGGCCGCGGTGGCCATAACTAGGGGCAACGGCCTGACTTATGTGTGTGGGACAATGGATATGCAAATAAGCGAATCTTCTAAACGGTACTTTTTATATAAATACATTCTATTAGTAATAATATTGGTAAGACTGTATCTAACTATACAAACTACATTTGTGAGATGGGAATACCCCTTTAATAGTATCAGTGATAGGTTACAAGTAGTGTTGAGCGAACTTGCAATTTGCATATAAGGCATTCCATATTGCATTCCGTCATAATAGAAGTCTATGGCCAGCATAGACTTCTATTATGACAGAATGCAATACGGAATGCCTCTTATAGGCTTCCGTGGGGCATTCCGTCATAGAATTCCGTTATGGTCCATGGTAATGGAATCCATTACAGAATTCTTAGATAACCCGGATGCCGCAAGTTCGCTCAACACTAGTTACAAGCTCAAGTGATAATGAAATATATCAACTGGGAATTTCATATATGTGAAATCTAATAAAAGCACACTATCGAATGTATATTGACCTAGATGTGCCGAAAAGTTTCACGTCCTGAAATTTTTATTTCTAGAGTAAATGTGTAATATAAACACTCACGCTTCAGCGTTGCATACTGAGAAAAATATATACTGTATGTTTTCCCAAGAATAATATATACTGGATGGTGTCCCAAGACTCAAACAAATTTGTTCATTCTTAACATGATTATACTATATGCAAACAATTGACAGGAATAAACCTGGGAACCTTTTATTCAGTACCTGCCTTGCTCTTGAGAAAGTAATCCTCAGACATGGACTATAAAGAAAAGCACATACTATATGACACTCTATCAACAAATTATCCCATTGAACAGCAGAATGATCTATAGTAACCAAGTTCTCAGTAGCATATACAGATAAGTCTGAGTTCACACTTCAGTTATTTGGTCAGTTATTTTGATCAGTTATTGTGAGTAAAAACTAAGTGCTCTTCAAAAACACAGAACAAGTGCAAATCAAATCATTATATTTTCTATCTTTTTTTCCGCTGAGCTGTGGAAGGGAACCACAGATGCGGACAGCATCCGCATCTTTTGCAGCCCCATTGAAATGAATGAGTCCGCACCTGTTCCGCAAAATAGCGGAACGAATGCTGACTCATACAGCTGTCTGAATGAGCCCTAATACAGATTAATAAATTTGAGATCAGTGGGGTTCTGACTCCCGGCACCGCTGCTGATCCATTGTCTGAAGGAGTTACAGCACTCCAGTGAGCAATCTGCCCTCTTTAAGGTTTGCCTGCTGAACAGCTGTTATATCATCAAAATCATGAAACAAGACAACCCCTTTTGAAACTTTGGGGGTCACTTAGTAAGACCGGCATTTTAGACACCGCCTTAAAGGGGTTGTCTCACTTCAGTAATTTGCATGTATCATGTAGAGGAAGTTAATACAAGGCACTTACTAATGTATTGTTATTATCCATATTGCTTCCTTTGCTAGCTGGATTCATTTTTCCATCACATTATACACTGCTCGTTTCCATGGTTACAGACCACCCTGCAATCCATCAGTGGTGTTTGTGGTTGCACAATATAGGAAAAAGCATCTGCAGCGAGCGGAACCTGTGGTTGCTACGGGGGGCGACCCTTTCCCCCTCCAGGGCCCTCTAAGGAGATCTTCCTCCTGTCCCAGTGGTAGGAGTGCCAAGGGGTATTTAGGCCACTTAAGTCTTTGGTGGGATTGTCACGGTGTTCCTACCTCGTGAGACAAACAGGCCCCAGGCGGTGGCTCCGGCTACAGAAAATTACTAGTAGTAGTAATAGAGGGTCGTCAGATGGGAATGATGCACAGACTTGTATGAATGGTCCAACGCAGTTTTATTAACTTAACTTTGAATGCAGATAACTCAGTTCATCCTTCAGCTTGGTGTCCAGCAAGTGCAGCTTGGCAGATGCTTGGAAATACAGGTTTCAGGCTTCCTGTTCTAAGCTGAGGTTACTTCTTAAGTCTGGTTTCCCTTTTGAGTATTGGTGTGCCTTATTGCAGGCTGTATTACTCAGTCTTTAGGGCGCAGCAGAGCTGAAGGTGCTCTGCTGTCCTGCACATGTCCTCCCCAATCAGGGTACAGGGGACAACTGCCTGACTAAACTGTCTTAACTGTCATTATCCTCCTCACTGCAGGAAGTTGGAAGAACTTAACTTCTCTCCAGCAGAGGGGGTCAGAATGGACTAAGGACCGTACCATTCTGGTAAAACTACATCTGAATCTGCCATACTATTTACTGACACCTGCTGGTCCACCAGGTACATTACATGGGAAACAGTTGCATAACATTGAATATAATGCATATTAATGCTGGTGATGACATTAATGCACAGAATTACATTTGTAGAGTAGCACACAGATAGGAGCTGGTTACGCAGAGTTGTAACACTACTCTGGGGTGTTACACATCAGCATCTCTGGTGGCTAGGACTGTGGGAGGGCACATAGGCTAGTGCTTTTTTTTATATTGCGCAAGCACAACCACCACTGATGGATTGCAGGGTGGTATGTAACCATGGAAAGGAGCAGTGTATAATGTGATGGAAAAATGAACCCAGCCAGCAAAGGAAGCAATATGAATAATCACAATACATTAGTAAGTGCCTTGTATTAACTTTTTCTACATGATAAATGTCACTTACTAAAGTGAGACAACCCCTTTAATAACCCCTGCTCTGGCGGTGGACCTGCCGAAGTTATGTAGAGGCGCTGGCCTCTACATAACTTTGGCGCATCCACCGCCAGTCTAAATCTACACCAGCTTCCTTGCTGGCGTAGATTTAGAACATTTTCTACTCCTAAATCAGGTTTAGAAAATGAAAAATAATCCCAACCTACGCCACGCCCCCCTTTTTTGGGGGGCAGGGAAAAGTCATAGATTGCGGTGCAAATACCCTTTACGCGGCAATGTACAACAGATATACAGTATGCCAGAAAACTGACATATATCTGATAGTAAATGACCCCCTTTATTTCTTAGCATTTGAGAGGTCACAAAGAGTTGGACTCTTGACAATTATTTTTGCCTATTTCGCCCACCTGTCTAGATGTCCCTAACAAAGCTGAATTTGGTGAAACTAGTCAGGAAAAATCCTGGAGTCCAACTGTTTGTGATACGATAAGGAAAAAGGCCCAGGTTTATGCGTAAAACAGGGTGTCTAGACCTGAACCAGATTGATCACAGGGGCTCAGGCTGGACGATAAATCTGGTGCAGGGATAGACACTTTTCTCTGACCCTATACCATCCATTGAATGGCTTACTTAGAGTCTGATTTTTATGGCAGAATTGTGGCACAAAATGCCACATCTTAGGTCCCTCTCCCTTTCCTGTGAAGCTACACCCCTCCGCCTCCTTATTGAGTATGTCCGAAAGAAGTGTAGATTTGTGCCATTAGTAGACAGATTTTTGGTGCAAATAAGTAAATAAGTATTTATCGTATACATTCTTAACTCCTTCCTGTTCCTGTGTTGTTGTTTTTTTCATTTTCATTTTTTGTTAATTTTTTATTCCCGGCCTTCCTGGAGCCATTACTTTTTTCCTGACTTCCTACACCATTTAATATTATATATGATTAGTGGGAAGCTGGAAAAACATTTCAAACGTCAAATTACAAAAGAAATGCAATTATACAACAGTTTTATGGATTCAGTTTTTACAGCGTTCCCTATGCGGTCAACAGAACTTTGTTTTCCATCCAGCATAACGGAAACCAGACGGATCCGTTATGCTTTCCCATAGGCTTCTATTATGATGGATCAAAACGGAATGCCTCTTAAAGGTGTCCGTTTTGATTTCCGTCCTAGGGATCCTGTTTCTTTCCGTTATAACAATGTTATAACGGAAAGCCTGAACGGAATCCCTAACGGTGATGTGAAAGAGCCCTAAGCAGTATGGCTTTGCAGCGCGTCTTGTCCGGAACAGTAGCGCCAAAGCTGGAGATCTCACCACTGGAGCACGGACCGGTAAGTTTGTGACATATGGTCTACAAATATTTCAATTTACTAAATTTCCTTTATTTGAGTGTAACGTGTAAAGCTGTTGACTTAAGAACACCTCAACACAATAGTTCAGTTTAGAAAATTCAGAGCCACTACAACTCCCCTTAGACACACAGCTGTGGTTCCAATTTTTAGAATGTGTAATACACAATACTGTACATTTCTCAGTAAATACAAGTATAGCTGTGTAGAAATAGTACATGCTGGAAGTTGGAGTTTTGAAACATCTGAAGAGCCTCAGGTTGAATATGACCACTGTATGGTTTTCATCTTAAAAAATAAATTACAGGTAACCAAAAGCTCTCTTTATCTCATTGTTTCCGATAACCGTGGTTAAAGTTGATGGATATATGGTTAACCTTAATACATATTATCTACTGTACTGTAACCATGTGCTCAAGAACTTTTTTATACTAATAAAGGGCTACATTTATTAGACAAGGTATAATCCCCCAAATGACTCTCTATTCATGGATTCTAAAGGATATTCTAAAGCTAGAAATCATACTGAAAGACCTGACATATCATATCTCAAACTTTCCAAAATGACCACTACTAATAGGAATTTTTATAAATCCTGACAGTTCTCATTTCTTGAACATTCTCAAAAATCTGCACCTGAGAAAGAAATTTCTCTGTGGAGACTGTTGTAACCATCCTTACGTCAAATGAATCACTACATTTTATTATAAATTAATCAAATTCATTGGCTACTATCCTTATTCAGTAAAACTGTATTGGAAACAGCCTGAGATGGTATTTGGGGACTAAATAAAGATTGTATATGTCATTGTAATTATAAAAACTTCTAAAATGCATTTAGTTCATCTAGAAACATCTTGGACAAATTTTACAGATTAGGCTACTTTCACACTTGCGTTTGCAGGATCCGTTTGTGAGATCCGCCCAGGCTCTCACAAACGGATCCATCATGATAATACAACCGCCTGCATCCGTTCTGAACTGATCTGTTTGTATTATCTTTTACATAGCAAAGACGGATCCGTCTTGAACTCCATTGAAAGTCAATGGAGGACGGATCCGTTTTCTATTGTGTCAGAGAAAACGGATCCATCCCAATTGACTTACATTGTGAGTCATGACGGATCCGTTTGCATCAGTTTCTTCATGCGGACACCAAAATGCAGCAAGCAGCGTTTTAGTGTCCGCCTCCAAAACGGAATGGAGACTGAACTGAAGCAAACTGAAGCAAAACTGATGCATTCTGAACGGATCCTTTTCCATTCAGAATGCATGAGGACAAAACTGATCAGTTTTGGACCGTTTATGAGAGCCTGTGACGGATCTCACAAATGGATCCTGCAAACGCAAGTGTGAAAGTAGCCTTACACTTCTTTCCCACTAACAAAAATGAACTCCAAAATATTATTTCCTAAAAAAAAGCACAATATCTTAATTTAAAAAAAAAATTATTTAGCAAGAGTTCAGCCATAGAATAAATTTACATCATTTACAATTGTGATCGGTGGCTTGCTACTTAGATATAGACTACGCACAGCTTCTTTGTGACTTGTACTGATAAGTAGTATTTTTTTATTGATTCAAAATGTGTGTGTCCGTACACACCAATCTGCCATAAAATAAAACCAGTTTAAATACAGGAGAAGTAAATTACAATGATTATCTTGTGATAATGTCACCTGTGAAGGGGGAAAGATATACACTCTTTGACAAAAAAATAAAAATAAATGAATAATGCACCCAGATTGAAACGTCTGATTGCTGTAAAACTCAGTATTGCAGTATTGTCTCAGGCAGATATGTAATTGATTACAGGTGTGGACTGATTAGTGGTCTTATCACGAGAAAACATAACAGTGCTACCCCGTGCCCTATAAAAAGGCTCTCAGAGGCTATTTTTGGGTAGTGTATCTCTTGGTGAGAGATCATTGACATACTCAAAAACATTTGAGAGACTTGAGAGAGTGTGCATCATTGGACTGAGAAAAGCAGGATGTTCGTATCAACGAACTGCCCGCCATCTAGACCATTGTGACCTAACTATTACTAGGTGTTGGTAGAAGTGGGTATGTGTGGGCACCAGGGACGGACTGGGAACTTAAAGTGGCCCTGGAAAAAATACTAAAAGTGACCCCGTTTTGTAGTTGGGTCCAAATTGATGTGAGGCAGGGCCAGCAATACCATATTGTGGCACATTATACCACCCCACCAAAGCCAAATACCACAGTCAATAAATACTGCCAGCAGCACAAAATAGACCCTCAAAAACTTCCACTGGCCATCTGTGAGGAGGGCCCAGGTGGCCCCCTGAGCATCGGTCCACCGGGAAATTTCCCTGTAAGGGCACGCACACCTGGCAATTGGCACAGACTGACCATTGTCCACCATCCAGGCACCTGTGGCACCTTCATTACACACCAATTATCAGGTGCTTAGCAAAAGGCAATTTGCTGTCACAGCACCTATTACATGTCATGCAATTGATAAGACAGTCACTTTCTTTTGCAGTGGCATCATGAATGACAGACATGGACTGAAATGCACTAGAGCCGTATTGTCTTTACTGAATAATCCAGGTTCTGTTTGGGATGATAGCTGGGTATGGGTAGAGCTAGTTATAGTTGAGTATGGTGATGAGTGCTTTAATCCTGCCTTTGCTGTGGAGCAGCATACTGCCCAACTATTTGTGTGATGATCACATATGACAGTCAATAATTTCTAGTAGTGATATGAGGGACACTTATAGCTCAGTTATATGTGCAGGGTATCCTGTGGCCACATGTTTTGCCTTTCATGGCAGGGCTTCTAAATGGCATTTTTAGACAGTGTAATGCTTGCATACACACGGCAAGGATTTTCCAGTAACTTTTCCACCAGACTGCAACACTTCCTTGGCCTGCCTGGTCACCATATTTATTGCCAATGGAGCTAACTGGGATGCCAGCTTCCCATAACATGTGAGAGTGCAGTATCTAGAGGCCCAGCTGCAACATTTGTGGGCAAACATAGTTCAGGATACTTTACAGAACCTGTATGCTTCCATGCCCAACCATATCTCATCTTGTATTCAGGCTACAGGCAGCCCAACAGGGTATTAGAGCTTCCTTTAAATAAGCTTATACTTCACTCTAATATTGTAAACACATATATCATTACATTCATACATACTGTTCGTTTCATCAGATTCCAACAACTAACTCTCCTCGGTGCATTTTTTTTGTCAGTAAGGCCCCATTCACACGACCGTATGAATGGGGCCGCATCTATTCCACAATATTGCGGAATAGATGTGGCCCCATTCACCTCTATGGGAGCGGGCAGCCACGGCATGGAGCCAGCTCCGTGCCGCAGCTCCGTATAAAAAGATAAAGCATGTCCTATACTTGTCCACAACAGCAGACAAGTATAACAAGTATAGGCATTGTGAATGGGGCGCCCGGCCGTGTGTTCCGCAGCACTGCGGAACACACGTCGGGCAGCAGCCATAGTATTGCGGACCCGCAATAATACAGCCGTCTGAATGGGCCCTAAGTGTATACAGTGGCAAGCTAACAGTCAGTTTTTGAAGTTGATGTGTTGAAAGAAGGAAAAACTGGCAAAAGTAAGAATTTGATTTACTCTGACAAAGCCAAACTGTGTTGGCTAGAGGACTGGGTATGATTTTCCTGAAAACAGCAGGTTGTGTAGGATGTTGCTTGTATGCAGTAGTTAGTACCTACTAAAAGTAGTTTGAGGATGGACAACCAGTAAACCAGCCACGGGATCATTGGTGTCCAAGGCTTAGTGATGTGCAAGTGGAGCAATGACTAATAATTTTAGTCTGATACCACAGAAGGGCTACTACTATTGAAAAAGCTAATGCATCAAATTTACACAGAGGGAACAATTCAAACAAAACTGTAATGACATGAGAGCTAATTGTTGGGTTGTGAGTATTGATGCACTGGAATGCAGCTTTATCAATGCAGCTTCCTCCACCCTGCCTTCCAGCTATATCCGTGGAACCCTACCCATAGAGTCGCTGCATTTGCCTCATTAACCTCTCCACTATGAATTTGGTGTTTGGGCTGGGCATATGGGAAAATCTAAGGCTGCATTATGCCTGCTGATTTTTAGGCAGATGAAAGCTCGTTAACAATCATTTTGCAGTGTAAGGGCCCTTGCACACGACCGTATGTGCTCTGAGACCGGAGTGGCATTGATCATGCGCACGGGAGCGCACAGCATCATAGATGACAATGATGCTGTGCTCGTTGGGCCGCCTGCGGGATTATTATCCCACACTCATAAGATCATATGAGTGCGGGACAATAGCCCCACGGGCAGCCTGATGTGCACAGCATCATTGTAATCAATGATGCTGTGCGCTCCCATGCGCACGATCTGTGCCGCAAGCAAACACTCTTTCACCGGGCAATTGTGATTCTTAAGCATGCATAAAAATCATCATTTAATTACTGTCGGCAAACCACCAGACAACATGGTGACCAGTGATGGGCATAGTGATCACTCCTGCCCAAGCTGCAGAGGAAAGTGCTGCATGTAATATCAGCAGTCTCCTCTGTTAGCTAGCAAGCGATTGCTGGGAGGAAACGCTTCTGTCCCAACAATAGCTTGCTCAATCAGCCTATGTAATACAGGCTTTACTCTAGATCAATTTCCAGTTGTCATCTATTATTTTCTACAATTGTAATAAGTTAACATAATCCTTTACTAGTCCCACCATAGGACCATTCACAGTGTTACAGCAGCATAGAGAGTACCACAGCAGCACAGAGAGTACAAAAATTCCAAAATAAAGGCATTACAGTGACAGTAGGGTACAGATAAAAAGTAAAAACAAGGGACATAGACACCATAGCTTAAACAATTCAGTCTCTGGATGGAATGATATCTGCAGGAACCGGGTAAGCGATGATTGCAGTCTATCTCCGCTCAGGCCGGTGTTGCTTATACATTTTCACAGCAGCAGAGGGGAATGACTTCCGATATCTCTCCTTCTCACACTTAGTATGAAGCAGTTGATCACTGACGGTACTGCCTAATGCTACATATCACGGTCTCATGCATGGGATGGGAGTTATTCTCCAGCATGGATATCAACTTGGACAATATTCTTCTCTCACCTACCACCTGCATTGGGTCACAGGGGCTCCCCAGTATGGAGCTAGCCTTTCTAATCAGTTTGTCAAGTCTCTTCCTTTCCCTGGTTGAGATGCTTCTACCCCAGAAGGCCACTCTGAAGAAGATGGCTGATGTCACTACAGAGTTGAAAAAGGTTCTAAGAATTGTCCTCTGCACTCCAAAAGCTCTCAGCCTCCTAAGCAGGTAGATCCTCCTGTGACTCTTTCTCTATAGTGTATCCATGTTATCTTCCCAGTCTAGCTTATTATTGAAAAGCACACCAAGGTACTTATAAGTGTTCCCCTGGATGGCCACTGGCTTAGGATAATGCCTGTGTATGTGGAAGTCTACCACCATCTCCTTAGTCTCCCCAGCATTGATCCTAAGGTGGTTCCGCTGGCACCAATCCAAAAATTCTCTGGTCAGTTCTTTGTACTCCATGTCATCATCATCTGTGATGAGCAATACTATTGCTGAGTCATCAGAAAACTTCTGTAAGCAGCAGCTAGAGGAGTTGTACCTGATGTTTGCAGTGTACAGTGTGAAGAGGAAAGGAGCAAGAACTGTACCCTGAGGTGCCCATGTACTACAGATCACAATGTCTGACACACAGTTCTGGGCTCTCAAATACTGAAGTCGGTTTATCAAGGAGTCTAGGATCCAACTGGAGAGGTATTGTTCCACTCCAATAAGATCAATCTTGTCTCTTAGTAGCCCTGGCTGTATGGAGTTGGAAGCACTGGAGAAATCAAAGAAGACATTCTCACAGTGTTCCCTGGTTTCTCCAGGTGAGAAAGAGCTCAATGTAGAAGGTGGATGATGGCATCATCCACCCCAATGCAAGGCCGATGAGCAGATCCGCAGATGGCAGAGATGTGTGAGAACCAACCTCTCCAAGACCTTCATCCAGTGGGATGTCAATGCCACCAGTCTGCAGCTGTTGAGGACCATCAGATGAGGTATCTTCAGAATTGGTACCACACAAGATGATTTTCACAGTTGTGGTACCTTTCCCAACTTCAGACTCATATTGAACATCTATGTAATAATGCCACATAGCTGACACATAACACAAAAGCATCAGTCCTAGCTTGTATTGTCATTTATTAGTATTACATAAAAATCCTGTTATCCTTTTATTGCTCTAAAATGCCTTGCAAGACCTAGTTTTTCACTACTGAAGGTTCATAGTATTTAATGAGTGTTTAACCTTTTTAATTGTTTTACAATACTTTTGAACTTGGTTTTTTGGTTTGTGCAATAAAGTATTTTACTCTCATTGTTAAACAGGGTTTAAAGGGAACTTGCTGTGTTGAACATGGTGTCTGAGCTGCAGGCGGAGGAGGAGCAGAGCAGATTGATATATAGATTTATGGGAAAAGATTCAGTAAAACTTGTAATTTATGCATTTTAAATTCCTGCTCAATCTGGGATTTGAAGTCAAGGAGGTGGTTCTATCAGTGATCGACAGCCTTCCTCCTATGACTGTGCATGCAGAGATATCTGTCAATAACTGATAGGACTGTCTCTTTGACTTCAAATCCCAGAATAAGCAGGATTTTAAATGTATGACTTACAAGTTTTACTGAATCTTTTTCCACAAAACTATATGTCAATCTGCTCAGCTTCACCTGCTCTATAACATGCTGTTTGTAGCTTAGAGGACACCTTCACAGATCTTGTGGAGACTATGCCTTGACTGGTCAGAGATGTTTGGGGGCACGATGAGTATCTACACAATATTAGGCAGGTAGTTGTAATACTATGCCTGAATAGTAAGTGGGTATACATAGGAATACATACAGATAACTATGGCAACTTTACATGCCATCTATTCCTCTGACTATCCGTCCCTACTAACCAAGAATGGACTGGGAACTTAAAGTGGCCCTGGAAAAAATATTAAAAGTGGCCCCATTTTGTAGTCGGGTCCAAACTGATGGAAGGCAGGGCTAACACAAGTAGGCAGTGCCAGAAATACCATATTGTGGTACATTATACCACCCCAACAGAGCCAAATACCACAGTCCATCACAAAATACTGTCTGAGCAGCACAAAATACTTCCCCAAAAACTTCCACTGGCCGACCGTGAGGAGGGCTCAGGTGGCCCCCTTGGCATCGGCCCACCGGGAAATTTCCCTGTAAGGTCTATGGCCAATCCGCCCCTGCTACTAACTGATATATATGAATAGCATGTGGTCAACAGCATCAACGTGCAGATTGTATATTGACAAGCTTATGTTAGGTCTATTTTTAGTTATACTGAAATACTAATGTTAACCCTTTCACAATTGCCATACGGCTACATACATGATATGCCCTGAGCAGTTAGAACATATAAATGTTGGCAGCATGAATTTGACCTGAAGCGCTATACAGTACATGTATGCTGCTGGATTAAAGCTCCTGCAATATAGCAGGAGCAGGTCGGGTCCTTGGCTATCACTGACAGCTGGGAACCTGAAGGACAAGATATGTAGCTTCTTCTACAGGACCTAGTAATCATGTGATCACCAACTGTCATGGAGGCATGGGCGAGCTGTGCAGAATCTTCAGAGACCCTGATCTGCTCTACCTTTGTGCAATGCCCCCATAGGGCTGTTTTCCCCTGTAACCAGGGCTTCTTTGGATGCCCGAGTTATAGGAAAAAAAATGACCTCTTGGGGAATATAGGTGTCAAAACTATATTAAAAAGTAATTTAAAAATACAATAAAATACAAATAAAATAAAAAGCAAAAAATGCTCACATCAACCAAACCATCCCCATAGTCACCCCATGCACATGAAAGTATACATACATATATATATATATAGATATATATATATATATATATATATATATATATATATATATATATATAAAAGACAGGCAGAAAATAGTGTTTGTATATTTAAAAAATAAAAAGCTAGACTGAAAAAATACTTAAAAAAAGTTTGCAATTGTCTCCAAATTAAACCTAAAAAAGGGGGAAAATCTATAAAAAAAATTATATTAATAAAAAGCCGCGTCACTGAAAAAACATTGCAAACATTTTGGTAGTCAAATAAAAATGTTAGGGTCGATAAACCACCACGTGTGCTAAACAGAAAAGTGTCTGGTCATTAAGGCTTTTTCAGGTATGGTCATGAAAGGGCTAACTCTCCCAAGATTTATATAAGAGGCACAAAATATAGCATCTTTCAGACTAAGTTACATAGAACTGGGTAGATCAAAAAGGACCGCTTTAAAATAGAGTGTAGAGGAGAAAAATATTTCACATAATGTTAGGTAGGCAAAGAAAGTTGTCTTCATTTTGCTAGGAACAGAATATATTGATATAAAATGATGCTAATGCACCTAGATGAGGAAGTAATCATCAAACAATAAAGGTATTATCTAGAGAGGACTCATATAAACATATGGGATTAAATGTTATAAATATTAGAATTGAATTGACCTAACTGCTAAACGTTAAGGGGGCCATTAATAAAGGGCAGGCCTCTACATAACTTTGGTGTATCCAGCGGTATTTCTAAATGTAAGACACCTTCCTGTCAGCTAAAACAGGCATAGAAAATGATGAATGAGATGGGCCTGCCACCCATCCCCTTCCCCGTCCACACCCACCTTATTAGACCTGCGGAGAAAAGTCGCACACTACACGGCAACGGTTAGGTGCCTGAAACACGCCTAATATAGCAACCCATCAGATTCCGCATTTTCCAAAAGGAGCTGTCAAAATTGAAAGGTGCAATCTGGTTGCTATGGCCAACTAAGCCAGTTCTACTTTACACCAGTTTGATAAATCTCCCCCATCTTGTCTTTATACTCTATGAGTATCATTTATTATCCTGAAATGTGCCTATATTAGGCGTATTTCAGGCGCAGATTATGGCACAATGGTTAGTTTCACCGCAATCTGTTACTTTTCCCCACGCACGCCAGGTCTAAAACAGTGGGTGTGGGTGGGCAAAAGAACATGCCGGCAGGCCCGTCTCATTCATCATTTCCTACACCTGTTTTAGGTGTAGAAAATGGTCTATATGTAAACCAGCAAGGAAGCTGGCTTACATTTAGAAGTGGCGCTAGATGTGCAAGAGTTATTTTTAGGCAGACGCCTGTACATAAGACTTGTGTCTAAAACACCGGCCTTAATAAATAACCACCTATGTATCCCAAATGGTTGTATATGGACAAGCGGCAGTTAACACTGTTCCTAGTTTTCAGGGTGAAGGACTGCTCCTGCATTAGTCTTAGCTGAGCAGTACTGAAGTCAACACCAACATGTGCCAAGTAGGCACAAAGAGAAGTCTCATCCAGGAAACACTAACTACCCCTGAGGCATACATTCATAGAAGAACCTATGTAGAATCATATTCAGAACTTGTCTACAACCACAAAGACTGTGCTGGATTTAGACAGTAAGCCACTGCATGTTTATGGCAATATAACTTTACTGCTTTTGGAAAGTGTATATTGCTTCAGCGCCCACTACTCTATGAGATATACTGGCCATCCAAATCTGCACCCTGTAAATAGAAACTGCAGAGAAAGGAACTGCATGTCTGTGGTTATTTGGGAAAACTGCAAAGTGAACTTTGTGTAAGTAAATTTTGAGTGAGGATTACTACCATCATTGCCAATACACAACTATTGGGAAGAGCCTACTCTGTAATGTATCTCACAACTGTGCCTATATGTACAACAACTCCCATCATCTATACAGAAAAGAGAGGCTTTATTTATTGAAATCCAATGGGCCTGGTCATTGATTTCACCACCCATTCACCGGCCTACACCTGTTCTCCTGCCTTGCACCCTGCCAGTTGCCAACCATCAAGGGAACCCCAACCACCATTAGGCAGAAGACCCCGAGTCCAGGCCAGTGTGTGCCCTGAGTGCAAAAAACATGCATCCTCCACTCACTGCACAGCTACAGAGAACATTGGAGTGAGTAGAGTCACCAAGAAACACCATTACTTCTATCAGTGTCAAAACTACCACTCCCCCCTCCCAGTTCTCACTCTGCAGGCTCGCTGTAGTAAATTTACTAAAATTGAAAAATAAAATAAGAGAAAACAATAAAATTTGGTTAAAACCATTATCCATGGCTGTGCAAAGAAGAATTTCTAAAAGAAAGAAACAATTTTGCTAGTGACGCCCTCTGGAAGTGGCTCCCTATAAGTCAATGTCCAAGCTTTTAACATATACACTACTCACAAAAAGTTAGGGATATTTGGCATGTGGGTGAAATTTTAGGATGAACCTAAAATTCACTCCAACTTAATATGATCTTCTCTAAACTTTTGAATGCACATGTCCTGTTCAATGTTTCAGTACATTTTGCACAACTTGCTGTTCTGTAACAAGGACCTTAACAGTAAAATTCACAGCAGGTGTTTGATTCATGAATAGCCACTAAATTTCCTGGTTCAATTAGAATTGTTATTTAAACAGTCCCATCAAGCTGTTCACATTTTGACATCATGGGACCAAGATGACACCTAACAATTGATCGACAGTACCTTGCTATTGCGAGGCCTCAAGCAGGATGTTCTCAGAAGGAAATGGCCACTGAGCTTAGAGTGTCACAAAGTCATCAGCAGGTTGCAACAGAAATACAGGGAGACTGGAAGAGTCACAGAGAGGAATAGAAGTGGACGTCCTTTGGCCATATCCCACACTGATGACCACTTCATTGTGAACAATGCCCTGTGGAATCGGATGATGAATGCCACACAACTCCAGGCACATTTTAGGGAGGTGAGAGGCACCCAAGTGTTCACATCAGACTATTTGAAACCATTTACATCAGTGTGGTCTGCGTGCTAGACAACCTGCAAGGGTACCTGACCACACCACCAGGCACAGGCGTCATCATGTTGCATGGGCCAGGGAGCATCTACGCTGGACAAGTGACCAGTGGGCTTCAGTGCTGTTCACTGATGAAAGTCGATTCTTGCTGAGCAGAAATAATGGCCACCAACGATGTTGGAGACGTTGAAGAGAGTGCTATGCATTAGCCGCTGTTGTCACCAAACTAGCTTTTGGTGAATGGGACAGTGACAAGCCCATATTGCTTGAATAACATCATTAATCCAGTCAGTATGCCTCTGCATGAACAACACAGGCCTAATTTTATCTTCATAGATGACAATGCGCCAGCTCATCAAGTTCGTCTCATTAGGAAATGGAGACTGGGGTACCTTAAATGGAGTGGGCTGAACTTTCTCCAGACCTGAATCCCATTGAAAACTTAGCCGTGTAGAGGCTAGTAACTTTGTACTCCAGAACCTCAATGACCTGAGGGCTGCCCCTCAGCAGACAATAAATAAACTTGTGAACAGCATGAGACATCATTGTAAAGCTGCAATTCAAGCTGCTAAAGGCCACATGACAAGTTATTGAGACATTGATGTTTTTTTGTGAGGGTATAGCCACCACTGTTGTTGGCTTTTGTTTCAATAAATTGTTTGAGATAAGGAAATCATCATTTCATGCATCTACTTTCATGATATAATATCACTGTAGCGTGAACGTTTTACGTTTTCCATAAATTTCACCTGAAAGCCAAATATCCCTAACTTTTTGTGAGTAGTGTATATCAGTACACTCTCTGCCAGTGGCATAGCTATAAGGGAAGCAGGGGAAGCAGTTGCTAAGGGGCCCGGGAGCAAAGCAAGCCTCCTGCTATCTGTACAATCTCACAGGGTGCAATACCCTTGCATAGTCCAGAGGGCGCCACCTTCCCTACTGCTTCCCTTCTCCCAGCTTCTGTTCCTTCCTCTATTAGAGGTGCTAGGCTGATGGAGCCTGCAGCCCAGCGCTCCAAAGGTTGCTTCTATGGAAGCCCTAACACTACATAACAAGGAGCTGTCAGCAGAAAAGCTGCTAGCAGCCCAGTTCTCAGCTCAACTGACATGACTTCCACCTTCTAGGTAACCTCTCCTTCCTCCCCAACTCTGCTTCTTTCCTGTCTCCCCTCTCTTGCAATCCCCTCCACCATTTCTCCTCCACTTCTTGCTGATGCAGTTTTGCTTCTGCCCCCTTCACCTCCACACTCCTCCACTTCTTCCTGGTGCCTCCCCTCAATCTTCCACTCACCTCCTGTCCTAGCAGCCCTGGTGTCCCAGAGTCTCTGTTCCCCTCCCCCACACAACATCACAGGGAGGCCTAGTCAGCCCTAGCAGGGACTTCTATTCCTGATTTCATGAAAAATGTAAGTGTATTTCTATGTATGCATCTGGATATTTAAGTATACATGTATGTAGTTATGTGAGTATACATGTATGTATGTAGATATGTAAGTATACATGTATGTATGTAGATATGTAAGTATACATGTATGTATGTAGTTATGTAAGTATACATGTATGTATGTAGATATGTAAGTATACATGTATGTATGTAGTTATGTAAGTATACATGTATGTATGTAGATATGTAAGTATACATGTATGTAGATATGTAAGTATACATGTATATGTGCTATATAAATGTATTCTATAAATATATTTGTTTAGTCATAATTACTATATATAAATTAAATATAAGCAATGAAAAAATACGGCAGCACAATAAAAAAGCAAGGAGGAGGTGCAAGCCATCAGCCCGACAAGGCTCCAAACTTAGCCATGAAAAAGGCAGCACTCTCCAAAAAGTTAGTGTGAACAAGCGTTTATTTACCCATGTGGGATGCAACGTTTCGGCTCCATGAGCCTTTCTCAAGCAGTGAAAAGTGAACAACTTCCAAAGTATTTATACATAAAGTGCAAGTGCATAATCAATCAATCAATAATTAATAATTCAAGTAAAAAAGAGTAAAAAACTTCAAATTTCATAATCAACAGTGCATAAATATAGTGCTGTGATATTAAAAACTTACATAACATGATTGTGACCAAATTTAATATACTCATAATATAGAAAACCATATCTAATATATAAACATTATTAATGAGCATATACAAACACAAGTGTGCATAATGTGTTAATAATTAGTCAGCTGGCCTGATCCAAACGGCCCACGGAGATGTCATGGCGGTGCTTCATCAAAGTGCATCGGTATTAGCGTAGTAAGAAAGTAAATGCGCATGTCCAAATAATCCTTGTATATATAAAGTTGTTGTAATCGCCATTCGGAGCTCGAGCATGCGCAATAAAACTATCCCGCTCAACGCTCCATTAACAATCCTGTCATCTCAATACAATATCCAGCGCATGCGTAGTGCTGTATCAACAGTCATGTCGGCCATCTTAACAACGGTCAATATGCAGTTTCTTGCCTTAAAGACCCATCAGGGCTCTCCCGTAAAAGTCAGCTATAGGATACAGTAAAGACCAAACAGTGGGGGCCATGAATAGCTATCCTCATAGAGAAAACGCCAACCACGGCACCGTGCCAATATAACCTCAGTGTAATCGCACAGCGTGAGATCACCTGTCGGTACAAAGCACCGTCCACTGAATATGTCCCCTCATATCCAGCTGTCTCCGTTATGCCAGACATATTGTTGTATAAATAAATATGCAATAAACAAAATAAAGAATCAAAAAAATAAAAAATAAAAAAATAAAAAAATTAAATTAAATATTAGAACCGATGTATTGGAACATGGTCACGATGGTCTCCAGCTACTGCCAAAACATCTCCGATAACCGCAGGGATCCTGCCAGAAAGAAAAAATAAAAAATAAAAATTTTTTTATTAAAAAAATTTTTTTTCAAAAAAATTTTTTAATTATTAAAAAAATAGAAAAATCACTATTATACACAGAGTGATGTACACAATAAGCCCCACGATGACAAAAGGGCAACCGACCTATAGTAATACCCCTAGATTATAATCCGCATTTAATCCATTCGGATACAGTGAAGACAATGTATGTATCCACTGTAGTTCCCTTTTTAATAACATTTTTGTACGATCACCTCCCCTACGTGTCGGGGGTATTTGATCAATCACCATGAACCTTAATTGTTGTTCAGAATGTTTCTGTTCTGTAAAGTGTCTAGAGACCGGCAGGTCTAGTCTCTTTTTTCTAATAGTGTATCTGTGATAATTTAATCTAGTCTTTAATTCTAGAGTCGTCTCGCCAACATAAATCAGTTGGCATGGGCAAATCAATACATATACAACAAAAGCAGAGCTACAAGTTAGATAATGACGTATAGGAAAGGTTACACCCGTGCCTGGATGTGCAAACCGTTCACCCTTAATCATAAGGCGGCAGTTCACACATGACAGACAGGGATAACAGCCCAACCTACGCGGTTGTAGTAAAGTCTGTGTGAGTCCTTTGGTAGGTTTAACATCGGCGTGAACCAACTGATCTCTAATGTTGCGTGCTCTACGGTACGAAAAAATGGGGGGAGATCTAAATTCCTCTATATTATCATGTCCCCTCCGTAGAAGCGACCAATGTTTACATATAACGTTGTTAATAGCTTTTGATTGTTCAGTAAATGTGGACACAAAAAACATACGTTTGTGAGTGGTTTGTCTGAACGCGGATATCCTCCTTCTTTGGTTCAGACACAACAGTCTACAGTGCTTTCACTGGACAGACAACATACATTAAGATCAACTAATAGACAAACCACTCACAAACGTATGTTTTTTGTGTCCACATTTACTGAACAATCAAAAGCTATTAACAACGTTATATGTAAACATTGGTCGCTTCTACGGAGGGGACATGATAATATAGAGGAATTTAGATCTCCCCCCATTTTTTCGTACCGTAGAGCACGCAACATTAGAGATCAGTTGGTTCACGCCGATGTTAAACCTACCAAAGGACTCACACAGACTTTACTACAACCGCGTAGGTTGGGCTGTTATCCCTGTCTGTCATGTGTGAACTGCCGCCTTATGATTAAGGGTGAACGGTTTGCACATCCAGGCACGGGTGTAACCTTTCCTATACGTCATTATCTAACTTGTAGCTCTGCTTTTGTTGTATATGTATTGATTTGCCCATGCCAACTGATTTATGTTGGCGAGACGACTCTAGAATTAAAGACTAGATTAAATTATCACAGATACACTATTAGAAAAAAGAGACTAGACCTGCCGGTCTCTAGACACTTTACAGAACAGAAACATTCTGAACAACAATTAAGGTTCATGGTGATTGATCAAATACCCCCGACACGTAGGGGAGGTGATCGTACAAAAATGTTATTAAAAAGGGAACTACAGTGGATACATACATTGTCTTCACTGTATCCGAATGGATTAAATGCGGATTATAATCTAGGGGTATTACTATAGGTCGGTTGCCCTTTTGTCATCGTGGGGCTTATTGTGTACATCACTCTGTGTATAATAGTGATTTTTCTATTTTTTTTTAATAATTGAAAAAAGTTTTTTTGAAAAAAATTTTTTTTAATAAAAAATTTTTATTTTTTTATTTTTTCTTTCTGGCAGGATCCCTGCGGTTATCGGAGATGTTTTGGCAGTAGCTGGAGACCATCGTGACCATGTTCCAATACATCGGTTCTAATATTTAATTTAATTTTTTTATATTTTTTTATTTTTTATTTTTTTGATTCTTTATTTTGTTTATTGCATATTTATTTATACAACAATATGTCTGGCATAACGGAGACAGCTGGATATGAGGGGACATATTCAGTGGACGGTGCTTTGTACCGACAGGTGATCTCACGCTGTGCGATTACACTGAGGTTATATTGGCACGGTGCCGTGGTTGGCGTTTTCTCTATGAGGATAGCTATTCATGGCCCCCACTGTTTGGTCTTTACTGTATCCTATAGCTGACTTTTACGGGAGAGCCCTGATGGGTCTTTAAGGCAAGAAACTGCATATTGACCGTTGTTAAGATGGCCGACATGACTGTTGATACAGCACTACGCATGCGCTGGATATTGTATTGAGATGACAGGATTGTTAATGGAGCGTTGAGCGGATAGTTTTATTGCGCATGCTCGAGCTCCGAATGGCGATTACAACAACTTTATATATACAAGGATTATTTGGACATGCGCATTTACTTTCTTACTACGCTAATACCGATGCACTTTGATGAAGCACCGCCATGACATCTCCGTGGGCCGTTTGGATCAGGCCAGCTGACTAATTATTAACACATTATGCCACACTTGTGTTTGTATATGCTCATTAATAATGTTTATATATTAGATATGGTTTTCTATATTATGAGTATATTAAATTTGGTCACAATCATGTTATGTAAGTTTTTAATATCACAGCACTATATTTATGCACTGTTGATTATGAAATTTGAAGTTTTTTACTCTTTTTTACTTGAATTATTAATTATTGATTGATTGATTATGCACTTGCACTTTATGTATAAATACTTTGGAAGTTGTTCACTTTTCACTGCTTGAGAAAGGCTCATGGAGCCGAAACGTTGCATCCCACATGGGTAAATAAACGCTTGTTCACACTAACTTTTTGGAGAGTGCTGCCTTTTTCATGGCTAAATTATATATAATATATATTATACCGTATATTGTATTAGAGCTCTTTCAGACAGCCGTATGCTGTCCACAAAAATGCGGATCCGTTTTTTGCGGACAGTTCAGCATGTCCGCAAAAAAACGGATAGCATTCTGTATTTTTGCAGACCCATAGACTTCAATTGGGCCATGTCCTGATTTTCACTGACAAGTATAGGATATGTTTCATTTGTTTTGCGGAGCCGTGGAATGGAAGAAAAGGGCCCATAGAAGTGAATGGGTCAGCAGCTAATCTGCAAAAAAATTGATCTGCATTTTTGTGGACAGCATACAGCCGTCTGAAAGACCCCTAATACAATATACGGAGTGAGGACATCTGCACGCTCTGTAACCTCACGCTGTGCGATGTGGGGTCACAGCACAGCGCAGCATGAAGACCAGGAGACCTGGGTATCAGGAGCAGCGGCGGCGTCCTGAGCAGGAGAGGTGAGTTGTTTTATTTTTTTTTTTCTCTGATCTGAGCATTGGAGTCTGATCTGAGGTCTGAATGGGGGTCACAAACAAGAGGGGGACACATTTATAAGACCGGGACAACTGAGCAGAATCAGTAAACACTAATAGCCACACTGAGCCAGTAAGGAGCCGGCTTATGACGTGCGCTTGCTGACATCTATTGATACCGCCCAGTGGTCCCACAACTGCACTTAGGGCTGAATCACACAACTGTGCTTATTTGTATGGCCGGTTTATAAAAGATGGGAGGCTACAGTGCATTGTACTAAAGAACAACTGTAAGTGCTGATGCACACAACTCTGCTCATGGGGCTATTTCACTGTATTTGCATCACTATGTGAGCACAGTACAAAACCTCCTCAATCAGATAGGAACTGACCGGATCATAAATCACTATGATGCAGTCAGTAGAGCTGCAGTCCAGGAGATGCGTCTGTCACATGGACTGTGTTTCCTGGACCCAGCACAGTTGTGTGGATAAGCACTTCTACACCATGTTCCAAATTATTTTGCAAATTGGATTTAAGTGTCATAAAGATTAAATTTTTTGTTTTTTAATGAAACTCATTGATGGTATTGTGTCTCAGGGCTCTTTGGATCACTGAAATCAATCTCAGATACCTGTGATAATTAGTTTGCCGGGTGAGCCCAATTAAAGGAAAACTGGACGTTCCACAATATTAAGCAGGCCACTGTTTTCAAGTAAAATGGGAAAGAAAAAGGATCTCTCTGCTGCCGAAAAGCATCAAATAGTGCAATGCCTTGGACAAGGGATGAAAACATTAGATATTTCATGAAAATGTAAGCGTGATCATCGTACTGTGAAGAGATTTGTCGCTGATTCAGAGCACAGACGTGTTTGTGCTGATAAAGGCAGAATGAGGAAGGTTTCTGCCACGCAAGTTCATCGGATTAAGAGAGCAGCTGCTAAAAAGCCATTACAAACCAGCAAACAGATATTTGAAGCTGCTGGTGTCTCTGGAGTCCCTCGAACCTCAAGGTGTAGGATCCTTCAAAGGCTTGCTGTGGTGCATAAACCTACTATTCGGCCACCCCTAACCAGTGCTCACAAGCAGAAACGGTTGCAGTGGGCCCAGACATATGTGATGACTAATTTTCAAACAGTCTTGTTTACTGATGAGTGTTGTGCAACCCTGGATGGTCCAGATGGATGGAGTAGTGGATGGTTGGTGGATGGCCACCATGTCCCAACAAGGCTGCGACGTCAGCAAGGAGGTGGAGGAGTCATGTTTTGGTCCAGAATCATGGGGAGGGAGCTGGTAGGCCTCTTTAGGGTTCCTGAAGGTGTGAAAATGACCTCTGCAAAGTATATAGAGTTTCTGACAGACAACTTTCTTCCAAGGTACAAAAAGCAGAAACGTGCCTTTAGGAGCAAAATCATCTTCATGCATGACAATGCACCATCTCATGCTGCAAAGAATACCTCTGTGTCATTGGCTGCTATGGGCATAAAATGAGATAAACTTATGGTGTGGCCACCATCTTCCCCTGACCTCAACCCTATAGAGAACCTTTGGAGTATCATCAAGCAAAGGATCTATGAGGGTGGGAGGCAGTTCACATCAAAACAGCAGCTCTGGGAGGCTATTCTGACATCATGCAAAGAAATTCAAGCAGAAACTCTCCAAAAACTCACAATTTCAATGGATGCAAGAATTGTGAAGGTGATATCAAAGAAGGGTTCCTATGTTAACATGTAACTTGGTCTGTTAGGATGTTTTGGATTTAAACAGCTTTTTATTCCAGTGAATGTGACCTCCTAATGCTGCAAATTCCACAAATGAGTATTTTCAGTTCTTAAAAACATATAAAATGTTTAGAAACTCTACTGTGCATAATAATTTGGAACAGTGCATTTTGAGTTTTGTTTAATTTTTGAAGAATATACTGTTATCATTGGGAGGTTTGTTCAATAAAATTCTATGTATACTCTAACGGGTGATGACTTTTATTATACTGACTGTCATTTGCACCGACCATTTAGGAAAATCAGAGATAAATATCATGTGCATAATAATTTGGAACATGGGTTTGGAACAATGCAATCCCATCTTTTATAAACCAGCCATACAAATACGATAAAGATTGTGTACAATGGAGCAGATTTGTTGTTGCACGGGAGGAGGAGGTTGTGAAGAAATGTATGAGTGTGTTTGGGGGGGGGGGCATTCGAAAATTTGCTGTGGGGCCCAGTGATTTCTAGCTACGCCCCTGCTCTCTGCCATACTTTACTGGTAACTGCCACCACTATCTAACTGATCACTGTCCCCTATCTTACCTGTTACTGTCTGTCCAATATTGCTGGTCACTGTTTGATCTATATTATTATTCACTTCCCACGTACTCCTTACCTCACTCCAATGTATACCCCTATTTGAAGATTAGAGCACAGACATACATAACCAACTGTAACATAGGTTACCTTATTAATGGTGCTTGTTCTGCATAAATATCTCGTTCTGCATGAGTTATCTTCCTCCATGTGCAGCTGGGGATATTAGGGAGTAAGGGTCTGGTATATCTAATGCGGATCGTGCCCCAGCCGCTGTTAGCTACTTCTATATATGCACTCTAACTAGGTAATTGCCCTTTAACCCTCTATCTTCCAAGTAGATTTTCCCTATAATGATGACACCCCGCTTGCCTATTCTGTTAAAACGCAAAGAGTTCTATCTGAGAATTTAACCCCCCAGGTGCCAAGGTGTTCATATTAAAAATCCATTTTGTTTCCATCCTGGACATATTTTTAATGAAATTTCCTCCTCTTTCATTTGGCTTCACCACCTCTACCCCGCAAAAAATCGAACCAATGAATCTCCCATTATGTTTTTCTTTATAGTTTCGTGATAAGGGATGTCCCTCAATTTTTTTCTGAATATTATATATATGTTCTCCTACCCTTTTCTTCAATTGTCTCTTTGTATGTCTGATATAGAAATAAGTAGGTTCTACTACTGAACTGTTATGCCTTTACACAGTGTCATATAGGCTTTTCATGCACTGGCCCACAGGGGAAGGATGGCAGTAGTGGCTAAAGACATGAGGATAGTCCTGACAGTGACTGGTAGGGGCTTGGGTCACCTTGATTTTGGGATGAGCAGTGGGGTGCAAGGGAGGCCAGCTTGATTACAGTGACAAAGGTTTTAACAGGCAGCGGTTGTGGACTCATTGTATTAACTAACTGGTCAGTGATGTATTAACTAACTGGTCGCAGGGGTCAGTGTTGGGCCCTATTCTCTTCAATATATTTATTAATGATCTTGTACAAGGCTTGCACAGTAAAATATCAATTTTTGCAGATGACACTAAACTGTGTAAAGTAATTAACACAGAAGAGGACAGCATACTGCTACAGATGGATCTGGATAGATTGGAGGCTTGGGCAGAGAAGTGGCAGATGAGGTTTAACACTGACAAATGTAAGGTTTTGCACATAGGAAGGAATAATGCAAGTCACCAGTACATACTAAATGGTAAAACACTGGGTAACACTGACATGGAAAAGGACCTAGGAATTTTAGTGAACAGCAAACTAAGCTGTAGAAACCAGTGTCAGACAGCTGCTGTCAAGGCCAATAAGATAATGGGTTGCATCAAAAGAGGCATAGATACCCGTGATGAGAACATAGTCCTGCCACTTTACAAACCACTAGTCAGACCACACATGGAGTACTGTGTACTAGAGATGAGCAGATCTATTTGTCGCTTCGTAGATTCGATATGAATCTTGGAAATTTTCCGCTGCAAAGCAAATCCGGATTTTTTGAGATTCGCTTTATTAGATTCGAAAATGTTCTTAAAGCTTTCTACGCATTCGCTATGTACTTGTCCGATAAATTGTACGCTAATTTTACGTATAAGTTACTTTATACGCTGATGCGTACGAATTCAGTTAATTAGAGAAATTTTACTGTTCGTTATTCGTGCGGCAAAAAGCCCAGGAAGAAAACGGTCACCTGACCTAGTGGGAAGGGCTTGCTCTGATTGGCTCAGGCTTAGTAAGCCAGTGACACAACAGTTGTGCTGCAACTGCTGTGACGAGCAGAAGCACTGTCTGTGAAGTTCTGAGAGACAGAGAACTGTTTTGTTAAAATTGGGTTGTAATTGTTCTAGAAGTCCATATTACACATATCAGGGATACTGCAGGGCCAGTGCAGAGCAAGTGCAGGCCCAGTGCAGGGCTAGTAATTAATCAGGCAGGGAGAGAGATAGGGAGAGAGACAGGGAGAGAGACAAAGACCAGCTGCAGGGCCACAGTCAAGTGAAAAATGTCTGGTATGGAAAAGCAAAAGGGTTTTAGCCAGACCTCGAGCTCCAAAAAGGGAAGGTGGCACAGGGCAGCAGTGCTAAAGGACCTGTAGCCGGAGCTTCTACTTGTAGAATTCGCAATAGTTGGCCACTGTTTCACCAGGCTAACCCACTAAGACGCAAAATTGTAGTGGAGGAGAAAGTGGATGAGGTAGTGGAGGGGACGGCACACTCATCTCAATCACAGCTCGATGATCTGCTGTCATCTGCTGATACAGTATCATGTAGCCAGGGGTCAGACTCAGAGCTTTCCTCCTGCTCCACCATTCCGCTCGAGCAAAGCCCGTCATTTTCGTACGCAATTTGTATGCTCATGCGTACGTGTTCACATAAGTTGCGTACGTAACAACTGCACGTTCGTTATTAGTGCGCGAATGTTCACAAAACACCACATAATAACGTATAATTTGTACGCAGCTTCGCTGAATAGATTTGTATGAGGTACGACTCTTTTGAAAAGTTCGACGAACATTCGGCGAAGCGAATTTTGGATGATTCGCTCATCTCTACTGGGAAATGTTCTGGGCTCCTGTGAACAAGGCAGAAATAACAGAGCTGGAGAGGGTTCAGAGGAGGACAACTAAAGTAATAACTGGAATGGGTGGACTACAGTACCCAGAAAGATTATCAAAATTAGGGTTATTCACTTTAGAAAAAAAGACGACTAAGGAGATCTAATAACTATGTATAAATATATCAGGGGTCAGTACAGAGATCTCTCCCATGATCTATTTATCCCCAGGACTGTGACTGTGACGAGGGGAAATCCTCTGGGTCTGGAGGAAAGAAGGTTTGTGCACAAACATAGAAGAGGATTCACTAAAAGAGTTCAAGAGGAGCCTGGATGTATTTCTAGAGTGTAATAATATTACAGGTTATAGCTGGTGTCATCCCTGAGGAGGCATTCATGGGTATGTGTTTTGTCCTGTTTACTATTTGTTTTTATGTTTTGCACTTGCACTTTATTATGCGATCTTCTATGTGGACATTGTTTTACACTGGTCCCTTGATGCCTCCTCTTCTGGGATGTCGCTTTTAGTCCTGCACTTGGTTTTATGACATTCATTGTTTTGTCTACTTATCAATAAAGTAATTGAATTGTCATATGCGGTCTGGCTCCATTTTATAGGTTTCTCAGGTTATAGCTACTAAAGATGGGTTGTTAATCCAGGGAGTTATTCTGATTGCCTGATTGGCATCGGGAAGGAATTTTTCCCCCTAAAGTGGGGGAAATTGGCTTCTACCTCACAGGGTTTGCCTTCCTCTGAATCAACTTGCAGGATAACAGGCCGAACTGGATAGACAGATGTTTTTTTTGGCCTTATAAACTATGCTACTATGTTACTATGGTCTGACTTTGGGCCAACTGTAAGGGCATTATCCTGGCAGTTCCCTGGTTTTCGCCCTTTAACCCCTATACAGGGATCTGGTCTCACCAGGTCGCACCCTCTTGAGATTGTCCTAGTGTATTTGGTGGCTGACCTACAGGGATCGAGATGTCGATGCGAAGCACTGAGGAATCATTCAATACTAGTAGTTAAGAGACAAGCTGAGGTTGGGACAGGCAGTGTACAAACGAATATGAGAGGTCTGAGGTCAGGACAAGCGGCAATGGCGCAATACAGGAAACAGACTAAGGTCAGGGCAAGTGGCTAGGAGTCAGAGTTGTTTGTCAGGCTGGAGTTCAGTACACAGATAGTCAGAGAATCACACCTTTGCTGGTAAGTGGAGACTAGGTTACCTAAAGCTCAGCAACATCCAACTGGGAAGGGTCCCTTGAATACAAAGAGATGACAAGCCATTGGCTGGGAAAGGATTTGGATCTGTGCACTCACTCTCAGCCTCTTAAAGAGCCAGTGTGCACTTCCTATGAAGCAGGCAAGGAGGCCTATAGACAAGATGTGCTGGCCTACATAAGAAAGAGGGACCAGAACTACCAGGGCCAGAGTCTCAGGACCAGGCAGACAGTATATGAGTAGTGTGGTGCAGTGGCAGGCACAAGGCAACAGTGCAACAAAGGCTCTCTTTTATGCAACAAATGACAGGAGTCACACAAAAGAGGTCTTTATCAAGCAACCACTTTGTATATACCTTAATAAATCTATATTGACCAGGATTTAATATTTGAAGTAGCAGTTAAAGTTCAGTATAATTTCTGTATGATTAGCAAATACCAATGCTGCTTCTCATCATTTTTATTTTAACCTTAGAACCATTCAAAGGGATGACCAGGCCCAACCTATGACCCTGACATATATCAATATGCCATAAATGCATGTAGTGTGAAAATGCCTTTAAATTTATGAATTTGGAAGAAGAAGGAAAATTTGTATTTTTGCTCTTATTTTATCATATTTTCATAACAAATTTCTATGATATCATGACTAATCACTATACACATTTGCTATTATTACCTCTAGATGTAGTGTTTAGGCTGGGTTTTCATGTACAAATAGTTGATGCAGTTTAAGAGGCAAAGCCAGGACTGGATTCAAAAAGAAGAGAAGACTCTTCTTCATTCATATGTGTCCTATACTTATGATCTGCTCTTAGCTTTTGCTTCAAAAATTGCATAAAACAACATGAATGTGGAAACTCAGCCTTATGGTTATCTCTACTGCAGTCTGTAAGCTAAAACTAGGTGTTGATCATAAAGGGAGAGAAAGTATAAAGAACAGATACAACTTCTCCTTCTTTCTGGAATACACTGCTGGTTTTAGATTTAAAGGTGTTCCTAAGAGTAGAATATTGATGACCTGTCTGATTGGTGAGGGTCTAACATCACCACCACTGATCAGCTGTTTGAAGAGGCTGCTGTGCTCGATCACAGCATACCAATCATAGCATCTTACACGTTATAGCAGCTGTGCTACTACAGTACAGATCCATTCACTTGAGGACATGTGACATATAAACGTTGGCCCAGGAAGAGGATGCAAAGCTCATTGGAGCATCATGGCCTCTATTATGGCTGATCAACGGGGGTGCCTTGAGTCAGACCTACCACCAATCACATACTGATTATCGATTCCAAGGATAGGTCTTCAATATTCTGTTCCCAAAAAAACCTTTAAAACTGCATCAGAAAGCCTGACAAAACTTGTAATAGTATGCTTAAATTAATTTGTGGTCTGAATTTACTACACTTAGGAGTAGTCAAGTATAAACAGTTCTGCAGAAGCAAAACAATGGTCTTTTCTGGAAGCTTGTGTCCATTTTTGTAGCCTGTTCTTATACAATATATATGCAAAGCTCCAGCTCACCTGTATCTTTTGTACCAGACATGTATGGTTGTAGTCTGATTCCTAACCTTTTGTAATACACAAATTAAAAACCAGCACCTTTCTTTAAAGCTGTGACGATCCTTTATTCTTGAGTACAGCAAACACATACACATAATCAGGGCACCCCAAATGAGTCTGTTTTTTACTTTGTGGCTTATACAATACTAGCAGAAAGACCCGGCTTCGCCTGGGTATATTTCATCTATTTATTTAATGTTTCTGTGTGTCGTTGCAGAGAGAAAGTCAATGCAGCTGACAGAAATTGATTTTTACCTTCATTTTTTCAATCCCTATTGGCTGCGGAGTGGGAGGGGGTGTGGTTTAATGGGACACGGGGGGGGGTTAAGTCCTTCATTTCAGGGTGGCCTGAATTATAGGTCGATGCCATGGTAATTTGAGGAAACATAATGGGTAGCAGTGAAAGAAAACATTGCTTTGCACGGGTATATTTAATCTATTTCATTTAATGTTTCTGTATGTTGTTGCAGAAAGAAATCCAACTTCCCCCCCACCCCTGCAGCTGACAGAAGTTGATTTTTACCTTCATTTTTTCAATCCCCGTTGGCTGCGGAGTGGGAGGGGGCGTGGCCTGACAGAGTCGGAGCGTGGTTTCGCGAGATCTGGGGCGGGGGTCAGAGTGGCATGAATTACAGGTCGATGACATGGTAATTTATGGGGACCCGCAATGGGTAGCAGTGGAAAAACACATCTTTTATTAGTACTGAATGGTCGTAGTCTAAAATTAGTCAATTTCATCTACGATTTTTTGTGTGTCGTTGCAGAGAGAAATTCACCCTCCCACCCCTGCAGCTGATTTTTTTCAATCCCCGTTGCCTGTGGAGTGGGAGGGGGCGTGGCCTGGCAGAGTTGGGGGTGTGGATCATCAAGATGCTTCGAACGGTTGTAGTCTGAAATTAGTCTATTTCATCTAAAATTTTGTGTCACTGCAGAGAGAAATTCACCCTCCCACCCCTGCAGCTGACAGAAGTTTATTTTTTCCCTTCATTCTTTCAATCCCTGTTGGCTGCGGAGTGGGAGGGGGCATGACCTGACAGAGTTGGGGGTGTGGCTTAGCAAAGCGCTTCGCATAGGTGATTTAATCTATTTCATTTAATGTTTCTGTGTGTCGTTGCAGAATGGCTGCAGAGTGGGAGGGGGAGTGGTCTGACAGAGTTGGGGGCGTGACTTAGCAAGAAGATTCGAACAGTTGTAGTCTATAATTAGTCTATTTTATCTAAAATTTTTGTGTGTCGTTGCAGAGAGAAATTCACCCTCCCACCCCTGCAGCAAACAGAAGTTTATTTTTACCTTTATTTTTTCAATCCCCGTTGGCTGCGGAGTGGGAGGGGGCGTAACCTGACAGAGTCGGGGGCGTGGATTAGCAAGACGCTTCACATGGTTGTTGTCAGGTCTGGTCATCAGAGAACATAGGTTCTATGTTTTGCTTGGTTTTCTGAGTTTTTGTGTGTTTCTGTTTAGTGCCTACGCCTTGCCTTGAACCACGTTCACACTGTGGGTTGTTTTGGAGCCAACGCCCAGCTTCTTGTTTGGTTTGTCTACTCAGGGTTAATACTCAGGTGCTGGCTGAGTGGCTTCTCTGAATCTGGTCCATTCAGAACCTGGGGGTGGGATTTCTTCCTGCATATATACCTACCTTCCTCTCTGCTCCTTGCTGTTTTTTGCAAATCCTTGCTATTCCTGCTTGTGCGTTGTTTTCGTTTGTATTCTACTGCTTATTTGACCCTTGGCTCGTACCTGACTACTCTTCCGTCTTCTGATTTTGTACTGACGTTATCTCTGGTTTCTGACACGGCTAGCTGACTATCCATTTGGTGTTTTGTCTGTCTTGTTTGTTGTTCCCTGTTCCCTGCACCTTAAACAGTGTATTTCGCAGTCCTCGTGGTTGTCGCCCCACGGTTTAGCGTGGGTGAGGCAATAGGCAGGGACAGAGGGTTGGGTAAGCTCAGGGCACACGCTCCTCTGTTGTCTGTTTATCCCAACCTTGACAGAAAAACCAGCCCAAAAAATACCTGTAACCTGTATACTGCCAGCTACGTTTATTCCACCTATGGAGCAAATGTCAGTGGTGGTAGCTCAGGTCCAGGCCTTGACCAATTTGATTCAGGATCTTGCTATACGCCTTCAGGTTCAGGAAAACATGCAGGCCTCGGCTCCTGTGTCTGCACCCCAGGTTCCCACACCTGCACCTGAACCTAAGGTCCCCCTTCCTGATTTTTTTTACGGTGACCATAAGAAATTTTTTCTGTTTCGGGAAGGATGTATTTTGTATTTTTCTTTACGACCTCGGTCGTTTGTAACTGAAGCGCAAAAGGTGGGTTTGGTTATGTCTCTCCTGCGCGGAGACCCCCAAACCTGGGCCTTTTCTTTACCCACTGCCTCTCCTTTGCGCTCATACCTTGACGAGTTTTTTGTTGCGCTGGGTCAGATATATGATGAGCCAGATCGCCCAGCGTTAGCTGTATCCCAGTTATTGTCTCTACGTCAGGGTGGACAGATGGCAGAAAATTACTGTGCTAGTTTTAGACAATATGTGACCGATTCCGGGTGGAATGATAGGGCTTTGAAAGACCTTTTCATGACTGGACTGTCTGACCATGTGAAGGATTTGTTGTTAGCCCATGCTGAACCTAAAACACTTGACGAAGCTATGACCCTGGCCGTCCGGGCAGATAGACGTCTAAGATCCAGGCGACCTCCTCGGGTGTCTCCTGCTCCTCAGCCGATCCTCAATCCGGTCTCCAGCCAATCCGGACCGGAACCGATGGAACTCGGCAGTATTACGCCTAAGCAGAGAAGGGAACATCGTACGAGGAATCATTTGTGCTTCTACTGCGGGAGTCCGGATCATCTGCTGAAGTCCTGTCCGAAGAAAACCTCAGCAGGAAAACTTCCGCTCCTAGACAGTTATCGGGAGGACTGTCTAGGAGCTCAGGTACCCTCTAATGTTTCTAGAGTATTTTTGCCCTGCACCGTCTCTTTCCAGTCAGCCTCACGTGTTGGACAGGCTTTCTTGGATTCTGGTTCAGCCGCCAACTTCATTGATTTTGAATTTGTTTCCCAAATATTGCCTTCTTTGATTCCCCTGTCCCCTCCTATCCAGGTGTCTAGTGTCGATATGACCCCTCTGCAAGCCGGTTTGGTCAAATTCCGTACTCCTGAAATAAGACTGGTGGTGGGTGCACTACATATTGAATATTGTTCTTTCCTTGTAATGAAAGATTTGTCTGTGGACATTATTCTGGGTCTTCCTTGGCTTCAGCTGCACAATCCGGTTATTGATTGGGTGAGTCAGGAATTAGTTCACTGGGGCCCTCAGTGTAAGGCCCATATGTCTCAAGTTTCCCTTTGTTCTACCAATGTATGTGATTCTGAGATCCCGGAGTTTATTTCAGATTTTGCAGACGTTTTTTCGAAACCTCTGTCTCAAGTCTTGCCTCCACACAGAGACTTTGATTGTAAGATTGATCTATTACCTGATGCCAAGTTACCTAAGGGTCGGATTTATAATCTGTCTGTGCCAGAAAGAGAGTCTCTAAAACAATACATCGATGAGAGTTTGGCTATAGGACACATTCGGCCTTCCGAATCTTCTACGGGGGCTGGTTTCTTTTTTGTTGAGAAAAAAGATGGGGGTTTGAGACCATGTATTGACTACCGTGAACTTAATAAAATCACTATTAAAACTCTGGACCGCTTCCCCTCATCCCGGACCTCCTGAATCAGGTTCCGGGGGCCAACTGGTTCTCCAAATTAGATCTACGGGGAGCTTATAACCTGATTCGGATCCGGGAAGGGAATGAGTGGAAGACAGCTTTTAATACGCCTCTGGGACATTTTGAGTATCTGGTTATGCCTTTTGGTTTAAGCAATGCCCCAGCTGTATTCCAAGGTTTTATGAATCATATCTTTCATGACTGTATTGGGGTTTTTATGGTGGTCTATCTGGATGATATCCTGATATTTTCTTCTGATCTGGATTCACACCGTAAACATCTTCGTCTGGTGTTATCCCGTCTGCGTAATCATTCTCTGTTTGCTAAACTAGAAAAATGCATTTTTTGTGTACAAAAAGTTTCATTCTTGGGTTATGTGGTCACTCCTTCCGAGGTTCAGATGGATCCGTGTAAGGTTCAGGCAATCACGGATTGGGTTCGGCCCACGGATTTAAAATCCCTTCAACGTTTTCTTGGTTTCGCCAATTATTACAGGAATTTTATCAAGAACTTTTCCGTGATTGCCAAGCCGCTCACGGATCTTACCCGCAAGGGGGCTGATCCCAGTAACTGGTCTCCTGCTGCGTACTCTGCGTTTGAGGAACTCAAGAAAGCGTTCTCCTCTGCGCCTGTGTTAATTCAACCTGATCTCTCTCAGCCATTCATTGTTGAGGTAGATGCTTCTGAGGTCGGTGTAGGGGCAGTTTTATCTCAAGGGTCAGCTGCTCTCACTAACCTCAGACCATGTGCATTCTTTTCCAAGAAATTCTCGTCTTGTGAAAGGAATTATGATATTGGGAATCGCGAGCTCCTTGCCATCAAATGGGCGTTTGAAGTGTGGCGCCATTTCCTGGAAGGAGCTCTTCACCCAGTGACAGTGATCACAGATCACAAAAATCTTGTGTACTTGGATAATGCAAAACGTCTCAATGCCCGTCAAGCTAGATGGGCGTTGTTTTTCTCTCGTTTTAATTTTGTGGTCACTTTCCGACCTGGTACCAAGAATGTCAGGGCTGACGCCTTGTCTCGGAGTTTTGGTATCCCTGAGGGTCCTGAGTCGGAACCCGGTAACATCTTACCTGCTGGTACTGTTTTGGCAGCCATCTCCTCTCACCTCTCAGATCAAATTCGCTCCAAACAAAATTCTGCCCCAAGAGACCTTCCGGAAGGCAAAATGTTTGTTCCCTTGTCCCTTCGATTGAGAGTGTTAGAGGAGACACACTGTTCCGTACTAGCAGGTCATCCAGGTGTTCGGGGAACACTAGATCTACTGAAAAGAAACTACTGGTGGCCACATATGAATACTGACGTTCATGCATTTGTTCTAGCTTGTCAGGTCTGTGCGCGAGGAAAGGTCCCCAGGAGACGTCCTGAGGGACCTCTTCTCCCGCTCCCAGTGCCAGACAGGCCTTGGTCTAACGTGTCTATGGATTTTGTTACCGATCTGCCACTCTCTCAAGGGTTCTCTGTTATATGGGTGGTGGTGGATCGTTTCTCTAAGATGGGCCATTTTGTTCCGCTGAAGAAGCTGCCTTCAGCAGAGGAATTGGCAGATCTATTTATTCAACATATTGTGCGTCTCCACGGTATTCCTGATGAGGTTGTGTCTGACAGGGGGGTACAATTTGTGGCTAAGTTTTGGCGAGCTTTCTGTTCTAAGCTTGAGGTAAAATTGTCCTTTTCCTCTGCCTTCCATCCCGAAACTAATGGGCAGACGGAGAGGATGAATCAAGAGCTCATACAGTACCTTCGTCTTTTTGTTTCTGACTGTCAACATCTGTGGGTCTCATATCTTCCGTTAGCAGAGTTTGCCATCAACAATCACACTAGTTCATCCACACTCACATCTCCTTTCTTCTGTAATTATGGATTCCATCCCAGGTTTTCCTTCTCGTCATCGTCAGTTTCGGATACCCCTCGTGCTGAGTCCATAACTAACCAACTGTGCACAGTGTGGTCGCAAGTTCAGCAGAACTTGAAAAGAGCACAAAGTTTAATGGTCCATTCATCCAGAAGTAGGCGTACTGTCTCTGAAACTTTTGTTGTGGGTGACAAGGTCCTATTGTCTACTAAGAACCTTAAGTTGAAAGTTCCGTCTCTGAAATTGGCTCCTAGGTTCATTGGTCCGTTTACCGTAACTCATGTTATTAATCCGGTATCGTTCAAGGTGGCGTTGCCCTCTGACTGGCGGGTTCACAATACGTTTCACAAGAGTCTGTTGAAACGCTATGTGGATCCTGTGGTACCCCTCCCTGACCCTCCCTCGCCATCTGTGGTGGAGGGTGATCTCGAGTATGAGGTAGAGAGGATTGTCGATTCCAGACTGGTCAGGAACTCTCTTCAATACCTCATTCATTGGAAGGGTTTCGGTCCTGAGGATAGATCCTGGGTCCCTGCTAGGGATGTTCATGCTCCACGATTGGTTAAATCTTTTCATCGGGACTATCTGTCTAAACCATCCTTAGGGTCTAAGGGTCCAGAGGCCCCTCGTGGAGGGGGGGGGTACTGTCAGGTCTGGTCATCAGAGAACATAGGTTCTATGTTTTGCTTGGTTTTCTGAGTTTTTGTGTGTTTCTGTTTAGTGCCTACGCCTTGCCTTGAACCACGTTCACACTGTGGGTTGTTTTGGAGCCAACGCCCAGCTTCTTGTTTGGTTTGTCTACTCAGGGTTAATACTCAGGTGCTGGCTGAGTGGCTTCTCTGAATCTGGTCCATTCAGAACCTGGGGGTGGGATTTCTTCCTGCATATATACCTACCTTCCTCTCTGCTCCTTGCTGTTTTTTGCAAATCCTTGCTATTCCTGCTTGTGCGTTGTTTTCGTTTGTATTCTACTGCTTATTTGACCCTTGGCTTGTACCTGACTACTCTTCCGTCTTCTGATTTTGTACTGACGTTATCTCTGGTTTCTGACACGGCTAGCTGACTATCCATTTGGTGTTTTGTCTGTCTTGTTTGTTGTTCCCTGTTCCCTGCACCTTAAACAGTGTATTTCGCAGTCCTCGTGGTTGTCGCCCCACGGTTTAGCGTGGGTGAGGCAATAGGCAGGGACAGAGGGTTGGGTAAGCTCAGGGCACACGCTCCTCTGTTGTCTGTTTATCCCAACCTTGACAGTTGTATTTAATCTATTTCATTTAATGTTTCTGTGTGTCGTTGCAGAAAGAAAGTCAACCTCCCACCCATCCTTGCAGCTGACAGAAGTTGATTTTTACCTTTATTTTTTTCAATCTCTGTTGGCTGCGGAGTGAAAGGGGGTGTGGCCTGATGGCGTTGGGGGTGTGGCTTAGTGAGACCTGGGGCGGGGGTTTTAAGTACTTCTTTTAGGGTGGCCTGAATTAAAGGTCAATACTATGCTTATTTATGAGCCCACACAATAGACAGCAGTGGAGGAAAACATCTTTTATTACTACTGAACTGTAGTAATAGAAAAAAACATAAGTTATATTTATGGTAACCGGAATACCTTTAACAGTGTCAGTGAATAGAAATGGATGAGATCCTCAGCTGCTGATAATTACCTGGTTGTTATGGAAACCTGCCCTCCCTGTGTGTGCCTTTGCAGAGAATGGCAGTTGGAGTTTAAAACCAAAGTTCCCAGTTGTAATGTTGGCTAATGGAGATCATATTTTGGGAATATCTCAGGAACGGTATGTCCTAGAGAGATGAGACCTGGTCTAAAACCTTCCTGGACACCTGATGTACCTGTGTGCCGAATTTGGTGAAAATCGGTCCAGTAATTTGGTCGCGCATAGAGAACAGGCAGACAGACAGACAGACAGAAACTCATTTTTATATTATTAAGAGATAGTCTGAAATCCTTCTGATAGAACTGTAAACTGGTCATAATCCCAAAATATTTGTCTGTCATTTTAAATAACTGTGGAATAAAATGTTGTACAACTTCAACAATAAAATTGTATTTCAAGAATGTTTTGCTCTCAGGATTTCATATTTCTGTCTAAATCAGTTGTTTAATATTGTCAGATGGAAAATACAAAGGTGTTCTTCCAACTTGACAAATAAATATTATTATTATTATTATTATTATAAGAGATGAGTGAAGTATTCAAAATTTGATTCGGCTACATTACCAAACTTTACAAAAAATTTGCGCATTTCTTTGTAAGTAGTGAGTGCAATGACAGGGAGCGGCAATTGCATCGTACAATCTTTGTACCCCTCAGATGCCGTGTTTATAGCCGATCGTGGCATCTGCTAGTCATAACACAGTGTGAAAAAAAAAAAAACTTAAACATAGTTACCTCATCCATTTTCTCGTGACAGGCCAGCTGCCACTATCTTTACTTCATCACGTTACCTGGTATGGTGGCATCACACATCACCGCGCATAGAATTTTGTGCAAGATCTTCAATCAAGATGGTACAAATGGATGAGGTAAGTTTGTTTTTTTTTGTTTTTTTTACACCATTTAAGGAATTTATCTTGAAATTCGCTCAAAACTAATTATTATTAGTATTATTATTACTATTATATATTTTTACTGGTCAACACATAACATTGATACTATAGTTTTAAAGCACATCTGATCAATTTCAGTTGTAGCTGCCTCAACATACCGTATTTAGCAGACGGAAAACATCCTGATACAGTTTTAATTTCCTTCAGCAAAGTCAGAAGAGTTTACATTATGAGGATCTTAGATCCTTTCATAAAATTGGGTCATATGATGTTTCTTTTTCAACAATGGCTTCATCCAGAAAATAATGAATATCATCTGTATTCTTGTAACTACAATAAAATGTTGCTATACTGGACCGTACTATTATTACTTAGATATGCACTTAAAGGCTTGAATCAACATAGGATGGGTTCATTGGGAAACAAAAGATAGCCACACACAGGCAGAAATGCACTGTAAATAATGCTAGAAATCATATATGCTTAGACTGTCGCCGTTCTGCCAGAAATAAATATTACTTTCCATATCAAACATCAGATCTATCTTTATTCTGTTATTTGTGGTACTACCATTGTAGATACTATCATTTATGGATTTTCAGGAACACACTTGACTGGATTTCTGTTTTAGACTGTCTTTTATTTCAAATCAGTGCTAAAAACTTTGAGAGAAAGAACCATATCAAGTAAACACTATTACTAGATAGGTATTTATGTAGATGTTGGTGCTAATTGCTTAATGTCCTTTTCTATTGATTTATAAGGTACAGTATCAACAATGTGGCTTAAAGGGCATCAGTCAACAGATTTGTACCTATGAAACTGGCTGACTTGTTGCATGTTAGCTTGGCAGCTGAAGGGATCTGTGTTGGTCTCACGTTTATATGTGTCCACATTGCTGAGAAAAATAAAGTTTTAATATATGCAAATGAGCCATTAGGAGCAATGGGGGTTGTTAGTTACACCTAAATCCTCAGCTCTTACTGCAACTTCTGCACCCTCTGCACTTTGATTGGCAGGGCCAGGTGTGATCACGTTTATGTTACTTTGTCCTGTCAATCAAAGTGCAGAGGGTGCAAAAGCTGCAGAGAGGGATTTTGGGTGAAAATCCCTTTAAGCTGTACCTCTAGGTGTAATGGCAAACCCTCTGTTGCTCCTAGAGACTCATTTGCATATATAAAACCATCATTTTTCTCAGCAATACGGACACAAATGAACATGGGATCAACACAAATGCCTTCACCTGCACCTGCCAATAAGATAATGGGTTGCATCAAAAGGGGCATAGATGGCCGTGATGAGAACATAGTCCTGCCACTTTACAAATCACTAGTCAGACCACACATGGAGTACTGTGTACAGTTCTGGGCTCCTGTGAACAAGGCAGACATAGCAGAGCTGGAGAGGGTTCAGAGGAGGGCAACTAAAGTAATAACTGGAATGGGTGGACTACAATACCCAGAAAGATTATCAAAATTAGGGTTATTTACTTTAGAAAAAAAAACGACTAAGGGGAGATTTAATAACTATGCATAAATATATCAGGGGCCAGTACAGAGATATCTCCCATGATCTATTTATCCCCAGGACTGTAACTGTGACGAGGGAACATCCTCTGTGTCTGGAGGAAAGAAGGTTTGTACACAAACATAGAAGAGGATTCTTTACTGAAAGAGCAGTAAGACTATGGAACTCTCTGCCTAAGGAGGTGGTGATGGTAAGTTCACTAAAAGAGTTCAAGAGGGGCCTGGATGTATTTCTGGAGTGTAATAATATTACAGGTTATAGTTACTAGAGAGGGGTCGTTGAGCCAGGGAGTTATTCTGATTGATTGATTGGAGCCGGGAAGGAATTTTTTCCCTTAAAGTGGGGAAATTGGCTTCTACCTCACAGGGGTTTTTTGCCTTCCTCTGGATCAACTTGTAGGATAACAGGACGAACTGGATGGACAGATGTCTTTTTTCGTCTTTATAAACTATGTTATTATGTTACTATGTAACAGGTCTACTGATAGATGCCCTTTAAGCCGTCTGCCTGATAGGGACTACTGAGGAACCAGGAGAGAAGACAGAATCAGTTTCTGTACTCAGTGTCTATTGAATAGAAGCAGTAGGACTGCTTCCCTTAATGGTCACTGTGGTCACATGAGTGGTCATGGGATGCTGGCACCTGGAGGATGTCGCTGCATGTAGCTCACAGTAACAATAATCATTATAACAGGGCAGCAGGTTATAGAGCAGAAGATGCTGAGCAGAATGAGATATAGTTTTGTGGGAAAATATTTAGTAAAACTTGTAATTTATGCAGTTAAAAGGAATCTGTCACCAGCAAACTCCCTATCTGTTTGAATACACACGTAGTTGTGGATCACCTTATTAAAATGCTGTTTTCTTTTGTTGATCTGAAGTTCCGTTCCTGAGTTATGATACTTTTTCTTAATATATAAATCAGGCCTTTCAAAATATGTCAGAGGATAATTTAGCCCCTCCTTCACAACTCAGTGGCCTTAATCATAAATTACTATAACTGAGTATACCTTATGTAGTTTGTATGTAATTATTATAGTTTTAAAACTTAACTTTTATTTCTTAACTCAAAAATAACAGGTGTAATGGATTTAAAAAGAAGAAAGAGAAGGGATTATCTGCCAGTCTAATTCTTGCTGGTAAACTATATCCCTAGAAGGCTCCTAGGTAGTCTATAGGGCTGGGAGTCACTATTATAATAGGTGTCCCTTACTAGTGTTTAGGGTATAAAGCCTGCTTGTAGAGCTAGGTAATATCAGGCACTAGGCTGTCTTATTGAATCCAAGTACTATCCCTCATAAGTGCTGACTAGTAATAGTGAGACCCTATGGTGGCTGTAGTCGGAGCACTCGTCCTTGAAAGGGCAACCCCCAGCCTCTGGAACCTCGGGCCTGTCTAGGAATCCCTTCCTAATTGTACTAACTATGCCCTCAATGCGTTTCCCCTAATTGGTTCTTCAGGAGGACGTTATGTCATGTAGCATGAAGACAAGGTAAGGCAGTGGCAACTCACCGTTCTTTCACCTGAGCTATTTATCTCAAAAGTCCCTCCTCCTGGTCGTGCCATCATTTCCGTTTGGGCAGGTAAGTAGACTAAACCGGGGAGGCGTCCCTCCACTCTGCCGGCTTCATCTTCTCCCCATCCAGCATCGCGGGCATGACGCGCGACCAGGGGGCGTGTCTGTTACTATGGGGACCGATCAGCACGTCCCCAGCTTGTCTCTGTCTGCTGTGATATAGATTGTATTTGCATCCTGCTTGGGCTCACCTATCATAAGGCATTCCAACTTGCCAGTAGCACAATTGCTTGGTTCTTATGATCACCTATAGTGCTCCTTTTAATAATGGATTATTTTTGGACATAACAAATGTCTAATGGGTCGTAATCCCATGATAGTGTGGAATCACATGCATTGCTTCTTTTGGGCTTATTTACGATGTTATTTGTCATTTAAACATTTGCCTGAGCCCATTTATTGAGCCGATTCATAATACAAAAAAAACCTTATTCTAGTTGATTATCCAAAATGCAATGGTGGGATCCATAGTAGCCCTTCCTAAACAGTGTCATGATAGTAGTGACACTGAATGACGTATTTAGATATACTGCTAGTAGTATAGGAATAGTGCGTCATTACCCTATTATCCAACCAGTGTAGATATACACTAGTTCAGTCAATTAAGACCTGGGGCTATTATATTGCTCAAAATTCCATATTTTAATATATCTCTAGGATAAATTATATTACTGGAATGTGTCGATACTAGTCAGTATGAAGGGTATATGGACATATAAGTACCTCATTGTGTCGTCAAGAATGGTTTAAAGGACAAGATCTCATTTAGGCCATTTGGTGTTACAGAGCCCAGTCTGTAAATACATTTTGATTCAACCCTCAGTATTTTGTTATCCCAATCTCCTCCTCTGTGACGGTATGGGATGTGCTGTACACCCATGAATTTAATACATGATATATCACCCTGATGTACTTGGTTTATATGCCTTGCAACCAAGGTGTCTTTATTATTTTGGATGTCATTTATATGGTCCCTGATTCTCCGTCTAAATTCCCTCTTGGTTTTGCCCACATAGTCTTTTGGGCATGTACATTGGGCCAACTAGATCACTCCGGTTGTTCGGCAATTGATAAAATCACGGATGGTATATGTATATCCATTATATGAACTTGTGATACTCTTAGTCTGTTTTGTTTGGTCACAGGCTACACACCTCGCACACCTAAACATCCCCTGCAGGCTTCAAGTCAACCAGTTACCTGGCTGTTCAGGGGATTCAAAATGGCTCTTCACTAACCTATCTCTCAGGCTTCTGCCCTTTCTATAGGTTACTTGAGGCAATGATGTGATGACATCTTTTAAATCGGGGTCAGTGATCAGTATGCCCCAATATTTTGTAAGAATAGTTCTTACTTCCTTATGCGCTTTGTCAAAGGTCCCTATTATCCGGATTGGGGGAGTGATGGTATTTACAATTTTTTTGGGGACAAGGAGAGAGTCCAAACACAGTCACAGAAAAAGTGGTCTAAAATGGCAGAAAATGCTCAAAAACCCCAAATGCTGTTGAGCATTTTTGACCGGGGGAGCAAATCCTGCACATGTGGTCTGCTGCTGAACGTAATCCCCAGCAAAAATGCATACAATGGAGGATGCCTGCAGCGGACCACATGTACCACAACAACATCCTACACTGGATAACCAAGTGTGCGGATGTGACAAACTATATAACAAAAATTCACAGAAAATGATGCACTACAACGGTGAATGCAATTGACAATATATGGCTAACTCTCACACTGATGTTAAAATGAGACTTTCGCCAATATGTTCTTATATCAAGAACATACCGGAGCCCGAGCACCCCATCTTCATGCCCCTATCTGCAATTACCTATACCATAGTAGGGTGAGTGTTAGGTCCCATGCCACTTGAGATACCATGATGGGGTGCTCGGGCTCCGGTATGTTCTTGATATAAGAATATATTGGCGAAAGTCTCATTTTAACATCAGTGTGAGGGTTAGCCATATATTATCAATTGCATTCACTGTTGTAGTGCATCATTTTCTGTGAATTTTTGTTATATAGTTTGTCACATCCGCACACTTGGTTATCCAGTGTAGGATGTTGTTGTGGTACATGTGGTCCGCTGCAGGCATCCTCCATTGTATGCATTTTTGCTGGGGATTACGTTCAGCAGCGGACCATATGTGCAGGATTTGCTCCCCCGGTCAAAAATGCGCAACAGCATTTGGGGTTTTTAAGCATTTTCTGCCATTTTAGACCACTTTTTTTCTGTGACTGTTTGGACATTTATACCTGGAGGTGTGGCAACTCCAGGTTGAATGTGCCTTGATTTGACTAATGGGCAACATTCAGGTGCACCTTTGCAGCCTGGGTCACATGACCTCAGGGTTAAGAGGGACTCACAGCCTCCGCCCCCCTCCCATCGTATGTGTGATTTCACACTGGAGGTAACTGGGAGCTGGTTGCTGTGTGTCGGACTTCATGCCCCTATCTGCAATTACCCATACCATAGCAGGGTGAGCGTTAGGTCCCGTGCCACTTGAGATACCTTGACGGGGTGCTCGGGCTCCGATATGTGGCGAAAGTCTCATTTTAACCTCAGTGTGAGGGTTAGCCATATATTGTCAATTGCATTCACTGTTGTAGTGCACCATTTTCTGTGAATTTTTGGGACAAGGAGAGAGTCCCTCCTCCGTTAGCACGTAATCTCAAATGCCTCACGGAGAACCCCATCAGGGTATCCCCTTTCCTTAAACCTGGACCTTAGATCATCTGCCTGTGTCTTAAACATGCGCATATTGGAGCAGTTCCATTGTAGCCGCATATATTGGCCCTTCGGAATCCCTCTGTGAAGGGAGAACGTGTGCGCTCTCCCATTGCATTGGGTTTCCGGAAAATGGATGTAACAATATTCTTATTCTCACCTCTGGTGATCATCACATCTAGAAATGGCATAGAGTTATGATCACAGACTGAGGTGAACCTAAGGCCTATCCCATTTACATTTAATGCCTCAACAAATTGATTAAATGATTCAATGTCACCCCTCCGAAACAGAAAAATATCATCAATGAACCTCAGCCAGAGGCATATATTGTCATGCCACTGGCTGAGACCCTCCGACCACACTACCTGTGCCTACGGCCTTTAATCCTAGTTCATGGTTTATTGAACTATAGAGAGCCTCCACATCTATAGAGGCTAGAATCATATCATCCTCAATCGTGACACCGCTGATCCTCAGAAGAAGGTCAGCGGTGTCCCTAATATATGATGGGAGGCTCTCAACAAATGGCCCTATTATCCTGTCCACATATATACCTATATTTTGGTTCAAACTCCCTACCCCGGACACTATTGGGCATCCCTTAAGTGGCGTGGTCCCTTTGTGGACTTTTGGTAGGGAGTAGAACGTAGCTGTGACGGGGAATTGTGGTAACAGGAAATCATACTCTGTTTTGTCAATTCATTTCTTTTGTAGGCCCTGTGTCAGTAGACTCTAATTCTTGACGAAAGACTGGACCAGGGTTGTTCGGGAGAACTCTTTAGGACTCGGTATCATTTAATATGTCCAGGCACATTTTTTTATATGCCCCATGATTCATGATAACTATGTTCCCCCCTTTGTCAGAGGGTTTTATAATCAGATTCTTACTTTTTTCCAGGTCCCTTAGAGCTTCCCACTCATTCCTACTCAGATTAAATTGAGTCCCACATCTGGGTTTTACTTTCTCCAGTTCTGTAGATACCAGTTTGTAAAAAATTGATATTGATGAATCTGGTAGCGGGGGTGGCATCCGTGTACTTTTTAATCGTAGATCTGTAAATGGTCCTATTGATCTATCTCTTTCCCCTTCTCTGAGCAAGTCGGTCAGAGTTCTGGTGGCTTGGAGGTCACTAATTTCTATCTGGAGATTCTCACAAAGTTTATATTCTTGCAACTTAAAGTACTTATGCCACATCAATTTGCGCACAAATAGGACCAGATCTTTATTCCATTCAAAACTGTCTTATGTTACAGTAGGTACAAAGGATAAACCTTTGCTCAGAAGAGATAATTCAGAGTTAGTTAAGGTATGTGCTGAAAGATTAATAACTGAATTTATTATCCTCCGGTATTATGTTTCCACTCCCCCTTGCCTTTTGTTGTGCAACTGATAGGGCATATTGAGTGGGGCCTGAGACAAAAAAGAGGAGGAAACTGAGGCAGAGGATGATGACCTTGTGTTTGAGATGGGGTAAGACATGTTTGTAAATCTGAGGTATTTTCCGGAAGTCTATATTGATTTCCTCATCCAGAAAATCCTCTCCCTCCTCTTCCCCTATTTCTGGAGCTCCTCCCTCTACCTCTTCCCTTGTTTGTATCAGTGTCTGAGAGATCTGCTTCTGAGGAGGAGATGTCTGTCTGGGGTTCTTTTAATGCAGGCTTGTTTAAAAACTGGTAGGCTCTATTTTCCTTAAAATCAGTAAAGTCCCTCAGATATTGTTGATGTTTTCTCTCTCTGATGGTATATTGAAACCTATCGAGTAAAATTTGGAGGGATTCCTCCTTTTTAGAAAATTGTATATCGTCTTTGAATCTTAATGCGTGCTCCCTTAGGTTATTTACCCTTTAAGAACCGATTAGGGGAAAAGCGTTGAGGGCATAGTTAGCACAATTAGGAAGGGATTCCTAGACAGGCCCGAGGTTCCAGAGGCTGGGGGTCGCCCCTTTCAAGGGTGAGTGCTCCGACTACAGCCACCATAGGGTCTCACTATTACTAGTCAGCACTTATGAGGGATAGTACTTGGATTCAATAAGACAGCCTAGTACCTGATATTACCTACCTCTACAAGCAGACTTTATACCCTAAACACTAGTAAGGGACACCTATTATAATAGTGACTCCCAGCCCTATAGACTACCTAGGAGCCTTCTAGGGATATAGTTTACCAGCAAGAATTAGACTGGCAGATAATCCCTTCTAGTTCTTCTTTTTAATTCCTTTACACCTGTTATTTTTGAGTTAAGAAATAAAAGTTAAGTTTTAATACTATAATAATTACATACAAACTACATAAGGTGTACTCAGTTATAGTAATTTATAAATCAGGCCTTTGGTGCAATGAGGGCTTCACCAGTGCTCTTGTTGTGCCCAAGCTCCATTGATTTCTGAGTTCAGGCCCTCCCTTGATTGATTGATAGGGCCATGTAGTGGGAAAGCAAGCAGTGCTGGAGGGTCTGGCCACAGAAAGGAGTGGAGCTTAGATGTAACAAGAGCAATGATTACGCCATTATTGCACCAAAGGCAAGTGGAGCTGCTTCCACCTATCTCTACAACCTTCCATTTTAGGGGTAAACACAGTCAGCCCAAATATCTGGGTAGGCAGATCCAGTAGCATCTGTAATAGGGACTGCGGTGTTAAATAAGATGTCGGCCAAAAATATTAAAAAATTTTTTTTTTTTAAATTATGTTTATTTCCCTTATTTTAGCATCTGTTTTGTTGTGGTGCTCATTTATGTAAAAGTGACAACGAGAAGTACGTAAGCTATCATTTTGTCAGGATATTCAAGAAATAATGATTAAATTGATAATTTACTGAAGGGCTAATCCATCGTGACAACCAATATGACTGCACTTTCTGACTTAAAATTGGCCACTGTGACCAACTAGAGGAATGCCAACATCTCTGTACAGAAAATATAATGACCAAACTTTAGAAACTTTTTCTATGACAAGAATAATTTCACATTTTGGGTGAAAATCCCTTTAAGCTGTCCCTATAGTTTCACTTTAAGGAGAACTGTCACTTTATGAATTTCATTTACATTCATTGCCAGAAATGAAGTATTTGATAACGAGATAAGCATCAATTATACCACACACTTCATGTCCTTCATCTCTTCAAAAAAAACTATAAAAACTCCACTGTTTTCCAGGGCTTCTATACCTGTTAATTCTAGCAGTGAAGCAGTCTGCCCTAGAGAGGAACCATGTAAATGTCTATTAGCGATTCATTCAGTGAACACTGCTAAATGTACCTTTAGCATCACATTAATATGTTCTGGGCTCTCACTGTTAGTTATAATTAGAATCAGAGCCACTGATAAAATGTAGCTCACAGGCAGTGATAATGGACTGGTCACTGGGTTAGAGGAACCCAGGAGTATTACAGACATGAGATCAGTATCTAAATTATTCAGCTTCATTTTATTACTCCATTTTCAGTGGGTTTTTTTCTCTATGGGAAGTCATCATTTAATTTGAAGGTGAATAAAACAATGGGTATTATGCAGGTTTATATTGCAATAAACTACTATTTTTACAACACTGCTGTTTTAGACACTTTTACAGACCATACCTAACTTTGGCAAATTTAAATTCATAAAAAGTAGTAATAATAGAGCAAGAGGTATACATCCATTAATATATAAACGCAAAGGTTTCTGGTTAATAACCAGACTCACTCCCTATTGCAGCAGCCAATGAAATCAGAATTACATGCATCTCTACAGGTCATCTGATATGCTGGAATTTAATTAGAGAAACTCTATCATTTTAGCTTTTTATTAATCTGAGTGAGTAAAGTGTCTGGAGAGGTCACAAACCACTATGATGACTTGCAGGCTAAAATAGAGTTCATAATGAGTTCTCCCTTAGCAAGCATACATGATATCAATGATCAATCAGGACCTGGGATCTCAGCCTTTTCCTTCTTTGCACCGCTTTAACTTGTAAAACATTGGACACAGGCAGTACAATAAGGAGACTTCTAATAAAATCTATATTTCTTACATGATAGAAATTCATTACAACCGGTGAGGTTCCTTTCCTAGGACTTTCACTGTTCTAATTAAAACTCTACACATCTTCAAAGAACCCATGGGTGCTGCTCTGTGATTTCTGTAGCTCATTAAAGGAAGCCTATGCCTATCTAGCACTGTGTCAGATATAGAAGTCACAGATAGAGGTCCTGGTAGCCTGGACCTCATCTCTAGACCAGTGACTGTTCTGGATCCTCATTAATGGATGTTTACATGGGACCAGTCTGCTTTTCTCATATACTTTATAGTAACTCTAGTCCTTCGTGCAGATGCTGATCCCCACTAGCATTGTCATTCTTCCCAGGTCACGACATATCACAACATCCGCTTCTTGGATGCTATCAGTAACAAACATTCCCGGTTTCTTTCTACTGCCATTGTGTCACACACATCCTCTGTCTGCTCCCAGCCCTGGCTATCCTCTCTGTTGCACAACCTCTCTTCACACAAGTTGTGGTGGTAGACACCCAAACCCCATAGGATCAATACTCACCACAAACCACAGACACAAAAAGTTGCAGAAGAGATAGGACATGTTTATCCATCCCGATCCTAAGTGATGTGAGCTTTAACGCCAGCCTGTGGGAAGTCCAACTCACACCAGGAGAATGAACTTCATCTTCTCTGGTCCCGGCACCAGGCAGTAGGATGCAGCTAGATGGATCATATATGTATAGATGGATGCTGGAGCTCCTCTCTTCTTCAGCAGGCTCAGGAGATAACCATCCAAGGAATATAGTAAAGCACACAGTCCCCTACAGGCTACAAGCAAGTGACTTGAAGACAGAACAAAGCCCAGGGAAACCTCCTTATGATGTGATTTCTAGCAGCAGCTCAGTGTGGATCTTCCATAGATAGAAGCATGGTGTCTACACAGTGCCTCCTTCCAACACTATGATTTGTGCAGCAGCTGCACAAATGGAGCAGAAGTTGCTGTGATTTTTTTTTTTCCTGCTCTGACTCTTGCTACAAAGAATATTCACAGCATGGAGCACCCTTGTCAGCTTCCTCCTGACACACCTCCTCCCCTCCTCCAGAGCAGCCTCAGACAGGGTTAACCATATTACAGCTGTCAGCAGAGCTTCTAACTACATGATAGTAGTACCATGCCCTGCTGTACTGTATGCATTGTGTGCATCACTGCTGAAATACCAGGGAGTGCGCCTGTACAGTAAATAGTTATGGAAAGGATCATCTAGTGGTTTTATTGCTGCATCTGGACATTTCCTTCACAATTTAATGCAAATTACATCAATTCTCTCTTGTTTTAAAAATGATGATATTATTATTGAAGCAAATATACCAGGTAACACTCTACCCAGAGCACATACAGTTAGATATTTCAGTACCACAGAGTGCAAGCGTAACATCTAGGTCAGTTCAATGGGGGAAAGCCTTAGAATATGCCAGGATGTGCAAATAAACTGGTTTGGCCCAAATCTGTTAACAGGTGAAAAGTAGAATACTATACAGCTGGTGGTTATTTTTATGCAGAGACATGCTGACTCCAGTAGAGATATTGACAGATACATTGGAGAGATTCCAAACACCTAGCACAAGGTGAAAACATTTGCCCATAGCAACCATTAAGGTTTCAGGTTTCTTTCTTCCAAATGTCCTGAAAAATGAGAACTGTAAACTTGTTTGTTGCAATAGACAAGTTCTCTACTTTTATCATGCACTGGTTTTGATAAGTCTCCCCAGTAACTTCCTTTCAGGGTGCCCATACATGGTGCAACCCAGCAGTGGAATCGACATGCAGAATAATTGCCCGGCTGCACTTGTACTTGCTATTGTTTCAAATGGCGCGTATATTTGCAGTCCAGCAATTTTTGGTAATCTGCATATCGGTCCCGCGACCAGGCTGCACTGTGTAAGCACCCATAATAGGTTTGTTTGATCAAGATAAAACCTTTATCAAATTAAGCTTGCTACTCTTGCAATCAGCTGAATGACATGGGTCTAGCGTTTATAAACTCTCTGTCATTATCCTGCTAGTCCCACCTATTTTCCTGCAGTATTAATCCAGAGGAAGCCAAAAACTCCTTAATGTAGAAGTCAATTTTCTTAATATGAGGAAGAAAAAACTTTCCCAACTTCAATAGCTATCTATGTCCGTTCAATGTATTCACTGCCACCACTGCCTCGCAGAGAGTTTCACAGTCTCACTGCTCTTACAGTAAATAATCCCTTTCCTCTAGCTATAGGAGCTGTTCCCTTGTTAGAGTGCCTTCACACATGGCAAAATGCATTTATGGAAACATTGTCATCATAAATGGCTCCATATGTATTCTTATGGAGTTTAATTTTGTCTAATCTAAAAATCTGGGCCTGCGTCCACTGAGGTAAATATGGAGAGAATTTATCATGAGGGGAATATTTATGCCACATTTATCAATTATATTGATAAATTTGTCTTATCATTAAACTTAACATTTTTGTCTTGGAAAGCTACTCCAGTTTTCCTACTCTACTCTCCTACTGGAGTAAGATTGCGACTTTGTTATAAGTCTAATGATAAAGCGTGAAAACGATTAACATAGCTCATCATCCGCACTTTTCCACCCAACATTTCAAAACTAGAGTGTTGTAAGAATGCAAAAAGTCATAAAATGTTTGTGCAAGTGAGTGCAAAACGTTGCAAAAGTTATTTTGAAACTTTTTGAAGCCAGAATTCTGGAGTGGAGGTATGATAAATTGGGGCCAATATTTTTGGGTGCAGTGGTAGTGCCCCATACCATCCACAAAAAGAACCCAACAAAAGTGAATTGAGAGAGATTGAGGTGACATCAGAGTATAGCAGAAGTGGAAACTGGAAACAGATGCTTTATTATAGTCACTTTACCTCTTTACACAAACTGGTAGCTAACCATAAACACTGTTAGCAGTGTTAGTGTTTTCTAAATGTATCTTTTCCACAATGAAGGCAATTAGTACTACCATCAAGTGCACAATTATATTGCCCTTTTATGTACTGTCACACAGTAATTAAAGGATATGTACACCTTTGGGGGCATTTTTTATGATTGCATTTTATTCATTTTGGGCTACAAATCATTTTTTCAATTGGTCTTTATTAAAAATATTGAGACATTCTGTCACAAAGAGTTAACTGTTTTTCTAGCTGTCAGAATGCTACTTTCACATTGTGCTGGTCATCTAATTACCCTGTAAATTACTAAAAGGTTATAAACACTTATTTTGGGCACATTCTTATCAATAGGATAAGAATTGAGCTTTAATGAGTGTATATAAAGTCAGAGATCAGAGATAAAGGGCTCGTCTGCTTCCTGCCTGATGGAGCAGAGAGAAAATACAGATACTGCTGGTAAAAAAAACTCAAAGCAGGGAAAATGGCTCAATACTGTATTTGTAATAAAGACCAATTAAAAAATTTATGTTTAGCTCAATATGAGTACAATAATTTAAAAAAAAAGCCACCAAAGTTGTACATATTCTTTAACTTCAGGATGGTACTCTCTTCGCAGAAGGGGTCTCTCATACACTGATGCTTCAGTGTGCAGCCTCACGCATGCCCAAGCGTGGCCTACGTACTTCGGAACAAGCCTTTATCTCTGTGCATGCAGTCTATGCTGAATTGAGGAATCTTATCCCCTCTCAGAGTCAGAAGCACAGCTAAAAGTTCATCTCTATTGCAGAGAGGTGCTGCACACTTTTCTGCTCTCAAACTGCCCTTCAGGACCTGCTTAGCCAGCAGGAAGTGACATCATCCAAGGTCTTTTTTCACTTAGCGTGTAAAATGCATAGTTTTGGCCACTTGATGGCAGTCATGCAACAGAAATTCCATTAGTATGCACAAGAAAATATGGTTTATACAGCATGTAAGAACAAAATGCAAGCAGTTATTTTTCAGAAGGTTTGCCGTTACGCAACTTATGTCCCGTACAAGTTTCAGTGTAGACTTCAATTGGAAATCATAATCTGCAATGAAATCTGCATCGAAAACTGCAATAAAAGCCACACCAAAATTCACATGAACTTAAAAATACCCACTTCGGGAATGCATATTATTCTATGTTGTGTGGCGGCACCTTTAGTGTATATCCACATAGTAACATAGTTTATAAGGCTATAGTTCAGCCTGTTATCCTGCAAGTTGATCCAGAGGAAGGCCAAAAAACCCTGTGAGGTAGAAGCCTATTTCCTTAGGCGCATGTGATAGAAAATATAGCAGAAAAGTCTGTTGAGGGTTTAGTGGCAGTCCTGCAGCAAAAACTACAGTAAAAAATACATTTATTACATGTAGTTTATGCTATGGAAATGGCTATGGATTTTACCCTCTCCATTGCCAATGGTAAAATCTGCAGATCTGCAATTCCGCAGAGAGAGTATTTACAATTATGTTTTAAATATGTTGTTATGTATTTTCAGGTTTTAACCATTCATTCCTGCTAGGGGATCTATGGTTGGCAATATCTGGCAGGAACAGGGCTAATCACCCTTTCCGTCCCACTTGGTAGGAGTAGGCTGGTCCTGTGCTTCTTGCCATGAGGGGGAGTTCCACTTCAACTAGTGAAGGGAAAGAAGGTTTCACATGCAGAGCTCCTACTCCCAGGAACTGCACCTTATTCCCCTGTAAGACCAACAGTCCAGAGAAATACTTAGGAACCAGATCTTATTGTCCCATGAGACCAATATTCCAGAGAGGTCAGCACAGCTTCAGTAGTGAATCAGTGTGACAAGACAGCACAATAATTATCGAAACACTGCTGCACGGTGAGGGACTACAGCTCAGACACCACCACCTGCCTAAACCATATGTAGGTCAGAATAACATCAAGACTGTATTACAGTGGACACCTATGTCCACAAGTGCTGGCTAGTGCCCGCCCAACCTGCGGCCATACTTCCTCATCTGGGGCTAGAAGCTACACTTTGTACCTCATACTGCTGGATGTGCCACAAGTTATATTTTGTACTAACTAAAAAGAGACTTTTATATGTTCACTTGTGGTCTGATTCTTTATACCACCTTTTCACTGCACCAAAACCCAGGGAGCGATGGCCTGAGGTAGTACACCATGCCACAACACTTCATTAGGGCCACTACCACTCCCATCCTCTGCATCAGCTCCTCAGGGGCTCCCTGCATACCCACAGCATAAACTGATATACAGCAGATTTTAAATCTGCACCACAGATCAATTTTCACTATGGATTTTCTATGCAGCACATGAATGAATGTCACCCACTTTGCTAGTACTGTACAATGCTGCAAATTAACAAGAAAATCTGTGGTGGCAAATAAGTACACCATGGGACTATCTCAGTACAGTATCTCAGTATATTTATACACAGTTATTGGATCAAACTTCAGTTATCTTCTATTTAAACTAAATAACCAAATGGGTTCTGGTGTAACGAAGTGGAAATAGCTGGAGTGGAGGATGGGAGTAGTAGTGGCTCTGGCTGTTACAGCCAACGTCAGTGGCATTCCTCACATGGTTGTTTCCTAGGGCCATTCAGTGAAAGGAGGGAACACCCTTTCTTACTCTGGGCATACCCTGATGTTGGGGCTCCTGCCTGCTGGTAGTCGTGCTGCCCGTGATGTTGAGTGTTTGTATGGGTGCTGTGAGACACTGAAGGGGTTAATCATGGATGGTCGGTATATTTCGCCTGGGTTCAGCTATTATGCTTACTAGACTGAGGGAAGTTCATGTCTTCCACCAGGAGACATGGGAAACCAGGAAGTGATGCGGTCTCCAACAAAGTAGTTGCTGGAGACATTTGGATACAATATGTTTGGGCCTGGTTTTTTGGGATGGATGACAGGAATGGCAGTGGGGAAATCCATCCCACTTCCTCCACTCCAGGTCTTAGGGTTTGGAGTCAGGCACCACAGGTGCAGAGGCTCCACTATTAGCAGGTCCATAAAGACTGCAAGCTCTGCAGACAGAGCTGAGGCTTGGTGTAGCTAGGATCGCTGAAGGCTGCTGGCCTCAGGAAATACTTGGAACCTGTCAAAGGTAAAACTTATGGACTGTGTGATATGTTTGTTCGTTTGTTCGTGCTGCTGTAGCTAGTTGAACGTATAGTGAGGAAACTACCTGGTGTTAGTTAGTGCTGGACAAGCAGGGTTTATTTTGTTATGCCTGAAGCAAAGGCTGTATTTTCTTTATTTTGAACTTGTAAATAAACGCAGGCCAAGCCTGCATTTGGACTTTATCTTGTGTCTGGGACTCTGACTGCTGTTCACACCGCAAACCCGCACCCTACCAACTAACTTCCCCACATATGGTGGAGGATGCGGGCAGAGTGAACAAAATGCAGTCTTAAAGAGACACACACCCTAAAAAGGACTGATTTGCTGTGTGCCGCGCTATGTCTTGGGTGAAGCCTGCAGGTGAATTGTCTAAAAAGACGTCGGCAATGGAGGACCTAATCAAACAGATGATCCATGCCAATCTGCAGCAACAAGAAACCAGTCGGCAACAGTATGAGGTCTCCCAAGCCATGCTACAACAGCAAGTGGAGATGAATAGACTGTTGGTAGAAAAGTTGGCAGGAGCCTTGACCGTACCACAAGCTTTGACTACGGAAAGAACCCAAAGTGTGCAACCATCGGTGAGGGCCACAGTGCAAGCCACGCTGCAAAAGATGACACCTACCGATGACGTAGAGGCGTATCTCGTTGTCTTTGAAAGAATTGCAGAACGTGAAATGCTGCCTGTGGACCAGTGGGCGGATGTCGTGGCGCCTTACCTAACAGGTGAACCCCAAAAGGCCTACTTTGACCTGAGTGGGTTGGACTCCCGAGACTACGCCAAGCTAAAGGCGGAGATCCTGGCTCGGTTGGGGGTAACCATGCAGGTGCGTGCAGGGCGGGTGCATGCCTGGACTTTCTTGGAAAGCCTTCCACCATGGTCCCAGATGCATGACCTGATCCACCTAGTGTCAAAGTGGCTACAGCCGGAGAAGTGCACTCCAGCGTAGATCGTTGAGAGGGTCGTCCTAGACACGTTCACCCTTACTTTGTCGCCTCGTATACAGCGCTGGGTTGGGCAAGCAGGACCTACAGATGTGGACCAGCTGGTAAACCTGGTGGAGCGGTATCGTGCCACTGAGGAGTTGCTACAGACTTCCACCGGCAGGGACAATGCCAGGGAGACCAAGACGACTAGAAGTGCGGGTAAGACTGCTCTGGTTACTCAAGATCTGAGGCAGGCAACACAGAGAGGTGACCCTGAAAGGGGGCCAGCAGTTGGGCTACGACGGGGGTCTCGCGACAGAGACCAAGGTCGCATACAGTGTTGGCGGTGCCTTGAGTGGGGGAGCATCGTGGCTAACTGCCCCTTACCGTCGAGCCCATGGACTGCAATACCTCCAGGCGTGTTTCTCTCTTTGCCCGTCCCGTTCTGGCAGCAGAGAGTGTGTCCGGGACTGAACCACAAATGTGCACTGTCACAATTGGGGGTTACTCAGTGTCTGCCCTGCTGGACTCAGGAAGCCTGGTAACCCTCGTGCATGGGTCTTTGGTCGGTTCTGGGGTATACAGTGGACATACTATTGGGGTGTTGTGTATCCATGGGGATACACGGGAATACCCCACCGCTGATGTCACCATAGGCACCTCTTGTGGTGCTGTTACCCATGAGGTGGGCATGGTTAAGACTTTAGTTCATGAAGTCATCATAGGAAGAGACTTTCCATTGTTTTGGGACTTGTGGGGGAAAAAAAACACGCATTGTGCAAAACGTGTTATTATTGATGATGATGATGATGATGTTGGTGATAACAGGGGTCAAGACATAACCCCTGAGCCTTATGACCCAGACACCGAGGTACCAGCAGTAGGGGTGACCCCAAGTGAAAATGGGAAGTTTCCCCTAGCAGTGTTGGTAGGTGACACGGAAGAATCGGAGGAGGGTCCGGATCTGCCGGACTTGGAGGTGTCACTGGACAATTTTGGGACAGCCCAGCTTAGAGATCCCTTGCTGGTAAGAGCCCATGAAAATGTTACAGTAATCAATGGGGTCCCCCAAGTTCCCGGGGCTGATACGAGGTACCCTTACTTTGCAGTTAATCAGGAACTACTCTACCATATAGATAAGGTACGGGGGGAGGAGCTTGAGCAGCTGGTTGTGCCTCAGCCCTATCGCCGAACAGTATTAGATTTAGCCCATAAGCATGCATTGGGAGGTCATTTGGGCTGTGAGAGAACCCTAGAACGGGTCTCACGGAGGTTTTACTGGCCAAGTGTATATACCAGTGTAAAAGAGTACTGTGAGTCATGCCCTGTGTGTCAGTTAACGGCCCCTATGTCTCACTTAGTCCTACTGCCCATCATAGAGTACCATTTGACAGGATTGCAATGGATCTAGTTGGCCCGGTGGTGAAATCCGCTAGAGGGCATCAGTACATTCTGGTTGTATTAGACTATGCCACCCGGTATCCTGAGGCGGTACCTCTGAGAAACACCTCTGCAAAGGTCATTGCCAGAGAGCTGTTTAACATGTTCTCCCGAACTGGCATTCCTAAAGAGATCCTCACCGACCAGGGGACCCCGTTTATGTCATGGGTCATGAAGGAGATGTGCAAGCTCTTAAAAATTAAACACCTGCGTACGTCAGTATATCATCCCCAAACTGACGGACTTGTTGAAAGGTTCAACAAGACCTTGAAGTGCATGTTAAAGAGGGTTGTTAGCCAGGATGGTAAAGACTGGGATTGTTTATTGCCATGTTTGATGTTTGCAGTACGTGAGGTATCCCAGTCCTCCACCGGGTTCTCTCCATTTGAGCTAGTATATGGCCGACACCCTCGTGGGCTCCTGGACATCGCCAAGGAGACCTGGGAGCAAGAACACACCCCCTACAGAAGTGTTATCGAACACATTGCCCTCATGCAGGATCGGATAGCGGCCGTTATGCCCATAGTGAAGGCCCACATAGAGCAAGCACAGGAGGCCCAGAGTCACGTGTATAACAGGTTGGCTAAGGTCAGAACCTTTGCGCCAGGGGACCGAGTGCTGGTCTTGGTGCCGACTGTAGAAATTTTTGGCCAAATGGCACGGGCCATATGAGGTTATTGAGAAGGTGGGGGAAGTCACCTATAAGGTACACCAGCCCGGCAGAAGGAAGCCTGAGCAAATCTACCATGTTAATTTGCTAAAGCCATGGAAAGAGCAAGAGTACTTGTCTGCAGTGAGTTTACCCAGTAGGGGTAGCCTGGGGAAGTCCCCACCTGAGGTAAATGTCCCTCCTAAGAGTATACCAGGGGTGCGTATCTCGGAAACCTTGTCTAGGGCACAAGGGCAGCAGACAAAGGAGTTTGTCCTGAGGAATACTGATGTGTTCTCCGAATTACCTGGGCGTACTTCCATAGTCAAGCACGACATTGAGGCCACAGGTACGGGTACACTTAAAGCCATACAGGGTACCAGAAGCTCATAGACAGGCCATTTCAGAAGAAGTCAAAAATATGTTGGATCTGGGGGTTATTGAGGAGTCAAATAGTGAATGGTCAAGTCCCATAGTCCTGATACCCAAACCAGATGGCACACTACGGTTTTGTAACGACTTCCAGAAATTAAATGAGGTGTCAAAGTTTGACGCCTATCCAATGCCAAGGGTGGATGAGTTGATAGAGAGATTGGGACATGCGAGATTTTTCTCTACACTAGATCTGACGAAAGGGTATTGACAGGTACCGCTCACTGACCATGCTAAAGAGAAGACTGCATTTGTCACCCCTGAGGGTTTGTTCCAATATGTCTGCCTTCCCTTTGGACTACATGGAGCTCCTGCCACATTTCAGAGATTAATGGATGTCATCCTTAAGGCCCATCGCAGGTATGCTTATGCTTATTTAGATGACATCATCATTTTTAGTGAAGACTGGGAAAGTCACCTACCAAAGGTGCAAGCAGTAATAGACTCCCTCAGGGCTGCAGGTTTGACTGCAAACCCCAAAAAATGAGCGTTGGGTCTGGAGGAGGCGCGTTATCTGGGGTACATAATAGGAAGAGGTGTCATCAAGCCCCAGGTCAACAAAGTAGAAGCCATCCAAAATTGGCCATGGCCAGTGACCAAAAAGCAGGTGAGAGCTTTTCTGTGTATTGTGGGCTATTACCACAGATTTATCCCTAACTTAGCCACTATAGCAGCGCCCTTGACAGATCTGACCAAGGGAAGTAGGTCTGTCATGGTTAAATGGAGTGAAGAGGCTGAGGGGGCATTCCAAAGACTGAAATTAGTCCTCTGTAGAGAGCCAGTACTCGTCACTCCTGATTTCACTAAGACATTTGTGGTACAAACCGATGCCTCTGACGTAGAGCTAGGGGCAGTACTTTCCCAAGAGGTGGGGGGGTGAGGAGCACCCAGTCACCTATCTTAGCAGGAAGCTTACACCCCCAGAAAGGAACTACAGCATTGTGGAACGTGAATGTTTGGCGATAAAATGGGCCCTAGAAGCGCTGAAGTATTACCTGCTAGGTCGGCACTTTAGGCTAGTGACCGACCACTCCCCTCTCACCTGGATGAGCCAGGCTAAAGAGAGAAATGCAAGGGTCACGAGGTGGTTCCTTACATTGCAAAACTTTAAATTTACTGTAGAGCACAGGGCTGGTAAATTACAAGGGAACGCAGATGCGCTATCAAGGACACACTGTTTCATGGCTAAAAGTGTTCGCCCCCACAGGTTCGAACAAAGGGGGAGGGTATGTGAGACACTGAAGGGGTTAATCATGGATGGTCGGTATATTTCGCCTGGGTTCAGCTATTATGCTTACTAGACTGAGGGAAGTTCATGTCTTCCACCAGGAGACATGGGAAACCAGGAAGTGATGCGGTCTCCAACAAAGTAGTTGCTGGAGACATTTGGATACAATGTGTTTGGGCCTGGTTTTTTGGGATGGATGACAGGAATGGCAGTGGGGCCATCCATCCCACTTCCTCCAATCCAGGTCTTAGTGTTTGGAGTCAGGCACCACAGGTGCAGAGGCTCCACTATTAGCAGGTCCATAAAGACTAGGGTGACCAGACGTCCTCTTTTCCCCGGACATGTCCTACTTTTGGGCATTAAAAAAATGTCTGGGGGGAATTGGAAAATCGTCCGGGATTTTGTTGGACTGCCTCAAACTGTTTGAGTCAAACATAATTTATGTTTGACTCAAACAGTTTGAGGCAGTCCAACAAAGTCATTTTAACTTTTAAAATGGCCTTTAGGGTTAAAAATAATAAAAACAAAGTCACTTTTTCCACTTGTTCGCGGTCCGGTGTCTTCTTTCTTCTTTCCTGGCCTTGCAGGACCTGCAAAAGGACCTTTGATGACGTCACCACGTGGTGAGCGCGCTCACCGCGCGGTGACGTCACCAAAGGTCCCTTTGCAGGTCCTGCAAGGTGAAAGAAGACACCGGACCGGCTGCGCCGCGAACAAGTGGAAAAGGTGAGTTTGTTTTTATTTTTATTTTTTTTATTTATTTTATTTATTTTTTTATTATTTTTTTTAACCTCTAAGGGCCATTTTAACAATTATTTTCTGTTATAACCATGTTATAACGGAAAATAATAAAGGGAAGTTCGGGTCCCCTTTATTATTTTATTTCTGAAAAGGAGCACACCCCCCCCCCCCCCCCAAAAAAAAAAAGGTGTCCTCCTTTTCAGAAACCCAGATCTGGTCACCCTAATAAAGACTGCAAGCTCTGCAGACAGAGCTGAGGCTGGGTGCAGCTAGGATCGTTGAAGGCTGCTGGCCTCAAGAAATACTTGGAACCTGTCAAAGGTAAAACTTATGGACTGTGTGATATGTTTGTTCGTTTGTTCGTGCTGCTGTAGCTAGTTGCACGTATAGTGAGGAAACTACCTGGTGTTAGTTAGTGCTGGACAAGCAGGGTTTATTTTGTTATGCCTGAAGCAAAGGCTGTATTTTCTTTATTTTGAACTTGTAAATAAACGCAGGCCAAGCCTGTATTTGGACTTTATCTTGTGTCTGGGACACACCGCAAACCCGCACCCTACCGAGCTAACTTCCCCACAGTGCAAAAAATAAAACTGATGCAATAAAGCACCAATGTTGCAATGTTAAATCATGGGACAGGAAGTGTGAATACTACATGTGTTTTCCCTTTCCAGGTATCTAATCATCCCTTATCATTACCCATTGGTAAACAGGGGCTGATTCATCTTATGTATCATCGCCGGGGCAAGTATATACCCCAGCTCCATGTATTTTTTGTATCTTCTATATTTTTTTGTATCTTTTTTTTCTTTTTTGTCTTTCTGTTATTACCCCCTGATAAACCCACTGTTTTGGGGGGAAACATGTTGGGGTCTTTAGAATTTACTGGCTGTACTATTGTGCTATTATCGGGGCTTTGTAATTTACTTGTTTGTTTAGTACATCTTTATTCATACTCAGTAGGGTGCTTGTAGGGTGGTTGCAGGATAGGTTCGAGGACAGGGAACCTCTACTATCTAGGGGTGTCCCTGCGCTATGGATTATATAGGGCATTCTATGGACAGCTTTTTGAGAGCAGGTACGAGGTGTCCCTTGGTTAATTAATTTTTTGTCCCTTTCCCTGCACCTCCTGATTATTAGATCTATGCTATATGTCAATCAGGATATTATCGGACATTGGCGCTGTATTGCATCAGTGTTTAGTCTGAATATATATTTTTTTAAGAAAATAATAGTAAAGATTAGAGATGAGCGAGTAGTGTTCGATCGAGCTGGTATTCGATCGAATACTACGCTATTTGGCGTAATCGATTTCGTTCGAGTATAACGGCGATGGCGCACTTAGAATTCGTTTCCCCTCCCACCTTCCCTGGCGCTCTTTTTCCACCAATCACCATGCAGGGGGGGTATGACAGGCACGCTGAGCACGCTGGCAGCGCGAAAACGGCGTCTACATGCATTGGCTGGAAAAACCATGTGACCTCGAATATTAAAAACTCAGCTCTTCCTGCTCGTACGCATATGCTGCGTGAACTTAGTCAGGGACAGAGGCTGGAGAAGGGAGAGACAGGTTTTAGCTGTTGGACAGGCAGGAGCGTGATTAAAAGCCCTTATCAGGGCTACTATAGTGCAGTACAGTGATAGCTTTACTACAATATACACTTTACAGAGAACGGCTGCTGTATTCAGGGATAGCTGCTGGAGTAGGGACAGAGAGAGGCATTAGGGGTGTATTAGGTGCTCTGCTACATACCAAACTATATTTGGCACTACTGCTGTGTACCTTGAACTATAAAATATATAGGCCTTATAATTGGCAACTGTACAGTGCGTTCTCTTGCAAAATTATATAAATACCTGGTGTTAATACCCACCGTCTGAAAAGTTAGTACACGGCTGTGTACCTTGAACTATAAAATATATAGGCCTTATAATTGGCAACTGTACTGTGCGTTCTCTTGCAAAATTATTTAAATACCTGGTGTTTATACCCACCGTCTGAACAGTTAGTACACGGCTGTGTACCTTGAACTATAAAATATATAGGCCTTATACTAGGCAACTGTACTGTGCGTTCTCTTGCAAAATTATTTAAATACCTGGTGTTTATACCCACCGTCTGAAAAGTTAGTACACGGCTGTGTACCTTGAACTATAAAATATATAGGCCTTATAATTGGCAACTGTACTGTGCGTTCTCTTGCAAAATTTTTTAAATACCTGGTGTTAATACCCACCGTCTGAAAAGTTAGTACACGGCTGTGTACCTTGAACTATAAAATATATAGGCCTTATAATTGGCAACTGTACTGTGCGTTCTCTTGCAAAATTATTTAAATACCTGGTGTTTATACCCACCGTCTGAAAAGTTAGTACACGGCTGTGTACCTTGAACTATAAAATATATATAGGCCTTATAATTGGCAACTGTACTGTGCGTTCTCTTGCAAAATTATTTAAATACCTGGTGTTAATACCCACCGTCTGAAAAGTTAGTACACGGCTGTGTACCTTGAACTATAAAATATATATAGGCCTTATAATTGGCAACTGTACTGTGCGTTCTCTTGCAAAATTATTTAAATACCTGGTGTTTATACCCACCGTCTGAAAAGTTAGTACACGGCTGTGTACCTTGAACTATAAAATATATAGGCCTTATAATTGGCAACTGTACTGTGCGTTCTCTTGCAAAATTATTTAAATACCTGGTGTTTATACCCACCGTCTGAAAAGTTAGTACACGGCTGTGTACCTTGAACTATAAAATATATAGGCCTTATAATTGGCAACTGTACTGTGCGTTCTCTTGCAAAATTATTTAAATACCTGGTGTTTATACCCACCGTCTGAAAAGTTAGTACACGGCTGTGTACCTTGAACTATAAAATATATAGGCCTTATAATTGGCAACTGTACTGTGCGTTCTCTTGCAAAATTATTTAAATACCTGGTGTTTATACCCACCGTCTGAAAGTTAGTACACGGCTGTGTACCTTGAACTATAAAATATATAGGCCTTATAATTGGCAACTGTACTGTGCGTTCTCTTGCAAAATTATTTAAATACCTGGTGTTTATACCCACCGTCTGAAAAGTTAGTACACGGCTGTGTACCTTGAACTATAAAATATATAGGCCTTATAATTGGCAACTGTACTGTGCGTTCTCTTGCAAAATTATTTAAATACCTGGTGTTAATACCCACCGTCTGAAAAGTTAGTACACGGCTGTGTACCTTGAACTATAAAATATATATAGGCCTTATAATTGGCAACTGTACTGTGCGTTCTCTTGCAAAATTATTTAAATACCTGGTGTTAATACCCACCGTCTGAAAAGTTAGTACACGGCTGTGTACCTTGAACTATAAAATATATATAGGCCTTATAATTGGCAACTGTACTGTGCGTTCTCTTGCAAAATTATTTAAATACCTGGTGTTAATACCCACCGTCTGAAAAGTTAGTACACGGCTGTGTACCTTGAACTATAAATATATATAGGCCTTATAATTGGCAACTGTACTGTGCGTTCTCTTGCAAAATAATTTAAATACCTGGTGTTAATACCCACCGTCTGAAAAGTTAGTACACGGCTGTGTACCTTGAACTATAAAATATATATAGGCCTTATAATTGGCAACTGTACTGTGCGTTCTCTTGCAAAATAATTTCATGGCTGTGAAGGCAAAATATTGTAACCAAAAAAAATAAAATGCGGAGGGGGGCTAGCGGAATAGGACGGGGGCGCGGAAATGCTGTTGGGGGCCTTGTTGAAGCCAGTGGGGATACAATGCGTGCTGGTGAGGGTCAGCCAGGATCCCGCTCATCCAGAATCCCTGCCTTTATGGGACAGTTAAGCAGGGGGCGGGTTACACCGCTGTTGAGGCCTGAGCAGGTTGAACAGGTGGTGCAATGGATAGCCGATAGCGCTTCCACACAGTTGTCCACCAGCCAGTCATCCACACAGTCTCACTCTGACCCTCCTTCCTCCACACCTGGCCAACAGAGTCATCCCACCATTGACCCCTCCCAGGAGCTCTTTTCGGGTCCTTTTTCAGATGTGCTGGAAGAATCCCAGGAGCTAGCAGAGGAATTTGTTTATAGTGATGCCCAAACACTTGAGTTTTCGCCATCTCCTGCTGATGTGGACCCTGAGCCAGCATCTGTTATCATGAGCGATGATGATGATGAGACGCAGTTGCCATCAAGGGAGGCTGTTGGAATGTCCAGTGGGCAGGAGGAGGAGCAGAGTGAGGAAGTTGAGGTGGTGGATGACGAAATGACCGACCCCACTTGGCCAGGGTGATGTCCAGCGAGGAAAGTAGTGGAGAGGTGGTGGTCTGCGCAGCACCGAAAAAGGCAGCAAGAGGCAGAGGGATGTCCACAGGCAGAGGGATGTCCAGAGGCAGAGGACAGTCCAGACAGAGAAGTGAGGCCACAGCCAGCAGGGCCGAAGCTGTTCCCGGCAGCGGGCAGTCGCGCGAAGCTCCCCCATCGAGGCCTCGTACTTCTGTGGTGTGGAGATTTTTTAATGTTTGTGCGGATGACAAACTGAGCGCGGTTTGCACACTCTGCCACTCAAAACTGAGTAGGGGCTCTGAGAAGAGCAATCTGACCACCTCAGGCATGCGGCGTCACTTGGAAGTCAAGCACTGGGCTGAGTGGGAGAGAGCAAACGCAATACAACCTGCGCCCGGTCTTGCTGCCACTGCCTCTTCCCCTGTGTTGTGTGCTGCCACTGCGGTCCAGACCTCCAGCCAGGACACCTCCACATCTGCCTCTGCCTCGGCTACTTTGGGGCCTTCTCCTTCAGCCTCCCCTTCCCCCGCCTCTTCGCCTGCACCTTCACACTCCTTGTCCCAACAACTGTCCATCTCGCAGGCGTTCGACCGCAGGCGGAAGTACGCCTCGAGTCACCCCCAAGCCCAAGCCTTAAACTGCCACATCTCCAAACTGCTGGCCCTGGAGATGTTGCCGTTTAGGCTTGTGGAGACGCAGGCCTTCCGCGACCTGATGGCGGCTGCCGCACCTCGCTATTCCG